>JAEIGR010000113.1:0-365081 GCA_018904305.1 Scaptomyza montana
GTCCAATTTTTTTCCACACCCTTCAAGCTAGAGACTTGAAACTTTCCAATTCTCTTTATCTATGGGATAGTAAATTAAAGTGTCAAGATGGGGTTCTACGATAACTGGGGGGCTGGCAAATCGATAAATTCGATAACTCAAAACCGATAAATCCACATATTTCGCACATCCTTACAGCTAGAACTACCAAATTTGGTAAGGAGATAGCTATTAGCAACCCCCAAAAAACTGCATCAAAAAATTTTGGAGCCACGCCCCCCTTTCCGCCCCCCAACCCCCCCCGCATTTTAAAGTCAAAAAGCCCATATCTCCCTCAGTTTTTGAGCTAGACACACCAAATTTGGTGCCAAGATAGGTGATGATGACCCCCAAAAACTGCATCAAAGTTTGGATGCCACGCCCACCAATACTGCCCTAGCCGCCCCCATCCACCCCAACACTTCGTCAAAAACGGGAATGCGTGTATCTTCCAGAATTGTGGAGCTAGAGCCTCCAAATTTGGTAAGAAGATAGCTGGCAACGACCCCAAAAAATCTGCATCAAAGTTTTGGAGCCACGCCCACCCATTTCGCCCCCCTTTCCCCACTTTTTACAAACTTTTAGCTAGAGTCACCAAATTTGGTATGAATATAGCAACTGACATTCCACAAAGATCTGCATCACAAATTGAGATGCCACGCCCACCCATACCGCCCCCAGCCCCCCTTTCCCCACATTTTACAAACTTTGAGCTAGAGTCACCAAATTTGGTATGAATATGACAATTGACATTCCACAAAGATCTGAATCAAAAATTTGGATGCCACGCCCACCCATACTGCCCCCAGCCCCCTTTCCCCACTTTTTACAAACTTTGAGCTAGGGTCACCAAATTTGGTATGAAGATAGCAATTGACATTCCACAAAGATCTGCATCAAAAGTTTGGATGCCACGCCCACCCATACCGCCCCCAGCCCCCTTTCCCCACCTTTTACAAACTTTGAGCTAGAGTCACCAAATTTGGTATGAATATAACAATTGACATTCCACAAAGATCTGCATCAAAAATTTGGATGCCACGCCCACCCATACCGCCCCCAGCCCCCTTTCCCCACTTTTTACAAACTTTGAGCTAGGGTCACCAAATTTGGTATGAAGATAGCAATTGACATTCCACAAAGATCTGCATCAAAATTTGGATGCCACGCCCCCCATACCGCCCCCAGCCCCCCTTTCCCCACCTTTTACAAACTATGAGCTAGAGTCACCAAATTTGTAAGGAAGATAGCTTGTGGCATCTCCATCTGCATCGGAAAATCTTTAAGGCAGCGTACACCCCTGCCGCATCCGTACCCCTTGCAATCAGGCCTTTTTTTTACCGGTTTTAATACTGGTATCGAGTATGCCGCAGTCGGTTGCGTCCGACTGCAACGTTTCCACTTGTTTTTATGACACTTTGCTTGCGGCACTCAAAGGCGTCATTGCCCATTGTTTTGTTTTTGTATTCTCGCTCGCGATCGAGCTCTCAGCTTGTGGGACAATCAGGCGACAGTAGTGGAATGGGTAATTGTTGTAATTATTTTATTATCTTAAGAGCAACACGCGCACTTATGTGAACGCCCTATGCTTGTTCGCAATTGCATATCAATAACATATTAATAATGTTAGTTAGTTTTGTCTAAGTTATATAAGCAGCAAGTAGGCGAATCCACCCCCAAAACATATTCTGGTGTGGGAAATTTTTCTAGACGCACCAAGTTTTGTTATGTTGTTCTTGTTTTTTTAAAATCAATGACACCAACAAAAAGTAGCAGTGCGGGCCCAACAACAACACTTACAACAACAACAAACGCTACTTGGGTCGTAAATCAATTGTCAAAGGCACACAAATTTGAAAAAAAAAGAATATGCACTGTGCGAAGTGATACATGTACATAAAATTATGAAAACTATTTTCAAGCGCATTGTTCACTTAATTGTGTATGCACATATTCATTAAGAAGCAGAAATCCGTTTCGTTTTTGCAAGTGTCGAACCTTTTTTTATAACTTTGCTTGTGCGACGCGAAGGCGTCACTGCGCATTTGTTTTGTTTTTGTATTCTCGCTCGCGATCAAACCCTCAGCTTGTGCGACAATCAGGCGACAGTAGTGGAATGGGTAATTGTTGTAATTGTAATTTGATTTTTAAAATGGGTAAAAAGTGCTCCAAATCGTATGGGAGGTACTTGAAGGAGTTGTCCAAATAAAAATTCCCTTCTTAGTGCTCACTTACTACCTGCATAAAAAATTGTGTGAAAATTTCAGCCTTCTAGCTCTTTTCGTTTAGGCTGTGGCTGATCCATTCTAACGCGGACGAACTCTTTTATATATAAAGATGACATAGCGCACTCATATTTTTCAGAAGAGCTATAACACTCTCCATTTAAGTTTATGCTGAAGCAAGCAAAAGTTTGCCAGTTGGTTACAACATGTTCAACAATATTTTGGCGTATGGTGCCATGGAACCTTGCCTACCAAATAAAAGGTAGAAAATAGATCTAAAAAGACAGGCTCCATCACCAATTATGGCAACAACTGAATGCGGCACCAAAAAACCACTAATATCTAAAGTTTCAATAGACATATTTTAATTTGGCTGTGAGTCAATTGACGTCAATGTAAAACGATTGTTACAACGTTACAGTGTCTATACGTAAGTATAGAATTCAATAAAATTGAATATACCAACTTATATTAATTTAATAGAATATTCAGACTGCTTAGTTTTATTTGATTTTTAAATGCACTAAAGCAGCGTCTATATAACTATTATATAATATGCAAAATAGAAGACAACTATAAATAATGTTCAATTATTAAATCGAAAATCAAACTAACTTTTTCTGTTTAAAAAACAACAAAAGAAATTTAAATACGTTGATCGTTTTTTAAATATTTAAATCATAGCAATTAAATATTTTTTATAACTTATCATTATATACGAATTTTAAATGAACGTATATACATACGTATTTGAAATGAATGTACATATATATAATACGAAAATCAGAATATTAAAAAACTCACTGATCACTGATATAAACAATATTAAAAAATTCACTGAAACGAAAAGTAACTTTCTTTGTTCACATTAAATATGAACTAAAATGCATAACCAATTCCCTTACCATTGTATGTAAAAACACAATGTTGGAAAGAGCATTACAGTTATTCCTCTAAGCAGCAGATCCCGAGCTCATACATACAACGCTTGCACTTAAGAGCTACATATGTATGGGTGGTGTAAATTAGGCAATGCAATTCCCTTAACTGCAGCCTCTTAGTTATAGTTAGCTTAGCTTAGTGAGTGCGGAGGAGATAGGGATATTAAACTTTATGATTGACATGCAAAGCGCGCACATAAAATAGAGAGTGAACGTAAATGAGCAACATCAAAGGAGCATGATTACATTAAAATTATGTTATATCTAGCGGCAGTCATAAGAGAGACGCGCGCGCTGATCAAGCTTTAAGCCGCTCTTTGTGTTGCAGCATATATTCGCTCAGATGTGCATGCTGCTTGCAGTGAGTACCATTTACAGTTATATTTCTTCTTCTTTGTTCTTCTCTCTGTTATCTGTGGCTACAAAATATAAGAAAACTTTGTTTTGAAAGCATGCCTAAAATATTTCATTATTTTTATACCCTGAACCCATAAAATGGGTAAATAAGGGTATACAGTCGTGTCTGGATATAGTGAACTAATTTTTGCAAGGCCTGTTCACTATTCCGAGGTTGTTCACTATTTCGAGACTCACATTTTTTGCTCAAAATACACATTTGTGTATGGAAATGATAGATTTAAAATTAATTAAATAAATTTGTAAACAAATTAAAGTAAATATGTATTTTTATTGACAAAAATCGCGGATATATAATTAATTAATTTTTGGACAGCTTTTTCACGTAGACAGCGCATTTTTAGACTCGCAGAAAAGTCAGTAGTATTGGCCTCAGCCCACGCGCTAGCCTTGCCAAAACTGTCTATAGCTTCGGAAGCTTTAATAGTATTTCCATTATGCAATTCCCCTTGAACTTCATCATCCGAATTTTAAACAAGTGGAAACGTTGCAGTTGGACGCAACCGAATGCGGTATACTCGTTACCATTATTAAAACCGGTAAAAAGAGGCCTGATTGCAAAGGGGTACGGATGCGGCAGGGGTGTACGCTGCCTTCCAGATTCTCCGATGCAGATGGGGATGCCACCAGCTATTTTCATACCAAATTAGGTGACTCAAGCTCAAAGTTTGTTATGTGGGTATGGCTCTAAAACTTTGATGCAGCTATCTTCCTACAAAATTTGGTCGCTCTACTACCCAGACCACTATTAATTCGTACGAAATTACTAAAAATGACTACTTTGTATGAAAAGTGGGCAAAATTGCCATCTTTAGCAATTTTTTCAAAAAATCATATAAAATACATGGGAAGGGATTTTGAAAATTTTATTTTTCAGACACTATTAGAATTGTTTGAAGCAACTTTTTGCATCAAAACATTTTTTTGTTTAAGCCAAGGGAAAAAAGAGCAAAGAGTAGACTTTTACAAGAATTGAAAATTTTCAATGGGTACTTAACTGGTTGAGAACAGTACTGTATCATTCAAATTTAATGACCTTTCCATTGATTCCATACTTTGACCATACAGTCCATAAAACATTGCGCATACCTTAAAAAACATGTCGTACGAATTAATAGTGGTCTGGGCTAGTAGCTTCACAACTCTGGAAGATACACGCATTCTTGTTTTTGACGAAGCGTTGGGGCGGATTAGGGAGGCTAGGGCATCATTGGTGGGCGTGGCATCCAAACTTTTTGATGCAGTTTTTTGGAGGTTTCTAGTATCTATCTTCTTACCAAATTTGGTAGTTCTAGCTGTAAGGATGTGCGAAATATGTGGATTTGTCGGTTTTGAGTTATCGAATATAGCGATTTGCCAGGCCCCCAGTTATCGTAGAACCCCAATCTTGACACTTTAATTTACTATCCCATAGATAAAGAGAATTGGAAAGTTTCAAGTCTCTAGCTTGAAGGGTGTGGAAAAAAATTTGCACACATACGGACGGACAGACGGACAGACACCATGGCGGACATTGCACAAAACCAATATACTCTTTACCTTCGGTAACGAGTATAAAAACACACAATGAAGTGCACAGTGAGCGGTTGCAGCCAAAGACACAAAAAAGAGTGTAAATAATTTGAAATTGAATTAGGACATGGAATGTTAATTTAGGTATTGGTTGCTATAGTTGAAATAAATAACAATATCTATGACTTCTATGAGATAATTCATGAACTATGTACTATGAAAAAAAAAGTGAAATTTATATCCTTGTCCCACTGTCACACGCTTTAGACATTTTTTTAACTCCGTTACTTTAACATTCAGAGGTATCTGCGAATTTCCCGTGGTGTCACAGTGTAGAGAAGCAAAGAATGTTTAGTAGTGTAAGTGTGAGATTATTACGTTCTTTTTCTGCTTAAAGTTTATTAAAAAATTTTGTTCACTATTTCGAGTTTTTCGGTTTGTTCACTATTTAGAGTACTCCATGTAAATTTTTGGGTGTTCACTATTTCGAGGTGTTCACTATTTAGGGTGTTCACTATATCCAGACACGACTGTAATTGATTTGTGCAAAAGTATGTAACAGGCAGAAAGAAGCATCTCCGACCACATAAATCAGCTTCAACAGCCGAGTCCACATGTCTGTTATCTAGAAAATGTAAAAATAGGAGTTAAGACAATGGATAACTTTATAAATTCTGTGAAAATTAATAATCCAAATCGATTAAGAAACACAGGAGACTTCTGCAAGTAATTTTAATACACGGGTTCAGGGTATCTTTTAGACGGGATTTCTCGACTAAAGCCATCTTACTTGTTTTCAGATTCGCTCATTCTCGTGTTGTGCTGACAGTCGGCAATTCAACACCTGCATCATGAATTGAGCGCTGCTGGTCCCAAACCCAAAGAGGCAGCTTAAAACTTGAACACGCTCACGCATCGCTCTTCATGTTCGGCGCTAGATGACAAATTATTTTTAAATCTCGCTCCGATCATGCGCCTTTGTTGTTGGCTATTTCGGCTAACTCTCTTATGTATGCGCGCGCTCTGCAAGTTAGACAAAGAGCGTAGTATCGCTACCTTCTTCGCACGCACTGAATCAACGCAAAACATATCTAAGAGGCTGCAGTTAAGTGAATTGCATATTGCCTTTAGCTTTAGTTTAGTGTGTGCGGAGGAGGTAGGGTTATTAAACCTTACGATTGACATGCAAAGCGCGCACATAAAATAGAGAGTGAACGTAAATGAGCAACAACAAAGGAGCATGATCGGAGCGGGATTTCAAATTATCTGATTATCATTATGTGAACGCCCTTTGCTTGTTCGAAATTGTATATCAATAATATATCAATAATGTTAGTGTGATACGTTTTGGCTAAGTTATATAAGCAGCAAGCAGGCGAATCCACCCCCATAACATATTCTGGTGTGGGAAATTTTTCTAGACGCACTAAGTTTTGTTATGTTGTTGTTGTTTTTTTTTAAATCAATGACACCAACAAAAAGTAGCAGTGCGGGCCCAAAAACAACACTTACAACAACAACAAACGCTACTTGGGTCGTAAATCAATTGTCAAAGGCACACAAATTGAAAAAAAAAAATGTGCACTGTGCGAAGTGATACATGTACATAAAATTATGAAAATTATTTTCAAGCGCATTGTTCACTTAATTGTGTATGCACATATTCATTAAGAAGCAGAAATCCGTTTCGTTTTTGCAAGTGTCGAACCTTTTTTTATGACTTTGCTTGTGCGACGCGAAAGCGTCACTGCGCATTTGTTTTGTTTTTGTATTCTCGCTCGCGATCAAACACTCAGCTTGTGCGACAATCAGGCGACAGTTGTGGAATGGGTACTTGTTGTAATTGTAATTTGTTTTTTAAAATGGGTAAAAAGTGCTCCAAATCGTATGGGAGGTACTTGAAGGAGTTGTCCAAATAAAAATTTTCTTCTTAGTGCTCACTTACTACCTGCATAAAAAATTGTGTGAAAATTTCAGCCTTGTAGCTCTTTTCGTTTAGGCTGTGGCTGATCCATTTTAACGCGGACGAACTCTTTTATATATATAGATAAAAAATAAATAAAAAATAAAGAAAGAAAAACTAAGAACAAGAAAAAAAGCACAATTACCTTAATTATGAATAAAAAAAATTACAAAAAAACCTTTATACCCTATAAAACCTGTAAATAATAATAAGAAAACCTGCAAAACCTGTAAATAATGTAAATTTCTAAAACTTTTATATAAAAAAAAAAAAAAATCAAGTGGAAACGTTGCAGTCGAACGCAACCGACTGCGGCATACTCGATACCAGTATTAAACCGGTAAAAAGATGCCTGATTGCAGAGGGGTACGGATGCGGCAGGGGTGTACGCTGCCTTAAAGATTTTCCTATGCAGATGGGGATGCCACAAGCTGTCTTCGTTGCAAATTTGGTGACTAGCTCAAAGTTTGTAAAAGGTGGGGAAAGGGGGGCTGGGGGCAGTATGGGTAGTTGTGGCATCAAAATTTTTGATGCAGATCTTTGTGAAATGTCAATTGCTATCTTCATACCAAATTTGTTGACTCTAGCTCAAAGTTTGTAAAAAGTGGGGAAAGGGGGCTGGGGGGTGGTATGGGTGGACATGGCATCCAAATTTTTGATGCAGATGATTGTGGAATGTCAATTGCTATCTTCATACAAAATTTGGTGACCCTTTCTCAAAGTTTGTAAAAAGTGAGGAAGGGGAGCTAGGGGTGGTATGGGTGGGCATGGCATCCAAATTTTTGATGCAGATCTTTGTGGAATGTCAATAGCTATTTTCATACCAAATTTGGTGACTAGCTCAAAGTTTGTAAAAGGTGGGGAAAGGGGGGCTGGGGGCGGTATGGGTGGTAGTGGCATCCAAATTTTTGATGCAGATCTTTGTGGAATGTCAATTGCTATCTTCATACCAAATTTGGTGACTCTAGCTCAAAGTTTGTAAAAGGTGGGGAAAGGGAGGCGAAATGGAGGGCGTGGCTCCAAAACTTTGATGCCGATTTTTGGGGGTCGTTGCCAGCTATCTTCTTACCAAATTTGGTGGTTCTAGCTCCACTACTCTCGAAGATACACGCATTCCCGTTTTTGACGAAGCGTTGGGGTGGATGGGGGCGGCTAGGGCAGTATCGGTGGGCGTGGCATCCAAACTTTTGATGCAGTTTTTGGAGGGTCATCATCACCTATCTTGGCACCAAATTTGGTGGCTATAGCTTAAAAACTGTGGGAGATATAGCCATTTCTGATTTCAAAATGCGGGAGGGCTGGGGGCGGAATGGGTGCGACTGGCTCCAAAACTTTGATGCAGATTTTTGGGGGTCGTTGCCAGTTATCTTCCTTCCAAATTTGGTGGCTCTAGCATCACAACTCTACAAGATACACGCATTCCCGTTTTTGACGAAGCGTTGGGGTGGATGGGGGCGGCTAGGGCAGTATTGGTGGGCGTGGCATCCAATCTTTTAATGCAGTTAATGATTGTTTATCATATTTATTAAAAAATTATGTTTGCCTCTCGCAACTCTTCAATCATCGATACAATTTCATTATTATGACTACTGTTACCAGCTGCCTGTGAAGCGATCAAAAGCTTAAGTCTATTTACAATTTCATTAGGATTATCCCAGTATACATAATTTGGTTTATGTTTGTTGAGCATCATAAGAGTTACCTTTCAGTGCTTCATTAGGCTGATGATTTCTTCTATGAGCATTTGTTTTTGACAAGATTTCCTTATATGCATCCAGATCCAATTGGTTATAAGCATGTGGATTTTTTAAAAAGATTAAAGAATACAATCCAGGAGTAAGATTCCACTTTTCACCCGTGTCCAGTTCTAGTCTTTTGTTGTTTACGTTTATTTTAGAGCTGCCTAATTTAGTTTCTCCTTTATTTTTAGTTGGTCCAAATGCTTTATCTAACTGTCCCTCTCGCTCTAACTCATTTAGACTAAGATTAAATCTATCATCACTTACTACATTGGACTGATTATAATCTTTATTGCCAACTGTAGCGGAGTTAATATAGCTTTGTTCACTCGATATAAGCGAATCATGGATTGACTGTTTTTCATCAATTTCCCCATCTATTGCGTCATAAAATTCGCTAATATTATTTTCATTCTCCACCACCTCATTTAGACTTTTATCTTTTTCTTCTTTTTTGATTCGGGGATATGGCTTAATTTCTTTATTGCCTTTAATAATCTTTTTGAGTGGTTCTGTTATCGGCTTAAATGTTTCCTCCAACTGGTATTCATTTGCGGCTTTACCTAATTTAATACGTCGAAATTTTCTTTTAAGCGTGTTTCTGGTTTTTGTTAGCTCCTTTAGTATATGCTCATTCATTTTAGTATATTTATGATAGTAAGTCAATAAACTTGATCAGCGAGCGTAAAGAGGGTGGTTTTAATAACAGGTTGTTCTGTCCTTGTTTTACTGTTATATTGTTGTAGTTTTTCATAAACAAGATGTTGTTTTGATGTTATTTTTTTTATTTTTTTATTATTATTTGTTATTTTTTATGTTTTTCAGATACAGCTTGTTGTTTTGCTGTTATTTTTGATGTTTTTGGTTTTCAAGAAACAGGGGGCCTGCTATATGTGAACTCCAAACAAACTGAGATAGTTTAGAGACAATATTTATATATATATACTCATAAATGATAAATCTTTTTTTTTGTTCTTTATTAAACCATTTAAATGTAAAGTATTTATTTTTATATAAAAATTATTTTAAAAAAGATTTTGAGGTGAGCATTAAAAACTTAAGACATAAGTGACCGCAGTTAAAAGTACCAAATTGTTGTACTTGATTATCATTTTATTGAATGTTCTCGCCTCAATATCTTATAAGTTCTATAGGGGGTGGCAAATTTCTAAAACTATCAAAATATCTGCATTCCTGATCCGCCTTATAGTAAGCTACCCAATGAGTTCCAGCTCCAGTTGACGAGTCCAAATTAACGATACCGCATTCTCTTTTTCTGACATGTTTCGGTAAGGAGTTTCTCATATAAACCCCTCTAAAATGTGGGATATGTTTGCGTGCGAAGTTTATAATATCAATGTTCGAAAGCGGTTTATTGGGCAGCTCATTCATAAAAAATTCATTTTTTTATTTGTAGTTATACCAAAACCTTTTTGATACGGTTTTAAATAGAGTCCACTACCTAAAGCAATGGCCTCCATTTTTCTATTATGACGTTTATTCTCTTCTAACTCTTTTTTTTGCATTCTTAGCACTATTAATGCTTCTAGCAAAAGCTGCTCCACCAGATGCCATTCCTCCTGATTCCATTCCTGTCAAGATTGGCACAAGTGGTAAAAAACCTCCAATTTTAGGAACGTTGATTACTCTAGGAATAACAACTGTATTTTTCTTATTTCCAATGGCCTAAGACATAGCTTTTCGGGCTACTTTAATCGCAGTTTCAATGTCAAGTGGTTTTTCTTTCTTTAGCACTCTGGTTGCGTCTCGAACAAGAGCCATAAATTTCTTTTTATTTTTACATGGTTTTCGTTTCTTTTGCTTTTGTGCGAGTCCCATACCAAATTTTTTCTTTGCTTTCATTGCGTTTGTAACGAAATATGCAGAAGATTTTTCACCGAGAGTACTATCAGATGCTTTTACACGCTCCCACGCTCTTTCAGCTAGTATTGAGTCAGCTATATGACGATTTTCCAGATCTTTATGTTTAGAATAGGCTATATCGTGTTATATGGATTTTAATTAGTATGTAAAGATGATCCGCTAAAAAATGAACGTTATAGAAGGGGGTTTGCTGATTTTATTCAAATTTAAAATATAATAAAATAAAATAAACTAGTATTATTCATTCACTTATCAATAATCTTTCAATTAATTAAAGCACCCACTAATCGAGAGCAATAATTATACCCTTCAAGTAGTGATTTCATCTAAAAAAGATTCAATATATTTTAACAAAGAGCGTTCCATTGGCCAATTATTTGGATTTAATAAAAGAGAAATAAAGCCATATGTAACGCATATATCAGATCAACCGGTTGACATTTTAAAAGTAAATACAATTCGTCTGGAATGTAACATTGTTAGCGGTTCATATGTAAATGAGGTATCAAGTCATGCTCTGCATGAGTTTGCACTCAACGTTCCGCCAGGCTATAAATTGAGTGAGAAACCAAATAATCTTATTTATTTGCCAGTTAATACGAGCGAGATACAGTCATTAATAATACGGATCGTTGATCAGAACGGAAATTTGGTTAATTTAAGAAAAGAGGTTGTAACACTTCGCTTACACTTGAGGTGCCGATAATGATTATTTATAATAATAAAAAAGTGCGCTATCCACCCCCAGCGAGCACTTTGAGTTCTACTTCAGAAGGATACAGGTCGACGAAAAAAGTACTAACACCTGAGAACAAATTATTTTAAAAATCTCTGGGTCTAAAAATAAAAAAATAATGAGTAGTGTATTGAATGTTCGAGAGAAAGCCTATTCGGATGAGAGTATAATCCAGAAAGAATATCATAGTTACTCTCCCTATCTACAAGCATTTAAAAGCAATGATGAAGTTAGGATTACTATTCAGAATCAGGACTTATATGTATTGCCTTGTGAGAGTTTTATTAATGTTGAGGGCACAATTTGTTTGGCGGATAACTCGCTTGCTGTAGATGGAAAACTTAAAAACAATTGTATGAGTTATCTCTTTGACGAGGTTCGTTATGAGTTTAATGGAATTGAAATTGATCGTACTCGATTTGTTGGTATTTGAACAACCTTAAAAAACTACGCTTCCTTAAACAAAACGGAGAGCTGCATGTTAGAGAATTCTGGCTGGTTCAATGGAAATGATAGAGAGGTGTCGAACGGATACTTTAATTTTTCTATACCTCTTAAATACTTACTTGGATTTGCTGAAGATTATAACAAGGTCTTACTAAATTGTAAACATGAATTGATATTACTCATGACTAAAAATATGGAAGATGTATACTACACTAAAATTGGAACTAAGGAGTATAAGCTAAATATTTCTAACATTGTATGGAAAATACCACATGTTACTCTGAGTGATGAAAAGAAGTTACAAATGTTTAGTCTGGCTAAGAGTGGAGGCTCACTTCCACTTGCATTCCGCAGTTGGGATTGTTATCTGAATCCAACATTACCCGAAGGCACACAACATGTTTGGAATGTTAAGCTAGCAGCTAATAGAGAACTCCCTCGATTTGCGATAATAGCTTTTGTAGTGGACGATAAACTAACACACAATCATTTGAGGAATTTAAAAGTGTATCTTAACTCGGAGAACTTTCCGTACGATGACAAGAACATTAATTTTAAGCATGAACAATACGCAAGTTTGTATGATATGTATACAGGATTTCAAGCAAGCTACTATATGAAGGAATCTGAGCCATTACTAACACCTATAGAGTTTAAAGAGAAAGCACCAATGGTTGTTGTAGACTTGTCACATCAGAATGAAACAGTTAAAACGGGGCCAATCGATGTAAGAGTTTCGATCGATCTAGAAACTGTTAGTGTAAAAAATACTAAGGTATATTGTCTGCTTATGCATGATCGATTAGCAGAGTATTCACCTTTGACTGGAATAGTTCAACGCATCGTTTAAAACCAATTTAATATAGAATCAAGTTGTAGTTGATAATCATTGAAATTAGTTATATTAAATATTATGTACCCTCTCTTTATTAAATAATAAATAGAAACATGATGAATTTAATAAGAAAATAATTTTTATTTTATTCAAGTATACTAGCATAAACATTTACATTTTCAGATACCTCAAATTGAGAGTTTTCTAAGATGAGAAATAATTTAAATAAATTATTTAGTGCACATTGATTTACTATTTCTTTGTGTATTCTACAAATTGTAAAGAAGTTTGGATATTGCGCTAAGCTCTGTTCAAGATTTACATCTATTATTTTTGTGTGTAAAAATTTACTTAAGAACTCTTTTTTAGCTCTTCCTCTTACTACTACAGTTGCGTAACTATTCAATGGCTTTAGTATTTCGCCAAGACTTAGATAAGAGATGTCACCTTCAGACCACATACTGTTTGGTTATCTTTAAGGTTTTCATAGTTACTTCATTCAGCTCCCTCATGTGGTAGGGTGGTTTAAAGTGAAAAAATTGGGTGTGACGGACCCAGCTTGCATAAATGCCAACTCTTTGACAAACATCTGTCTTTCGTTTCCGAATACATATTGAAAGTCAACTAAAATACATGAGTTTCTATGTAGAATAACCATTTTTCCTCTAGCGTTAATGATGTACTGAGAAATTATACAAAAATCAATACCTTAAATATTATGGTTTATCTTATTTTGCGTTAAGTTTGAAAAAGAGAAAAAAGAGAGGATGGATACGCTACAATTCAAAAAAACTAAAAATTCAAGGAAAATTCAAGATCATGAAATAATTTTTGATTTGAGTATTTTGTTAGTCTAGAGCTTAAACTAAAGTGTGGGTTTTCTACGACTAGAGATTTCACACCTATGGTTTGGCTGCAGCAACATAAACGTAACTTTATTGGATTGCAAAAAGAGGAGTGGATTCAATTATTAACTTTTAAGGAGTACATCCAAATGAAACTGGAGTACTTTGACTTCTTAATGCCAGATACAATAATTGAACATCCAATGCTTGAGACCGTTAAGTGTCATTTTAAAATTCGAAAATCAGATAAGCAACGAATATTAATACTCAATCAGTATGGTAATAGAGTTGAATTTGATAGCGACTCATGGAGGACGCTTATAAGATTAGGGAATTTTTTGAACAACATTTTTGTGTTGGAACACATTATTAAAAAATCAAATAAAGAATATATATTATAACTATATTATTCCAACGTGTGTAGAGATGCGTAAATATAGTATACAACTTTCAGATTTAGAAGCAACTTATGATTATGAGTCAGAAATTGATCTTACTCGGTTACTGTTTGAAATTTCAAAAAGATGGGTAAAGAAATAAAAAGGGATGTTAATATTTTTAGGACACAATTTCATCATTATATGAAACTAAATAAAAAATGAAATGCTTTGAGGAAAGTTAAAATAATCATTTAAGTCAGTCTTAAACAAACGTTTGCCGAGTATACTACAAAATGGAGCTGAATTCTAACTTTGGATTTAATACAATTGTCAAGAAAATCGATGATTTTTCAAAAGAGTTTGAGGAAATGATTTTTCCTGAACATCATGAATTACTTGAAGAATATCGAGAATTTTTCTTGGCGTGCGAAAACTGCCATCTAGTTACATCCAAATTTGGTGAGCATCTTTCGGCGTGTAGCTGGTCATCCGATTTAACTACAGAGGGAGTCGACACATGTGGATGCTTTTACTACAGCATGCGTCTGACAAGGCTAGAACGCCTAATGGCAAAATATAAAAATTTAAACAAAAGAATTAACAAACAACGTTTAAGTCAATAAGGCATAAAATGTATGAATACTAGATTTAAAAATAAATATTTTATAGCATACATAGAAGGAATAATAAATAAACTATACAACTTAAACCAAACTACCTCTTTTATTCGTTTTGAGGTCAATGCAGGATATAAGATTTTCCTAGTACTTGACCAAAATAAAAGCAGGTATATATATAATATCAAAGGATAGAAAGGGATGCGCTTAATATTTAAATATTTAAATATCAAAAAAATTGGAAAATAGTTTTCATATTAAGGGCGGTGGGGACCAATCAAAATCGTAAATTCATACAAGCAGGATCACTGGGCGTGGCTTATTAAATTAATACAAGCATTATCACTTTCCCCCTCTAACACACTTTCCCCTCTAACACTTTCCCCCTCTAACACTTTCCCCTTATAACTCTTTCCCACTCTTACACACATTCTCCTTCTAGCACTTTCCCCCTCTAGCTCTTTCCCCCTCAAACATACATTCTCCTTCTAACACTTTCTCTCCCTAACTCTTTCCCCCTCTAACACATTTAAGTATCAATAATCTTGTTTAGAAGCAATGTATTGATCCTGCCGCTGCTGCTGCTGGTGCTGCTGCTGGTGCTGCTGCTGCTGGTGCTGCTGGTGCTGCGTATGTTCGGCGCTAGATGACAAATTATTTTTAAATCTCGCTCCGATCATGCGCCTTTGTTGTTGGCTATTTCGGCTAACTCTCTTATGTATGCGCGCGCTCTGCAAGTTAGACAAAGAGCGTAGTATCGCTACCTTCTTCGCACGCACTGAATCAACGCAAAACATATCTAAGAGGCTGCAGTTAAGTGAATTGCATATTGCCTTTAGCTTTAGTTTAGTGTGTGCGGAGGAGGTAGGGTTATTAAACCTTACGATTGACATGCAAAGCGCGCACATAAAATAGAGAGTGAACGTAAATGAGCAACAACAAAGGAGCATGATCGGAGCGGGATTTCAAATTATCTGATTATCATTATGTGAACGCCCTTTGCTTGTTCGAAATTGTATATCAATAATATATCAATAATGTTAGTGTGATACGTTTTGGCTAAGTTATATAAGCAGCAAGCAGGCGAATCCACCCCCATAACATATTCTGGTGTGGGAAATTTTTCTAGACGCACTAAGTTTTGTTATGTTGTTGTTGTTTTTTTTTTAAATCAATGACACCAACAAAAAGTAGCAGTGCGGGCCCAAAAACAACACTTACAACAACAACAAACGCTACTTGGGTCGTAAATCAATTGTCAAAGGCACACAAATTGAAAAAAAAAATGTGCACTGTGCGAAGTGATACATGTACATAAAATTATGAAAATTATTTTCAAGCGCATTGTTCACTTAATTGTGTATGCACATATTCATTAAGAAGCAGAAATCCGTTTCGTTTTTGCAAGTGTCGAACCTTTTTTTATGACTTTGCTTGTGCGACGCGAAGGCGTCACTGCGCATTTGTTTTGTTTTTGTATTCTCGCTCGCGATCAAACACTCAGCTTGTGCGACAATCAGGCGACAGTTGTGGAATGGGTACTTGTTGTAATTGTAATTTGTTTTTTAAAATGGGTAAAAAGTGCTCCAAATCGTATGGGAGGTACTTGAAGGAGTTGTCCAAATAAAAATTCCCTTCTTAGTGCTCACTTACTACCTGCATAAAAAATTGTGTGAAAATTTCAGCCTTGTAGCTCTTTTCGTTTAGGCTGTGGCTGATCCATTTTAACGCGGACGAACTCTTTTTATATATATAGATAAAAAATAAATAAAAAATAAAGAAAGAAAAACTAAGAACAAGAAAAAAAGCACAATTACCTTAATTATGAATAAAAAAATTACAAAAAAAAACCTTTATACCCTATAAAACCTGTAAATAATAATAAGAAAACCTGCAAAACCTGTAAATAATGTAAATTTCTAAAACTTTTTATAAAAAAAAAAAAAAAATCAAGTAGAAACGTTGCAGTCGAACGCAACCGACTGCGGCATACTCGATACCAGTATTAAACCGGTAAAAAGATGCCTGATTGCAGAGGGGTACGGATGCGGCAGGGGTGTACGCTGCCTTAAAGATTTTCCTATGCAGATGGGGATGCCACAAGCTGTCT
Source organism: Scaptomyza montana (assembly GCA_018904305.1). Lineage (NCBI taxonomy): Eukaryota > Metazoa > Arthropoda > Insecta > Diptera > Drosophilidae > Scaptomyza > Scaptomyza montana. Next base: position 16,670 of record JAEIGR010000113.1, read on the forward strand.
TCGTTGCAAATTTGGTGACTAGCTCAAAGTTTGTAAAAGGTGGGGAAAGGGGGGCTGGGGGCAGTATGGGTAGTTGTGGCATCAAAATTTTTGATGCAGATCTTTGTGAAATGTCAATTGCTATCTTCATACCAAATTTGTTGACTCTAGCTCAAAGTTTGTAAAAAGTGGGGAAAGGGGGGCTGGGGGTGGTATGGGTGGACATGGCATCCAATTTTTGATGCAGATGTTTGTGGAATGTCAATTGCTATCTTCATACAAAATTTGGTGACCCTTGCTCAAAGTTTGTAAAAAGTGAGGAAGGGGAGCTAGGGGTGGTATGGGTGGGCATGGCATCCAAATTTTTGATGCAGATCTTTGTGGAATGTCAATAGCTATTTTCATACCAAATTTGGTGACTCTAGCTCAAAGTTTGTAAAAGTGGGGAAAGGGGGGGCTGGGGGGCGGTATGGGTGGTAGTGGCATCCAAATTTTTGATGCAGATCTTTGTGGAATGTCAATTGCTATCTTCATACCAAATTTGGTGACTCTAGCTCAAAGTTTGTAAAAGGTGGGGAAAGGGAGGCGAAATGGAGGGCGTGGCTCCAAAACTTTGATGCTGATTTTTGGGGGTCGTTGCCAGCTATCTTCTTACCAAATTTGGTGGTTCTAGCTCCACTACTCTCGAAGATACACGCATTCCCGTTTTTGACGAAGCGTTGGGGTGGATGGGGGCGGCTAGGGCAGTATCGGTGGGCGTGGCATCCAAACTTTTGATGCAGTTTTTGGAGGGTCATCATCACCTATCTTGGCACCAAATTTGGTGGCTATAGCTTAAAAACTGTGGGAGATATAGCCATTTCTGATTTCAAAATGCGGGAGGGCTGGGGGCGGAATGGGTGCGACTGGCTCCAAAACTTTGATGCAGATTTTTGGGGGTCGTTGCCAGTTATCTTCCTTCCAAATTTGGTGGCTCTAGCATCACAACTCTACAAGATACACGCATTCCCGTTTTTGACGAAGCGTTGGGGTGGATGGGGGCGGCTAGGGCAGTATTGGTGGGCGTGGCATCCAATCTTTTAATGCAGTTAATGATTGTTTATCATATTTATTAAAAAATTATGTTTGCCTCTCGCAACTCTTCAATCATCGATACAATTTCATTATTATGACTACTGTTACCAGCTGCCTGTGAAGCGATCAAAAGCTTAAGTCCATTTACAATTTCATTAGGATTATCCCAGTATACATAATTTGGTTTATGTTTGTTGAGCATCATAAGAGTTACCTTTCAGTGCTTCATTAGGCTGATGATTTCTTCTATGAGCATTTGTTTTTGACAAGATTTCCTTATATGCATCCAGATCCAATTGGTTATAAGCATGTGGATTTTTTAAAAAGATTAAAGAATACAATCCAGGAGTAAGATTCCACTTTTCACCCGTGTCCAGTTCTAGTCTTTTGCTGTTTACGTTTATTTTAGAGCTGCCTAATTTAGTTTCTCCTTTATTTTTAGTTGGTCCAAATGCTTTATCTAACTGTCCCTCTCGCTCTAACTCATTTAGACTAAGATTAAATCTATCATCACTTACTACATTGGACTGATTATAATCTTTATTGCCAACTGTAGCGGAGTTAATATAGCTTTGTTCACTCGATATAAGCGAATCATGGATTGACTGTTTTTCATCAATTTCCCCATCTATTGCGTCATAAAATTCGCTAGTATTATTTTCATTCTCCACCACCTCATTTAGACTTTTATCTTTTTCTTCTTTTTTGATTCGGGGATATGGCTTAATTTCTTTATTGCCTTTAATAATCTTTTTGAGTGGTTCTGTTATCGGCTTAAATGTTTCCTCCAACTGGTATTCATTTGCGGCTTTACCTAATTTAATACGTCGAAATTTTCTTTTAAGCGTGTTTCTGGTTTTTGTTAGCTCCTTTAGTATATGCTCATTCATTTTAGTATATTTATGATAGTAAGTCAATAAACTTGATCAGCGAGCGTAAAAGAGGGTGGTTTTAATAACAGGTTGTTCTGTCCTTGTTTTACTGTTATATTGTTGTAGTTTTTCATAAACAAGATGTTGTTTTGATGTTATTTTTTTTTTTTTTTTATTATTATTTGTTATTTTTTATGTTTTTCAGATACAGCTTGTTGTTTTGCTGTTATTTTTGATGTTTTTGGTTTTCAAGAAACAGGGGGCCTGCTATATGTGAACTCCAAACAAACTGAGATAGTTTAGAGACAATATTTATATATATATACTCATAAATGATAAATCTTTTTTTTGTTCTTTATTAAACCATTTAAATGTAAAGTATTTATTTTTATATAAAAATTATTTTAAAAAAAGATTTTGAGGTGAGCATTAAAAACTTAAGACATAAGTGACCGCAGTTAAAAGTACCAAATTGTTGTACTTGATTATCATTTTATTGAATGTTCTCGCCTCAATATCTTATAAGTTCTATAGGGGGTGGCAAATTTCCAAAACTATCAAAATATCTGCATTCCTGATCCGCCTTATAGTAAGCTACCCAATGAGTTCCAGCTCCAGTTGACGAGTCCAAATTAACGATACCGCATTCTCTTTTTCTGACATGTTTCGGTAAGGAGTTTCTCATATAAACCCCTCTAAAATGTGGGATATGTTTGCGTGCGAAGTTTATAATATCAATGTTCGAAAGCGGTTTATTGGGCAGCTCATTCATAAAAAATTAATTTTTTTATTTGTGGTTATACCACAACCTTTTTGATACGGTTTTAAATAGAGTCCACTACCTAAAGCAATGGCCTCCATTTTTCTATTATGACGTTTATTCTCTTCTAACTCTTTTTTTGCATTCTAAGCACTATTAATGCTTCTAGCAAAAGCTGCTCCACCAGATGCCATTCCTCCTGATTCCATTCCTGTCAAGATTGGCACAAGTGGTAAAAAAACCTCCAATTTTAGGAACGTTGATTACTCTAGGAATAACAACTGTATTTTTCTTATTTCCAATGGCCTAAGACATAGCTTTTCGGGCTACTTTAATCGCAGTTTCAATGTCAAGTGGTTTTTCTTTCTTTAGCACTCTGGTTGCGTCTCGAACAAGAGTCATAAATTTCTTTTTATTTTTACATGGTTTTCGTTTCTTTTGCTTTTGTGCGAGTCCCATACCAAATTTTTTCTTTGCTTTCATTGCGTTTGTAACGAAATATGCAGAAGATTTTTCACCGAGAGTACTATCAGATGCTTTTACACGCTCCCACGCTCTTTCAGCTAGTATTGAGTCAGCTATATGACGATTTTCCAGATCTTTATGTTTAGAATAGGCTATATCGTGTTCTCTACAAGCGGCATCAAAGGGATTTCCTTTGTCCCCACGTGCTAAACGTGCTTTAAGCTTTGTACCTGGACCACAAAACTGATATCCCGGTATGTGTAGCTCAACTGGTAAGGAGTTTATTATTTTATTAACAATACCTCTTCCTAGGTAGAGTGGTGGCTTGTTACTTGTAGTTTTATAAAAGCGCAACACCATTTATTTGTTGTTTATTCTTCAATGAGATTTTAGCAAGTAACTATCTACTTAAAAGATTTACATTAATATGCGTTTAATTAAACAAAAAATGACATTGAAGTAAAAAATATCGATTGCATAAATGGTGATATCAAACAACTTAGACATAGTAGCTTGTTACCCAATTCAATAAGAGCTCTAATTGTCGGACCTTCAAATTGCGGGAAAACCAATGTTATGATTAGTTTGATTGAAAGCCCTAACGGACTAAAGTTTGAGAATATTTACTTATATTCAAAGTCATTATATCAGCCTAAATATGAATACTTAAAAACACTTATAAAACCAATAAAAGGAATGGGTTACTGTTTGGTTACGCAGTCAACTAAACCAAAACCAGCATCAACAGAACCATAACACTCTTATCTCTAATCGCTTAAACCTATCATGCTCTGCGCAGCATAAGAGCAACTTAACGTAAAGTCCAACTATTGTTTTGCATAAGCTCTTATATTTCGTTTATTACATTGTCTATTGTTTGCCCTTGGCCTTCAGCTGAGTGCAAGCCGCTGCTGCAGTTCTGCAGCCAGTTCAGTTCTATCAAATTCGTCGGTAGCTCAACTTCGGTCGTTTGTCTGTTTCGCGACAAACGAAAAAATCGCCAATTATTGCACAGCCCAAATCGGGGTTAGTTGCAATACACAATTGTTAATAATTTTAAGTTCGGCCACGAAGGCAAATTAAAATATACATATGAAACTCAGTAATGCAAATCTCGCAGCATTTATAATTTGTTTAGTGACATTTCGAAATTTCGATAGCTATTGAAAAAGCTCATTAGCTCAACATTGGTGACCCCGACGTGATTACACTCTGTATTGTTTAAACAACTTAAAACTATTTAATTTATAGAGTGATAAAAGCGCGCGCCCGCGTTTTTTACATCGTTTTCGTTGATCTCGCTTCGTTTCGCGCTCGCTTTTGCTTCAGGTGTTTGACCTGCATTGGCTCCCGCGCATTGATTCTCTTATCGCTTTTCGCTAGTACAGTTGCAGCAGCCGTTTCTGCATTGTTATTGTTGGCCGTTTCTGTTGCATTCGCTTGTGTTTAAGTGTTTGCCCTCGAATTGACATTGTGACTTGTGCAGTTTGGTGGTACATTATTACCAGCTGCATTGCCAGTGACATTACGTTGTTTGATCGTCAGTGCATTTTAAACTGTAATGTACTGAAGCATAAGTGAATGCAATAAAGTGATAGTGTTTTGGCATTTACTGAACAATAAAGACAATGTCATTCAGTGGCTCTCAAACTATATTTTGCAAGTGCGTGTACATATAAACAAATATTTCAAAATGCCAGATACTGCTGCAGTGCCGTCGCCTGGTGCAGCATTTTATAAAGCCAAAGCCAAAGCTATTAACGAGCAGGTAAAACGGTTGGCCGAAATAGTCGCTCCGGAGCAAATTGTGCATCTCAGTGAAGAAGAATTGGCTGTTCGGCTTAAGGCTCTAGAAAATGCTCAGCAGGCATTCGACAATATGCATAATGCATTGGAAGAACTGGACTACGACGAAATCGGGAGTGATTTACGCGAATCTTTTGATGAACTTGTTGTCTTAGTGGAAGCTAGCTTTCGTCGCGAAATAAATAAGCGAAAGTTATCTTCACCTTTGTGCTCTACTATGAGGCAAGATGCTTCTGTTGACAATCACACATTGTCTCAAAGCCGGATTCGATTGCCTGAACTCAAGCTTCCAGCGTTTAGCGGAGGATACACAAAGTTTGCTGATTTTATAGCAATGTTCTCGTCAATCATTGACGGGGACTCAGGCCTGTCAGATGTGGAGAAGTTTCAGCATTTGCGATCGTGCCTGAAAGGACCAGCCCTAGATAGTGTTTCTTCATTGGAAATCAGCAGCGCAAACTACGCAGTGGCATTAGAGCTCCTTAAAAAGCGGTTTAATAATAAGCGTCTTATTTTTCAGGCACATGTCACTGAGATTTTGGGTTTGGATTGCATCGAGTCGTCGTCAGCTGTAAAACTTCGAGCCCTTTCGGATACGGTGAATTCCAACATCCGCGCTCTACAAAGCCTGGGTAGCGTGGAACAGATTGCAGGCTGCATTATTGTGCACAGCTTGCTGCAAAAGGTGGATAAGGCAACGCAGACCAGTTGGGAGGAGACAGCACCGATGGATACTATCCCGACCTGTGAGCAGTTCATGGCATTTCTGGATCGACGATGCCAAAGGTTGGAAAATGTGGAACACGCTATGGCAACGTATACGCCTAGCTCTAAGGTGGGAAAAAGTATCAAATTCTCTAACACCAGTAGAAAGGCCTTTGTCGCTACTAACTCCAACACAAATGATTGTGTGTTTTGTGAGACCTCTGGCCATGTTATATACAACTGTTCCCGTTTTGGCAATCTGTCTCCTCAACTGCGTCTACGCGAGGTAAAAAGCTTTCCCTTTGTATCAATTGCCTGCGCAAGGGTCATAGGCTTAAGGAATGCAGCTCAACTGCCTGCAACCGTTGTAAGGCCAAGCATCACACGCTTCTGCACTTTGAGAATCAGATTGACGGTTCTCAATTTAATTCTGCACCGCATCTGCCTGCTGCAAAACCTTCAGCATCACTCGTAGCCCAAAATCTCAGCCCCGACATTGTGCTCTTGGCAACTGCTGTTGTTAACGTTAGGAGTCACAGTGGTGTGTTGGTCCCGTGCCGTGCTCTTCTCGATTCTGGTTCGCAGGTGCACATTATTACGTCTCGATTAGCTCAACACCTCCAGCTTCGCAAACATCGGTCGCCTACGTTGATTTCTGGATTAGGGGAGTCTAGTGTTGCCTCAGAGGGCTATTCAGCAGAAATAAGCTTTCAATCACGAGCATCTGATTACTCTGCTGACATCTCAGTTTTGATAGCTCCGTCTATAACTGGAAATCAGCCGAGCTACGATATTAGTACTGACCTCTGGAATATACCCTCAAATATTCGCTTGGCTGATCCAGAGTTCTTTAAGCCGCAACAAATAGATCTGCTAATTGGAGCAGGCCTATTTTTTGAATTGTTGTGTGTTGGTCAAATTAAGATCGCTCCTGGTTTGCCTATTCTACAAAAAACTCAACTCGGCTGGATAGTGACAGGTGGAACGTCTTCGACAAGCCCTGCCTCATTAATGGTGACTCATTCTGTTTCGATGCCAAGCTCCAGCCCTGATCACAAGCTTGATGAGATCGTTCGTCGGTTTTGGGAGGTAGAATCCTGTTCTCGTGCAGTCAACGGATCTACCAAGGAGGAACTTGATTGTGAGGCGCATTTTCAACAAACTTTTGCTCGTTTAGGCACTGGTGAATATTCGGTTCGCCTTCCGGTCAAGCATGCTGTGGATCTTATTGGAGACTCGTATCAGCAAGCTTATCGTCGGTTCTGCAATCTGGAGCGCAAATTGGAGCGTCATCCTGAGCTAAAGTCTCAATATGCAGCATTTATCAAGGAGTATGTGGATTTAAATCACATGTCTTTGGTTGAGTCGCAAATGCTTAGTCACTGCAAATATTATCTTCCACATCATTGCGTTCTTAAGGAAGATAGCTCCACAACTAAGCTCAGAGTTGTGTTTGATGGTTCGGCCGTGTCTTCGTCTGGTTATTCCCTGAATGAAATCCTCATGGCAGGCCCAACTATACAACGCAAGCTGTTCAGTACGCTGTTGCAGTTTAGGACTTTCCCAATAGCACTGACAGGCGATATTTGCAAAATGTATAGGTGCGTTAGGATGGCTGAACCCGATTCTTACCTGCAATGTATCCTGTGGCGTGATTCGCCGCATCAGGAAATTCAAGTCTTCAAACTGGACACCGTCACCTATGGCACGAAGCCAGCTTCCTTTCTGGCAGTTCGGGCCATGCAGCAATTGGCTATTGACGAAAAAAGATCGTTTCCTGCTGGATCCAAAGTGGTCTTGAGCGATTTTTATGTAGATGATCTCATCACGGGAGGCGACTCTGTCGAGGAAGTAGTTGACCTTATGGATCAGACAGTCAGGCTGCTCTGGAAAGGAAATTTCAAGCTTAGGAAGTGGTGCTCCAATGATCCTCGCGTGCTTCAGCAGGTTCCCGATGAGGACAAGGAGATTTTTCTAAAGTTTGATGATGGCACGGATGTCACGAAGACTCTCGGACTTGCATGGGATCCAGCTTCTGACTGTCTTCTATTTAACTTTTCTCCCATGAAAACGCATGGCAAGCCTAGCAAACGTTCTGTGCTGTCTACCATTGCTCGTTTCTATGACCCGCTTGGACTTATCGGACCCGTGGTAGCCAAGGCCAAGATCTTTTTGCAGCGCCTTTGGAGAGAGCATTTGGATTGGGATGAAAGTCTTCCTGCTGCATTGCACTGTTCTTGGATTAGTTTGTGTGCGGACATTTGTAATACAGACCAAATTAAACTCCCTCGACTGGTCGTCGTTCCAAAGGGCGTCATAGAAGTGCATGGTTTCAGCGATGCTAGCATTGAAGCGTACGGTGGATGCATTTACGTCGTTTCGATAAACGAAGGAAAGCGCATAGTTCATTTGTTGTGCTCTAAGTCTCGAGTGGCACCCTTGCGAACTCTCACAGTACCAAAGCTGGAGTTATCTGCTGCTGCACTCCCTCTCAGCTTATTCTGGAAATATCTCACATGAACTTGTTTAATTGCAGATATTATTGTTGGTCAGATTCGGCAGTTGTCTTATCCTGGATACGGGATGAGCCTTCTCGATTCCAAACGTTTACGGCTAATAGAATATCGTTAATCCAAGAGCTAACAGCAGGAATGGAATGGCGCTACGTACCGACGGCATGCAATCCGGCAGACATTCTTTCTAGAGGGGCACTTCCAAGCGAACTTATAAGGTCATCGTTATGGTCGAATGGTCCCGATTTTTTAACCAAAGGAGATTGCGAATGGCCTACAACCTGTCTACCCACCCAGACGCTTCCTGAGCTGCGACAAAAGGCGCTAGTTGGCGTCTCTAGATGCTCTGATGTCAGCATAGGATGCAAGTTTTTAAATTCGTTTCAAAGCCTGCGTCGTGTTTTCGGATATATTTACAAATTTCGAAATCGCATCAGACATCCCAGCCTCACAGTAGAGTGGATACATAAAGGCACCCACTTACTATTGCGGAGCATCCAGATGGCGGATCTGAGTGATGATTATAGAGCTCTTCAAGGCGGACGGGCGATCAAATCATCCAGCTCTATTGCCTCGCTTAACCCATTCCTCGATGAGTTTGGACTCCTTCGGGTTGGTGGCCGTCTAAAGCATTCGAGTCTGGATTTCGATGCTCAGCATCCCATTATTCTTCCGAGTCGTCATCCTGTCACCCGCGCTATCATTATGCATTTTCATAGGCGTCAGCTGCATGCTGGACCTCGTTCACTGCTCGCTCACATACGGCTCCGCTATTGGCCTATTGGTGGCCGTAAGGCTGTCTCCAGCGTAACAAGCAAATGCGTCATGTGCTTTCGAGCTAAACCCGTCCTGGCTGAGACAATCATGGCGGATCTTCCCCGGGATCGTGTAAGTGGCTCGCATCCTTTCGCTGTGACTGGAGTGGACTATTGTGGACCATTTTACTACAAGAGCGAGATTCGGAACAAGGGACCAGTAAAATGCTACATCTCAGTCTTCATTTGCTTCGCAACGAAGGCAGTGCATCTCGAACTGGTTCCTGACTTGTCGACAGCAGCCTTTCTCAATGCGCTTAAGCGGTTCATGCTCACCAGATGCAAACCTGCTCGCATATGGTCGGACAACGCCACTAATTTCGTGGGAGCCAAAAACGACTTAGCTGAGCTCAAGCGACTCTTCCTCAGCGAGAAGCACATAGACTCTGTCCGAGAGTTTTGTGTCGCTGATGACATCGAATGGGAATTCATTCCACCTCGATCCCCACACTTCGGTGGACTTTGGGAGGCTGCGGTTAAGACAGCCAAATACCATTTTTATCGATCGGTCGGGCCCTCTCTGTTGCCCCTGGATGATCTGCGTACACTCGTCTGCCACATTGGCGCAATAATAAATTCTCGACCTCTTTTTCCACTTTCAGAGCACCCTGCAGATCTGGATGTGCTAACTCCTGCGCACTTCCTTGGCACTGCACCACTCGCTTTATATCCTGAGCCTGACGTCACCGCTCTGAACGTTAGCCGCCTAGATCGCTGGCAGCGTATAACATATTATCAGCAAATTTTCTGGAGACGTTGGCGTGAGGAGTATTTAACGCTTCTTCAGCAGCGATCCAAATGGAGAACGTCCCAGCCGGGCGTTCTCATTAATGATGTCGTCCTTGTAAAGGATGAAAACTTGCCACCTCTTAAATGGCCACTAGCTCGTGTGGTTGAGCTTGTTGCTGGCGCTGACGGCGTTTCTCGAGTAGCTGTTCTTAAGACGTCAACAGGAATCATCAAGAGAGCTGTGCGCAAATTATGTGCGCTTCCGAAAGAGGATGTTGTTGAAAGCCCATGTCTTCCAACGGGGGGAGAATGTTTGGTTACGCAGTCAACTAAACCAAAACCAGCATCAACAGAACCATAACACTCTTATCTCTAATCGCTTAAACCTATCATGCTCTGCGCAGCATAAGAGCAACTTAACGTAAAGTCCAACTATTGTTTTGCATAAGCTCTTATATTTCGTTTATTACATTGTCTATTGTTTGCCCTTGGCCTTCAGCTGAGTGCAAGCCGCTGCTGCAGTTCTGCAGCCAGTTCAGTTCTATCAAATTCGTCGGTAGCTCAACTTCGGTCGTTTGTCTGTTTCGCGACAAACGAAAAAATCGCCAATTATTGCACAGCCCAAATCGGGGTTAGTTGCAATACACAATTGTTAATAATTTTAAGTTCGGCCACGAAGGCAAATTAAAATATACATATGAAACTCAGTAATGCAAATCTCGCAGCATTTATAATTTGTTTAGTGACATTTCGAAATTTCGATAGCTATTGAAAAAGCTCATTAGCTCAACAGTTACTTTACATTTTCTGAAAATGAAAATGTTGTTGCACCCAGCGATGCCAAAAAGAACTCTATAATGATTTTTGATGACGTAGCATGTGAAAAACAGGATAATATTCGTGCATACTTCTGAATGGGCAGACATAAGAGTATAGATGCGTTCTATTTGTGTCAAACGTATACACGCATCCCAAAGCATCTTGTGCGTGACAATGCAAACCTAATTATTATGTTTAGGCAGGATGAAGTCAATATGAAACATGTGTATCAGGATCATGTAGGCGTAGACATGTCGTTTGATGCATTTAAGAATATTTGTCAATTTTGTTGGAGAGAAAAATATGGATTTTAATTAGTATGTAAAGATGATCCGCTAGAAAATGAACGTTATAGAAGGGGGTTTGCTGATTTTATTCAAATTTAAAATATAATAAAATAAAATAAACTAGTATTATTCATTCACTTATCAATAATCTTTCAATTAATTAAAGCACCCACTAATCGAGAGCAATAATTATACCCTTCAAGTAGTGATTTCATCTAAAAAAGATTCAATATATTTTAACAAAGAGCGTTCCATTGGCCAATTATTTGGATTTAATAAAAGAGAAATAAAGCCATATGTAACGCATATATCAGATCAACCGGTTGACATTTTAAAAGTAAATACAATTCGTCTGGAATGTAACATTGTTAGCGGTTCATATGTAAATGAGGTATCAAGTCATGCTCTGCATGAGTTTGCACTCAACGTTCCGCCAGGCTATAAATTGAGTGAGAAACCAAATAATCTTATTTATTTGCCAGTTAATACGAGCGAGATACAGTCATTAATAATACGGATCGTTGATCAGAACGGAAATTTGGTTAATTTAAGAAAAGAGGTTGTAACACTTCGCTTACACTTGAGGTGCCGATAATGATTATTTATAATAATAAAAAAGTGCGCTATCCACCCCCAGCGAGCACTTTGAGTTCTACTTCAGAAGGATACAGGTCGACGAAAAAAGTACTAACACCTGAGAACAAATTATTTTAAAAATCTCTGGGTCTAAAAATAAAAAAATAATGAGTAGTGTATTGAATGTTCGAGAGAAAGCCTATTCGGATGAGAGTATAATCCAGAAAGAATATCATAGTTACTCTCCCTATCTACAAGCATTTAAAAGCAATGATGAAGTTAGGATTACTATTCAGAATCAGGACTTATATGTATTGCCTTGTGAGAGTTTTATTAATGTTGAGGGCACAATTTGTTTGGCGGATAACTCGCTTGCTGTAGATGGAAAACTTAAAAACAATTGTATGAGTTATCTCTTTGACGAGGTTCGTTATGAGTTTAATGGAATTGAAATTGATCGTACTCGATTTGTTGGTATTTGAACAACCTTAAAAAACTACGCTTCCTTAAACAAATCGGAGAGCTGCATGTTAGAGAATTCTGGCTGGTTCAATGGAAATGATAGAGAGGTGTCGAACGGATACTTTAATTTTTCTATACCTCTTAAATACTTACTTGGATTTGCTGAAGATTATAACAAGGTCTTACTAAATTGTAAACATGAATTGATATTACTCATGACTAAAAATATGGAAGATGTATACTACACTAAAATTGGAACTAAGGAGTATAAGCTAAATACTTCTAACATTGTATGGAAAATACCACATGTTACTCTGAGTGATGAAAAGAAGTTACAAATGTTTAGTCTGGCTAAGAGTGGAGGCTCACTTCCACTTGCATTCCGCAGTTGGGATTGTTATCTGAATCCAACATTACCCGAAGGCACACAACATGTTTGGAATGTTAAGCTAGCAGCTAATAGAGAACTCCCTCGATTTGCGATAATAGCTTTTGTAGTGGACGATAAACTAACACACAATCATTTGAGGAATTTAAAAGTGTATCTTAACTCGGAGAACTTTCCGTACGATGACAAGAACATTAATTTTAAGCATGAACAATACGCAAGTTTGTATGATATGTATACAGGATTTCAAGCAAGCTACTATATGAAGGAATCTGAGCCATTACTAACACCTATAGAGTTTAAAGAGAAAGCACCAATGGTTGTTGTAGACTTGTCACATCAGAATGAAACAGTTAAAACGGGGTCAATCGATGTAAGAGTTTCGATCGATCTAGAAACTGTTAGTGTAAAAAATACTAAGGTATATTGTCTGCTTATGCATGATCGATTAGCAGAGTATTCACCTTTGACTGGAATAGTTCAACGCATCGTTTAAAACCAATTTAATATAGAATCAAGTTGTAGTTGATAATCATTGAAATTAGTTATATTAAATATTATGTACCCTCTCTTTATTAAATAATAAATAGAAACATGATGAATTTAATAAGAAAATAATTTTTATTTTATTCAAGTATACTAGCATAAACATTTACATTTTCAGATACCTCAAATTGAGAGTTTTCTAAGATGAGAAATAATTTAAATAAATTATTTAGTGCACATTGATTTACTATTTCTTTGTGTATTCTACAAATTGTAAAGAAGTTTGGATATTGCGCTAAGCTCTGTTCAAGATTTACATCTATTATTTTTGTGTGTAAAAATTTACTTAAGAACTCTTTTTAGCTCTTCCTCTTACTACTACAGTTGCGTAACTATTCAATGGCTTTAGTATTTCGCCAAGACTTAGATAAGAGATGTCACCTTCAGACCACATACTGTTTGGTTATCTTTAAGGTTTTCATAGTTACTTCATTCAGCTCCCTCATGTGGTAGGGTGGTTTAAAGTGAAAAAAATTGGGTGTGACGGACCCAGCTTGCATAAATGCCAACTCTTTGACAAACATCTGTCTTTCGTTTCCGAATACATATTGAAAGTCAACTAAAATACATGAGTTTCTATGTAGAATAACCATTTTTCCTCTAGCGTTAATGATGTACTGAGAAATTATACAAAAATCAATACCTTAAATATTATGGTTTATCTTATTTTGCGTTAAGTTTGAAAAAGAGAAAAAAGAGAGGATGGATACGCTACAATTCAAAAAAACTAAAAATTCAAGGAAAATTCAAGATCATGAAATAATTTTTGATTTGAGTATTTTGTTAGTCTAGAGCTTAAACTAAAGTGTGGGTTTTCTACGACTAGAGATTTCACACCTATGGTTTGGCTGCAGCAACATAAACGTAACTTTATTGGATTGCAAAAAGAGGAGTGGATTCAATTATTAACTTTTAAGGAGTACATCCAAATGAAACTGGAGCACTTTGTCTTCTTAATGCCAGATACAATAATTGAACATCCAATGCTTGAGACCGTTAAGTGTCATTTTAAAATTCGAAAATCAGATAAGCAACGAATATTAATACTCAATCAGTATGGTAATAGAGTTGAATTTGATAGCGACTCATGCAGGACGCTTATAAGATTAGGAATTTTTTGAACAACATTTTTGTGTTGGAACACATTATTAAAAAATCAAATAAAGAATATATATTATAACTATATTATTCCAACGTGTGTAGAGATGCGTAAATATAGTATACAACTTTCAGATTTAGAAGCAACTTATGATTATGAGTCAGAAATTGATCTTTCTCGGTTACTGTTTGAAATTTCAAAAAAGATGGGTAAAGAAATAAAAAGGGATGTTAATATTTTTAGGACACAATTTCATCATTATATGAAACTAAATAAAAAATGAAATGCTTTGAGGAAAGTTAAAATAATCATTTAAGTCAGTCTTAAATAAACGTTTGCCGAGTATACTACAAAATGGAGCTGAATTCTAACTTTGGATTTAATACAATTGTCAAGAAAATCGATGATTTTTCAAAAGAGTTTGAGGAAATGATTTTTCCTTTACATCATGAATTACTTGAAGAATATCGAGAATTTTTCTTGGCGTGCGAAAACTGCCATCTAGTTACATCCAAATTTGGTGAGCATCTTTCGGCGTGTAGCTGGTCATCCGATTTAACTACAGAGGGAGTCGACACATGTGGATGCTTTTACTACAGCATGCGTCTGACAAGGCTAGAACGCCTAATGGCAAAATATAAAAATTTAAACAAAAGAATTAACAAACAACGTTTAAGTCAATAAGGCATAAAATGTATGAATACTAGATTTAAAAATAAATATTTTATAGCATACATAGAAGGAATAATAAATAAACTATACAACTTAAACCAAACTACCTCTTTTATTCGTTTTGAGGTCAATGCAGGATATAAGATTTTCCTAGTACTTGACCAAAATAAAAGCAGGTATATATATAATATCAAAGGATAGAAAGGGATGCGCTTAATATTTAAATATTTAAATATCAAACAAGTGGAAACGTTGCAGTCGGACGCAACCGACTGCGGCATACTCGATATCAGTATTAAAACCGGTAAAAAGAGGCCTGATTGCAGAGGGGTACGGATGCGGGAGGGGTGTACGCTGCCTTAAAGATTTTCCGATGCAGATGGGGATGCCACCATCAATATTCCTTCCAAATTTGGTGACTCTAGCTAAAAGTTTGAAAATTGTAGGGAAAGGGGGGCTGGGGGCGGTATGGGTAGTTGTGGCATCAAAATTTTTGATGCAGATCTCTGTGAAATGTCAATTGCTATCTTCAAACCAAATTTGGTGAATCTAGCTCGAAGTTTGTAAAAAGTGGGGAAAGGGGGGCTGGGGCGGTATGGGTGGGCGTGGCATCCAAATTTTTGATGCAGATCTTTTGGAATGTCAATTGCTATATTCATACCAAATTTGGTGACTCTAGCTCAAAGTTTGTAAAAAGTGAGGAAAGGGGGGCTGGGGGCGGTATGGGTGGGCGTGGCATCCAAATTTGTGATGCAGATCTTTGTGGAATGTCAGTTGCTATCTTCATACCAAATTTGGTGACTCTAGCTAAAATTTTGTAAAAAGTGGGGAAAGGGGGGCGAAATGGGTGGGCGTGGCTCCAAAACTTTGGGGGTCGTTGCCAGCTATCTTCCTACCAAATTTGGTGGCTCTAGCTCCACAAATCTGGAAGATACACGCATTGCCGTTTTTGACGAAGCGTTGGGGCGGATGGGGGCGGCTAGGGCAGTGTCGGTGGGCGTGGCATCCAAGCTTTTGATGCAGTTTTTGGGGGTCATCATCACCTATCTTGGTACCAAATTTGGTGGCTCTAGCTCAAAAACTGTGGGAGATATAGCCATTTCTGATTTCGAATTGCGGGGGAGCTGGGGGCGGAATGGGTGGGCGTGGCTCCAAAACTTTGATGCAGATTTTTGGGGGTCGTTGCCAGCTATCTTCCTACCAAATTTGGTGGCTCTAGCATCACAACTCTAGAAGATACACGCATTCCCGTTTTTGACGAAGCGTTGGGGCGGATGGGGGCGGCTAGGGCAGTATTGGTGGGCGTGGCATCCAAACTTTTGATGCAGTTTTTGGGGGTCATCATCACCTATCTTGGCACCAAATTTGGTGGCTATAGCTCAAAAACTGTGGGAGATATAGGCTTTTTTGACTTTAAAACGCGGGGGGCTGGGGGCGGAATAGGGGGCGTGGCTCCAAAATTTTTGATGCAGTTTTTTGGGGGTTGCTAGTAGCGATCTTCTTACCAAATTTGGTAGTTCTAGCTGTAAGGATGTGCGAAATATGTGGATTTATCGGTTTTGAGTTATCGAATTTATCGATTTGCCAGCCCCCCAGTTATCGTAGAACCCCCATCTTGACACTTTAATTTACTATCCCATAGATAAAGATAATTGGAAAGTTTCAAGTCTCTAGCTTGAAGGGTGTGGAAAAAAATTGGACACATACAGACGGACAGACGGACAGACGGACAGACGGACAGACGGACGGACACCATGACGGACATTGCACAAACTCAATATACTCTTTACCTTCGGTATCGAGTATAAAAATTGGAAAATAGTTTTCATATTAAGGGCGGTGGGGACCAATCAAAATCGTAAATTCATACAAGCAGGATCACTGGGCGTGGCTTATTAAATTAATACAAGCATTATCACTTTCCCCCTCTAACACACTTTCCCCTCTAACACTTTCCCCCTCTAACACTTTCCCCTTATAACTCTTTCCCACTCTTACACACATTCTCCTTCTAGCACTTTCCCCCTCTAGCTCTTTCCCCCTCTAACATACATTCTCCTTCTAACACTTTCTCTCCCTAACTCTTTCCCCCTCTAACACATTTAAGTATCAATAATCTTGTTTAGAAGCAATGTATTGATCCTGCCGCTGCTGCTGCTGGTGCTGCTGCTGGTGCTGCTGCTGGTGCTGCTGCTGGTGCTGCTGGTGCTGCGTAGGAAAATTCCCATCTCTTGTTCACAGAACCCCAGTACATCGCTTTTCTCTATTCTCTATCCTTACTTCCTTTGATCACTGGTTATCACATCCATAAACATTCATTTTTTGACGTGTGTTGCAGGTTTATAATGCAACGCACGTCAAAGAGGCACCCTCTCGACTCTCTCTTATCTATCCTTTCTTCCTGTGCACACTGCACCTCATGACCATAAACAGGTTTACAATGCCAGGCACGTCAAAGAGGCGCACAATTGACTCTCTCTTATCTATCCTTTCTTTCTGTGCACACTGCACCTCATGACCATAAACAGGTTTACAATGCCACGCACGTCAAAGAGGCGCACAATTGACTCTTACACTAGTTAGGTAAATAGCCAAATCTGTTCCTCTGATCACTGCTTTCACAGACGCTGCTGGTAAAGTGGTGGTCTAGGAATGTTAATCCTTTGTTCTCCACCTTAGTCTAATTAAAGCGGGCACGATCATGAAAAAAAAGGGTCATAAATTATCATATTGAAGGGGCGATAAAAGGGTCAAAAAAAGGGGGGCGATAAAAGGGTCATAAAAATTAATGGGGTCATAAATTGTGATTGGGGGTAATAAAAGTGAAAGCTACTTCATGTCACAGAAACCCCAGTTCCCTACTACTGTTGTATGGTATGATTTGTTCTTCTTTTTTTTGTGGTTGTATTGTAGATCACTTCGTGTGTGTATGTTAAACTAATAAAAAGAGCGCAATCAAGTCATTTACAATAATTTTCACTAGCTTAGGATTCATGGTCTTAAGACCGTTTAGACTTCATGGTAAATAGTTTTTGCTAGGCTATTTTCTATTATGATTCTTGTGGGTTATAATTCGTACATTAAAAGAACGATATAAAGTTGTTCTTGTTTAGGTCCACAATCTATTTTCTTGGTCCATTTTCCTTGGCATAGAATACAGCAGGGAGTAAGATTTAAAAGTAGTATGTCATTCCATTCTGGTAATATTATTATTTTGTTTTTATTATGTTGTTATTTCATTTCTAATTTTATTCTTTTATGTTATTTGACTTTATATATTGCCTTTAAATTTAAGGGTTTTGCCTCTCAATTTTTGAACCGAGACATAGTATTTTTATTTCTGGAATGCATAAACGTAAGCATCCTTGATCCCAGATAGTATGTTTATTCTTGATCAATATTTAGATCAGCACCGTAGGCTTCCTAGATCTGTGTGTCTGTATCTATGAAAACTATTTTATCAGCTTTTAGGTATCGAGATTAAATTTTGCTCAGAATCTAATCGCTGCCTTAAACACATGAGTGTTACAACTTTCACACTTAAGGAGCATTAGATTTTTTCGTTTTAAAGAGTTTACTATTTGACGCTTTAAAGAACAACTTGCTTGCCTGAGCTGGGTAGGTTATACAGTTAAAACAATTAGTGGAAAGATGGAACTGTCTTATAGAATTTCTTATACATTATTAGTTGCTTCTTTCCCTATCGTTTATTCTCAAGCACTTTGAGATTATAACATTACATAATGGAATGTGCTGTATGTTCCTGATAGCTTGCTGATTATTGTTGTTAATTATTATTTTGTTTATTTATTTCTTTTACATCTCATATAGTATTTTTCTCTTATGTTTCTTTTTTCGCTTCACTTCTATACTTACTTTAATAATTTATCATATGTTTTCTCTAATTTATATTCAATCGCCCTTTAATTGACAAAAACTGGGTGGCGGTAAGCTGTTAAAAACGGAAGGCAATTAATCTATAAAACTGATGGAACGGAACAGTTGTGATTATTTTTCATTTAAAAATAAAAGTAGGCTGTTAAAATAAATATTTAATTATATTAAATTAAAATTTGAATTGATTTTTAGTAAACCGGATTTTTTTCGAAAATGTAGCTTTAAAAGAATATATTAAGCTCATATCATATTTATTTAGATTTTCACATTGAGGTAGTGAGCTGCCGTTTACAGACGGTGAAGTAAATGGGATGCCGCTTTGTCGTTTCTCATAATCACAATTAAGCTGCCCGACGATGAAAATGAGTTCCTTTACGATTTACGTACTGTCACTGTTTGCAGCGGCCTGGCGTCCTCCAAAGAGTCAATCACTCATCATCATCATTTGCCCCCCTACGGCGAAGCGATCCTCACCTGAACCATCACTCGTACACACATAAGTGACTTTTACCTAGATAAGGTACGGTTTGCGTCTAGCCGTCTTATTTGAATAGTTCTGTTTTACTCTGCATCGATTTTGGATCCCCTGATTTCTATTATTCCCAGCTACTTTCCTAGGCTCACACCTTTAACTTCTAACACAGCAGCCCACATAACATATTATTTGGATATAAAAACATTAGACAATGACTATCAAGTACCAAGAGCTATTTAAAAAATTTATAAAGTATTCGGAGGAAATTTGATCGAACAATGCAACACCCAAAATTGTTATTATGGCTTACATTAAATCGTGAAGTCATAGTCGAGTCTACGACGTACTACACATTTTTCCATGAGTTGTTCCCATTTAAAGCCCCTATCAATTTATCCGTTTTTTCTTATAATTACTTTTTCAACCAAGTGTGTGCGTACCTGTTTTTTTTTTTTTTCCATTTTCTCTTTCTAGAAAATGTCTTTAAGTTCGGCACCCTCATCGTCATTCAATATGTATGTTATCACTACTTATTCAATTTTCTATATCGTACCCGACTCACGTTAATATAGCAGGGTACGACAAAATAAGCACGCAAGCAAGGTTGAGGGCAGTGACACTCCTAAAAAGGTTTGAGCCGAAGTGTGATATGTGAGTTTGATGAAATAATTTAAGTCGAGTATAAGAAATAGTTTGACGGATATCTTAAATATGAAAAGTGTCATTTGACGAAAATCTTTTAGCGAGCGGACGGAAAGTTAAGGAATAGATTATTTGTTAAGCCTAAAAGATTACCTTAAATAAATTATTACTGAGATAGAACAGAATCGAATATATGGGTATTAAAAAAATAAATAAATAAATAAATAATAATAAATTCAATAAACGATGAAGTACAAATATTAAGATCTAAATAATTTTGTTGAAACATGATTTATTATACCAGCTATATGAACTTCTTTAAAATTTCAAATAGTGACATACATAAAAGCATTCTTTGATATGTATATAGTGAGTACTAGAACTTAGGCTTATAATATAGACTTAAAAAAGCTTTTTATCAAGCCGAAACAAAATCATGGAGTATGACTTGTGTGTTCTACCGGCTATAACTATATGTCATTAATATAAATGTTCGGTGTTTGTGTTTGCTTAATCCCTCAACGGAACAAGCTTAACCCTCTAGCACTTAAGAGTGCCTCAAGACACTTATCACATTATATTCTTTAAAAAAAAAGCGGTTGGGTTTGATTTAAGCTAAATACTTTTGGCGGGTCCCTAAGATCGTGGCAATCATATGTTTAAAAGCTTTCAGAGCTTTTTGAAGCTTTAACGATACTTTTACTTTGACTTGCACAGAACATATGTTTTTCCGCGCGAAAAATTGTACGTGGAACGTGCCGCAGATTGCTGGTTTTATTAAAGTGTTAAGACTTATATATAAGTAATCTGTATTTTTTCCGTTAAAGGTATGTTTATTCTTAGTCAAAATCAAGTTTCACATTTGTGAATCTATAAAAGTTGTGCGTTGGAGCAGTGAAATAGCGATAAGTGCCTTGAGACACTCTTGGGCCGTTGGGCGTACTTTTTTGCCGAAAATATTTCACATCGACAAGGCGTTTTTACATGGCAAGTTTTGTTTAGTGCATAATTGTTCTTCACAGAAATTGAGTTTGAAAAGAAAAAATGTCTCATTCAATGCGAAAACGCTACAAATTGTCGGATTTGACGGATGAACAACTTTTGGACATGTTCGATTCTGTCAATACCGACGATGAATTGTCAAACGTTTCAAGTGACGAGGATGGTGACGACTTAAATTTGGAAAATGCACTAAACGCAGCACTGAACGACGCTTCGGCTGTGGACTTGACCCTTGACATTAACTTGGACACTGTCGAAAATGTTGAAACTACGCTGGAGGAGCCTGCTCAGAAAACATTAAAAAGAACTCGATCGTTCTTGCCATCATTTGAAGATGGAGCACCTATACTTTTGCCGTCTTCTGGTGGCTTCAATGGTTTGGGTAAGCGGCGCTAAACCGTAAAATGATATTCAACTTATTTATTTATTTGTATAGGCATTGAATCAATTTTGAAAGATCGAATCAAAATTATATGGCGAAAGCAATCGATGCAGATACATATCAATGACATAGCCTTTCAGGGAGACTCAAAGCTGCCAGCTTATATAATGGATCTCGAAACTCCATTAAAGATCTTTTGTTACTTTTTCGATACAAATATCATGAATATGATTGTGGAGGAGACTATTCGCGCAGCTTTCACAGCTAACATTGCTAATCAATTCAAAACGACCATTGACGAAATGTATAATTACATTGGGATATTGATATATATGTCAATATATCGTTACCCGAATTTGAAAAGCTACTGGGGAAGAAATGCGTTTGATCCCATACGATACTGCATGACACGAAGCAAATTCGAACTGATTAAACAATATTTCTCAATGCGTGACGAAAGCAAACGTATCAAAAAGGGCGAACCTGGATATGATCCCCTGTTCCGTATGCGTGACTTTGTAGACTATCTTAACCAAAGGTTTGACTCCATCCCAAAGCAATCACGTCTTTGTGTCGACGAACAGATGTGTATCACGAAAATGAAGCACCACCTGCGGCAATATATGCCTAATAAGCCCCACAAATGGGGTATAAAGTTATTCGTACTGTGCGATTCTTTTGGATACGCTTACCGCTTTGAGGTCTACACTGGCGCAGGTGATAATGTAATCCTGCCTGGTCACCCAGATCTTGGTGCTGCGGCTAACATTGTTGTACGTTTAACAAATATGGTAAATACTTTCAAGCACCACATAATTTATTTCGACAATTTTTACACGTCATTACCTTTGATGGTCTATCTGCGTGCCAGAGGTATTTATAGCCTTGGCACTGTGCGTGAAAATCGTATACCGAATTGTAAGCTGCCCAATGATAATTCCATTAAAAAGGGGACTAGAGGATTTTCGGATGAGTATGTGGGCACATCTTATGGTGTCCAAGTAAGCAATGTGTTGTGGAAAGACAACAAAGCCGTCCGCTTGCTGTCCACCTATGTTGGAGTCAAGCCATTTATAACGAACAGTTCGCATGATGGAGTATCAAAGATTGCTAGATACGAAAGAAAATCTAAGCAGTACTTAGACATTGATTGTCCGCAAGTTATTCGCGAATACAACGCCCATATGGGCGGCGTAGATCTAATGGATGGACTCATGGGCCGTTACCACATTAGAGCCAAAACTCAGGATTGCGCCACTCGAATATTTTATCATTGCATTGATATGGCAGCAACAAACGCTTATATTTTATATAAGCGTATATTCAAAGAAAAACAGGAAACTGGAAAAGCGAGCAAGACGCTCGAACTCCCCGAATTTCGGGAAGCGATTGCAGCTGGATTGGTAGCACTTAAAAACAAGCAAATTCAAGGTCGCCCACGCAGTGCTCAATGGACAACGCGGTCTCCATCCTGTCAGCGACCTTCACCGGGTCGATCTCCATTATCTCACCAACCCTTCCAACCAGCTTTAAAGCGTGGTGAAAAATGTAAACATCCCATTTCAGATTTGCGGCATGACCAGCTTAATCATTTTCCTCATTGGTTGGGTCGAGATAGTGGGCGAAAGTGGTGCAAACACTGCAAAACTTCACAAACTCAGTGTATATGCTCAAAATGTAATTTGCACTTATGCTGCACAGCTAACAAAAATTGTTTTTACGAATATCACAATAAAACATAATTTCTTTCTCAGTTACGCAATAACGAATTTTTTTCGCTTGAAGTCCCAAAAGTGCCTTGAGGCACTTATTCATTCTTTCTCACCTTACAGGTAAACGAAAGCTTCTACACAATTTCTGAAGTCATTTTTGAACTCAGTGACAACAATATTACTTAAAAAAATTATTCGACAACATTTGTTTAAGTATTTTAGAAAGTAGTCTTAGAGGGTTAATATAAACCTCAAATTTAACATACTGTAAAAATCTATGAAAAAAACTAAATAAATTAAATTAAAACATACCTATAAGAAAAAAATAATTTGATCGTTTACTAACAAAGTAAAAAAAATTAAAAAGTTATACTAATTAGCTCTATACAAGTAACAGAAGTCAGTGAAATCATCAAAACAGATGTATGCAAATAATAATAATAAAGGTTAGAAACGTAAGTAGCGAACAAGTTGGGTGTGCGTTAGAAAGAGGGACATTCAATTAACATACCACCTGCATTTCATAGACGCTCGTGTATAGAATCGCAGAAAGGAGCGTGTTTTAATATAATAATATAAGCAGGATCGCTTTCCCCCTATAGCACTTTCACCCTCTAACACTTACTCCCTCTAACCCTAACTCTCTCTTTCTCCCTCTAACACTTTCCCCCTCTTACACCTTCCCCCTATAACATTCCAATCTAAATCTGCAAGTCTCAATACTCTTGTTTAAAAACAATATTTTGATCTTGCTGCTGCTGCGTAGGAAAATTCCCATCCCTTGCTTACATAACCCTCACGAATTTTGTTGTTGCTTTTGATCATAAGAATGCGGCCTACGAATGTACTGCCCCTTGACAAATGTACTTCAAACAAGCACAATCTTGTCTCAACCCTTTTATCCTTTGGATCACTGGTTTTCACAACCATAAACATTCATTGTTTATGTTTTGCCTGCAGGTGTGCAAGGCAACGCACCTCAAACAGGCGCCCTCTCGACTCTCTCTTATCTACTTATTCGTAGTTAAGAAACCTGCGCACAGTTGACTCTCTCTCTCTTATCTACTTACTTGTAGCTAAGAAACCTTAATACTTTCAAAGGCAATGTACTTGGCTCACTGATCCTCACGGACGGTAATATCTATAACATAAGCCAACTAATGTACTTGACCTTTGACTAGTGCACTTCAAGCATGCACAAGCTTGTCTCTAAGTCTTCCTCCCTCTAACACTTTCCCCCTCTAACTCTTTCCCCCTCTTACACACATACTCCTTCTAACACTTTCCCCCTCTAACTCTTTCCTCCTCTAACATATTTTAATCTTAATCTACAAGTATCAATACTCTTGTTTAAAAACAATGTGTTGATCTTGCTGCTGCTGCTGTTGCTGCGTAGGAAAATTTCCATCCCTTGCTTACATAATCCCCCACGAATTTTTTTGTTGTTGTTGCTGTTGACCATAACAATGCAACGTACATCGAACAAACGCTCGCTTTTCTTTATTCTCTATCCTTTCTTCCTTTGCACACTGCTCCTCATATTCATAAGCATTAATTGTTTATGTTTTTCCTGCAGGTGTGCAAGGCAACACACGGCAAACAGGCACCCTCTCGACTCTCTCATATCTACTTATTCGTAGCTAAGAAACCTGCGCACAGTTGACTCTCTCTTTCTTATCTACTATTTTGTAGCTAAGAAACCTTAATAGTTTCAAAGGCAATGTACTTGGCTCACTGATCCTTTCGGACGGTGATATCTATAACACATTAGTCAACTAATGTACTTGACCTTTGACTAGCGCACTTCAAGCATGCACAAACTTGTCTCTAAGTCTTCTAGCACTTTCCCCCTCTAACACTTTCCGCCTCTAACACTATCTCCCTCTAACACCTTCTCCCTCTATCCTTTCCTCCTCTAAAATATTTTAATCTTAATCTACAAGTATCAATACTCTTGTTTAAAAACAATGTGTTGATCTTGCTGCTGTTGCTGTTGCTGCGTAGGAAAATTTCCATCCCTTGCTTACATAACCCCCCACGAAGGTTGTAGTTGTTGACAATAACTATGCATGTGTGCAGAGCAACGTATTTAAAAACATGAGCACACTTGTCTCTAACAATAATTGGTTAAATAGCCAAAACTGATTTTCCCAATAATTATTATCCATGTTTATGGCTTGCTCGTTTAACAGGCGCATCCTTGACACCAGATCCTATGATCATATAACCCACTTGAATGTTTTTATGTTGCTGCTTTTGACAAAAACCAATGCATACTGTTGCCTGCTTGTATGTGTGCAAGGCAATGCACTTAAAACAGGAACACACTTGAAACCAGATCCTATGATCACTGATTCTCAAGTGGGTAATAAACGTGTAAAAAAGGGATCGCTGATTCTCAAGTGGGGTAATAAATTATGATTGGGGGTAATAAAAGTGACAGCTACTTCCTGTTCCAGAATCGCCAGATCCCTACTACTAAAAAGTTATACTAATTAGCTCTATACATGTAACAGAAGTCAGTGAGTGGGTCTCGTGGTATCCCATGCGATGCCGAATAACCGCAAAACGTGCAGAGAAACGCTCGGAACACGTGTTGCGGCCATACGGCACGCCTTTAGCCACCTAGAGAAACAAATACTAACGGACGGGACTGTAGGACACCTACAAGACTCACCACAACGCGCAGAGAACCCTCGGAACACGCCGTGTTGGGTCTCGTGGTGCCCCGTGCGATGCCGAATAACCACAAGACGTGCAGAGAAACGCTCGGAACACGTGTTGCGGCCATACAGCACGCCTCTAGCCGCCTAGAGAAACAAATACTAACGGACGGGACTGTAGGACACCTACAAGACTCACCACAACGCGCAGAGAACCCTCGGAACGCGCCGTGTTGGGTCTCGTGGTGCCTCGTGCGGTGCCGGATAACCGCAAAACGTGCAGAGAAGCGCTCGGAACACGTGTTGTGGTGGGGGGGGGGGGCACTTGCAAAACGCACTTGTTTTTATATTTATGTTTTCCACTTCTTTAATCATATCATATACTTTTATTTAAACCAAGCCTAATACCACACCGCAACAAAGACAATTGCCCGCCCAGTTAAATCCCCGCAGACCGAAGATCAGCTTACCCCTGCTCCATCCTTATGCCTCTCGTACGGCTCGTTGCTGTGTAGCTTTGGGTTTCGTCGCGCACGTTGTCGCTGCTGCTGGTTTCTTTGTTTCCGCACTTGATCATTCGCACTTGTGTTTCTGCGCGTGGCCCGATCGCGACTAACTCGCCGGCGTTTTGCATTTTCGGCACGGGCTCCATCTTTTGCCGCTGAGGCCTCTGCTCTGGCTTCGGCTTTCTTTCTCTCTACGGCTTTTCGCGGCTGCTGGTGTGTCGAGGGCTTCTCTATTTTTCGTAAGGCTGTAGCGCGACTCACTACGCTGCCCCTTGTTAAATACGGCTTGGCTGGTGTGTGAGGGCTTCTCTGCGGTTGCTTCGGCTGTAGCCGCTCTCACTAAGGCTTTTCGCGGCTGCTGGAGTGTGAGGGCTTCGCTGCTGTTGCTTCGGCTGTAGCCGCTCTCACCACGGCGCTTCGCGGCTGCTGTTGTTTTCGGCCGATGCTTTTCTGCTGTTGCTTTGGCTTGTAACCGTGCGGCTGCTCTCAGCGACGACTGCTTCGCGGCTGCTGTTCGTTTTCGGCTACGAATTGCGTCTTCTGCTGTTTTGCTTTGGCTTGTTAGCAACCAGTGCGGCTGCATTTTCAGCGTCGGCTGAGGCCTCTGCTATCGCCGCCTATGCTGCGACACTTTGTGGCTGTCTTTGTTGCTCGTTCTTTTGCTGTTGCTTCGGCCGTTAGCAATCAGTGCTGCTCATCGCTGTCAGTGTTGATCATTTCTGGCTCGTGAACCTGTAACCCAGTTCCCCGTGTCTTAAATATAACTCTTCGTGTTGTTGTCAACTAACTTATTATTATTTCACTCTGTGTGCCTTCTTGGCCTTAAACTAAAATACCTTCGTGGTTAATACACATTAGATAAAAATATGAACTAAAAAAATTAACAACAAATCAAAATGTTGTGGTCAAATAGCTCCTTCACACTCCCTCCCTTCCTCGGGTTTGAGCAGTGTTATTGTCACCTGTCGCGACCTGTTGACGCTATAGCGGAATGTGTGGGGGCCGATCTTTTTAAGGTTTCGGACACCCAATCGTGCGTAGGGCTGGTTGAGATATGATTTCACGAAGTTTATGACTTCTGACGGCAGCTGACGGGGTGCCGGGCCGACTCGCCAATCCTCCGGTGCCGTGGTCCACTCTTCGCCAGCTCATAGGTGCTCATTCGGAGTTCCTTCGGCCATTTGGTTTAGCAGCACCTCGCCGACGGTTGGGTGCACTTCCAGTACTAGCATTAGCCAGTCTGCAACCTCCCCCTCGAGTGGCACGTGGGTGGCTATGCTATCCTCGTCATCATTTTCGGCGGTGGTCTCCGCCTGTGGTTCGTGGCCGGGCTCCACTGATGCTGCGGGTGGTGTGTCGGGGGCTACCGAGGAAATGTCGGACCAATTGCTCGCCCGCATGGTCCCCTGGTCGTCCAGTGCCCATTACCCGTATGCCGGTGGTGGGCTGCATGGGTATGGTGGCTGGTAGCCCATATCGCCGTAGCGTACGGCGAGCCTATATTCCGCCGAGCTCATGGTGCTCGCTGTGGATCCCCCTGGGGTGGCAACTATCGGACTGTCCTGGTTCTCGGGGTAACCCTCGCCCAGAGATCCCTCATTGATCGTGCTTGTCGAGCGTGGTATGGTACTGCGGTCATCCTCCTCTGTACGGCGGTTTAGTTCCGTCAAGTCCCAATTAAGGGGGGCTTTCACTCCACCGGTTCCAAACCTGCCGTCAGGTGCGACGTCCGACTCTGAGCTTATGGAAATCACATCCGTGTTGTCTTGGCAGTTGTCGTGGACCCAGCCTTGTACTCCGAACATTCGTACCCCCAAGGGTACTGGCTCCGGGTGCCAGTTTTCTTCTGCGCTTAGCCTCCGCAAAGGTTCCTCCCGCAACGGCTGACCCCAGGGACTTCCCATCGCTACGTCCTTTGCCCCCAAGGGTCATGCGTCCGGCTCGTCTTCCAAAGACTTGGTGCTATTTGTGCTAGATTTAGGGAGTAAAGGTATGTTGTGTACTCTTGACTATTTATCTAACCCCATGACTTAGCCCTGCGGTGTGGTGTATTACAAATCTTGTTCTTACTAGCCAATTTATGGTTTGTTAGTGGGTTTTCCCCCTTTTTGGGGGTGGGGACGTTCTATTGGCTCACCGACATAAGTGGCCTCCGTGACTTTGTTACTTGCCAGTTAGCTGTTTCTGGTTTCGTCGTTGCTGGTGTTGTTGTCTTCTGCATGAAATTCCCTGAGATCGGCCAGGCTTGCTGTTTTCCGTCGTCAGCCGGTCAAGCTTTGTAGTCGCACTATGTTCGGTGAGATAAACTTGACTTCCTTGTATGGCCCGTCGAATTTGACGGCCAGCTTTGCTGCGAATCCCTCGGTGGCCTTAGAGAGGTGATGTTGTCGTATCAGCACCTGTGCGCCGAGCGTCAGTCTCCATTCTCGCCTTCGGAGGTTGTAACATTTGCTTTGTTCTAGCGAAGCCCGTTGTGTGTTTTGGCGCACTACTTTGAAAATGTCCTTGAGTTTTTCTGCCTTCGCGGTCGGGTCTTCCGTGTGTTCTGCTAGTCCGGGCGTGACTTCCTCGTAAAGGTTTCCCGGTAGCCTGGGTTCTCGGCCCTGGACGAGAAAAGCGGGGCTAAAGCGTGTGGTGTCGGATGTGCTGCTGTTGATTGCTAGGCTCAGTTCCGGCAGTAGTTCGTCCCAAGTGCTTGGGTCTCCATCTATGTACTGCGCTACCATTGTCTTTATGGTTCTGTTTGCTCTCTCCGTGGGGTTCTGTTGCGGGGTGTACGGGGCCGTGTGTTCCAATATCATTCCTGCCGTCTTGCAGAACTTCTTGAACGATTGACTTGTGAATTGTGTGCCGTTATCGCACACAAATTTTCTTGGTACGCCAAATCGGCAGAGTATCCTTTCCCTAAACGCCTTTTCCAGCTGGGCGGTTGCAGCCTTCCGTAAGGGTATTAGCTCTACCCATTTGGAGAACGAATCGAAGAAGACCAAGAGACTGGTGTTTCCGTGTTTAGATCTCGGTAGTGGCCCCATGAAATCCGCGCAAAGTATGTCGAACGGACCCTTAGCTTGTCTCGTGTGCATGTGTCCCGCTGGCTTAGTCTGACTCACTTTGAGCTTCTGGCACTGGGCGCACCTCCTGATGTACCTTGTCACGTCGCGAAAAATGCCTGGCCAGTAGTATCGTTGGGCTATCCGTGTCACCATCTTCCGAATTCCCAGATGTCCTGCTGTCGGGTGATCATGGCATTCTTCCAAAATCCGCTGTCGGTTGTCGATGGCGACGCAAAGTTTCCAAGTCACGTGTTCTTCCTCGGGAGGCCGTTGTCCCGTTTGTCGGTAGATCTGCCCGTTCTCGTGTATGTACTCTGCGAACTTCTCGGGTGTCTGAGTCATTCTCCTGCTTAAACGTAGCAACCATGGGCACTTCGGGGCTTCTTCCTGTACTCGCTGCAAGGTTTCCAACGGTTGTCTGGAAAGCGCGTCTGCGACTACGTTGTATCTGCCTCGTCTGTACGTTACGTCGAACTGGTACTGCTGCAACTCCAGTGCCAAGCGCGCGATTCTTCCAGTTGGATTGTCGATCGAGTTCAGCCACTTCAACGCGAGGTGATCCGTGATGACTTCGAAATGATAGCCCTCCAGGTAGCAGCGTAACTCCCTGATTGCCCAGACAATTGCTAAGCACTCCTTCTCCGTAGCTGAGTAATTCTCCTAGGCTCGCAGAAGACGTCGACTTGCATACGCTATCACTCGTTCTCCTTCTGGCAAGCTTTGTGTCAGCACAGCCCCGAGTCCGTAGTCGCTGGCGTCCATTTGAAGTGTAAACTTTTGCGTAAAGTCGGGGCACGCCAAGACCGGCGCTTTTGTTAGCTAGTCCTTCAAATCTTCGAATGCTGCTTGCTGTTCTTCGCCCCATATCCACTTCTTGTTCTTTCGTAGGAGGTTCGTCATTGGTTGTGTGATGGTGGCGAAGTTAGGAACGAACCGGCGATACCAGGTTGCCAATCCTATACACCGTCGCAGCTCTTTGGGTGTTGTTGGCGGCGTTAAGCGTTGTACTGCTGCGATTTTGGCCGGATCCGTGTGTATTCCCGTGTCGCTTATCATGTGTCCTAAGTACACCAGCTCTCGTTGAAAGAATGCGAACTTCTTCTGATTCAACCTTAAGTTCGCGACCAGTAGTCGGCGGAATACCTCACGCAGGTTATCCACGTGTTCTTCCAAAGTAGCCCCGATGACTATGATGTCATCTAAGTACGCGAAAGCGTAGGGTTCCATTGCCGGTCCTATGACGCTGTCCAAGGCACGCTGGAACGTTGCGGGGGCTGAGTGGAGTCCAAACGGCATGACTTTCCACTGGAAAAGACCTCTCCCTGGGACGGTAAATGCGGTGTACTCTCAATATCCGCTTTTTAAGTCCAACGTGGAAATGTATTTAGCATTTCGCAGGCGCTCCAATATGTGGTTGATTCGCGGCAAAGGGTACGCGTCTGGCACCGACCGTGCATTCAACTGCCGAAGGTCTACGCACATTCGCATCTCACCCTTTTCTTACGCACCAGCACGATGGGTGCGCTGTGTGGGCTTTTCGATGGTTCGATCTGGCCGTTCTCCAATAGCTCGTCGACTTGGTCGTTTATGATCTTCTGCATTGCCGGGTTTTTGGGGAAGTACCGTTGCTTTACTGGCTTGTCATCCTTCAAGATTATGGAATGCTCGGCAATGTTGGATACTCCCCTCAGGTTATCGAACTTATCGAGCTGCCTTGCCAAGAAGGCACAGACCCAGGTGGGCAATTCCGGTTCCGTTGCATAATCTTCTGTTGCTTGTTCCTCGCCTCCTGTGTCGGTTGCGACAGTAGCCAGGCTGATGGGGACTTCACGTTGCTCCGGTTCCTGTTCTTCCATGATGTTCGGTAGCGTTTGAAACGGGTTCGTTCGTCGGGCCTTGCAAGCATCGGCCAATGGTTCCAAGTTGTACCCTTTGTAGACTGGTTGTCGTCGTTGTGCCTCCTGCGCTGCTGATTCTCTTGCCTGCACGGTTTCTACGAAGTTGGCTAGCTTGGTGTCGTGTGCCTCCGGCGTTGTCAATCTGGTTACCTGCACTGTCTCTACGAAGTTGGCCGGCTCGGGGCTGCTTGCATCCTGCGTTGTTGCAGCGCCAGCCTGCGCTGTCTCGACGAGATTGGCCATCACGCTGTCGTGTGCATCCTGCGTTGTTGTGTGCGTCGTTGGGTGGAACGGGGTCGTCAGCATCGGGTACGTTTGAGAATTGGGCGTCTGTGCCAGTTGTAAGGAAGCTTGGCCGCACTGAATTTTTGCGTGTATCCCACACAAAAAGTCAACGCCTAGAATAACGTCATCCAACATTGTTGGCATCACCAGGAGAGACACCACTGCCTCCCGTTCGTCGAGTTTTATCCTCACCATTACTGCTCTGGTTATCTCCTTTGGTGAACCATCTGCCAGGATTATTCTCACCCGCATATCCTGAATGTTATCCTTTGTCCCGACCATCCTTGCCAACCGTTCACTGATGAACGACCGCGTGGCTCCGGTGTCCAGTGTTGCTTCTACCGGGGTGTCCCCTACGGTCACCAGAGCTGCGATCCTCCCCTCCTCCAAGCGTAACGGGTGAGTTACTGCAAGGGCTCTAGTCGCTGCTGCTCTCCGACCTGTCCTCGGTTGGACGGAGGCGCTGCCCGTTTCCCGATCTGGCGACGCGGCAGCATCCAATGGTGCGGATCCCACGATGGCCACAGTCACAGCAAAATAACAGCTGGGGATTGCGACAGTCCTTAGAGAAGTGCCCGATGTCTCCGCAGTTCCGACATGCTCGCTTCACGTCAATTGCTTCGCCCGTGACTTGTGACGTCGTTGCTTCGGTGTTCCTTGTGGGAACCGTCAGGTCCCGGTTACCTTGTTCGCGGTCTCTGGTGTTATGCTTTGATACCGGTGTTGTTGGTGCGCTTGCCGGCACCAACGTTGCGTAACCCCTAGGCTCCTGGTTACCCTGTCCGTGGCTTCCGACGTTATGGCCCTGTTCCAGTTTTGTCGGCCCGCTTGCCGGCAACAATGCTGCGTAGCCCCGAAGGTCGCGGTCCCGGACAGTTTCGTAGCTTGTGACCAGCTGGGTCAATGCGGCCAACGTTTCAAATTCGTGCCGTCGTGTAAACAGTTGATACTCCGGCAACAGGTTCTCGTATATCCTCTCCAGCTCCCGTTCCGGTGGGTATTGCGCACACTGCATCATCAGCCGCAGTTCGATCAGAAAATCCCTGAAAGGTTCGCCCGGCCGCTGTAAACGATTCTGGATGGTACTCTCCAACCGTTGAAAGTAGCGTGGCGGTAAGAAGAAGTCTAGGAAATCCCTCTTGACTGACTCCTAAGGCTCATCCTGCATTTTGTAGGTCCGGAACCATCCTTCAGCCCGTCCGGTAAAGAGACCGGATATTGCTCGCGGCAGCTGGTCAACACTCACCCGGTATGAGGCTACGCGCTCCTCCAGTTTCTCCATGAAGCTGAGTGGGTCTGAGTTGCCATCATACCCGATACCCCAGCTGCGTAGCTTGTCGGCCAGCATGGAGCACGAAATCTCTTCGCGACCTATCCTCTGAGTCCCGGCACCGATGCTGCTACTGCTTGCCTGGTCGATGGGTACCTGGGTGCCTGTAGCCGTGAGTGCCTGGGCTACCATCGGCTGAGTCGGCACGGGCACTTGGAGTTGGTACTCCTCCTTGCGCACTTTGTCGGTCGGACCCGGAGACGCAGCTGGTGAGCGGGCCTCCCGAGGGCTGGCTGCGTCCCCATAGCTCACTTCCAATTTGTGCAAGCGATCCTGCACTTCTTCCGAATTCTCTCCCCGGGATACGAAGGCGGAGATGCGAGCACGCAGTTCCTCGACGGTACCCGTGGTTCCCAGGTTGAACTCCTCAGCTAGGCACTGTAACTTGTCCTTACGACGGAAGGAAATCCATTTCACGCCCATGTTAAGAGTTGATCGCTGCACTGTTGTATTTTTTTTTTTTAAAATATTGTTTTTTTTCAGGATTTTTTTTTTTTCAAAGGATGTTGACTTTGTTATTTTTTTTAAAGTTTATTTTTGTTTTTTTTCGAAAGATTTTATTTTTCAAACGATTTTAAATTTTTTAAAGGATTTTATTTTCTGAAGGATTTTATTTTTCAAAGGATTTTAATTTTCAAAGGATTTTAATTTTCAAAGGATTTTATTTTCGAAGGATTTTATTTTTCGGCGCGTGGTCTTAGCTGTTGCCTTGGTGGCTCCGTGTCGATGACTGCCTACTCAGGTCCCGAGGTCCGCCTTATATAGGCAGCGAAATCGTGCTGCCCGCGCTTCTGCTGTCGGTGTCGTTGGGATACGGCTCTGTCGCTGGAGGGTTACTCCTCGGCTCGGAGAATAAGTCGCCTGCGGCTCTGCTCTGTCGTGTTGTAGCTGCCGCTGTAGCGACCGAGACGCGGCGGCGGTGATCGGCAGCGGTAGGGCTCGGCTGTGTCGGATTTTGTTCTCGTAGAAAAAATATTTGGGCATCGGCAAAAAAAATGGTTAAAGGGAAGCTGGATCCTACTGTACTTTGGAGAGTAAATGGTTGGGACAATTCTCTCGTGCGGTTTGGTTAGCAAAACAAAAACAACAAAAAGAAAAAAATGCCCGACTGTACCCAGAATACTGCGTAGCGTTATGGCCAGCCAAAAAAAAAAAAAACAGCACACACAAAAACAAAAAAAACTAGTCGCTAGCCGCGTGGTTCAATTTTACAAAAAAAACAACAAATTTATCTATTTTTTTTATTTATTTTTTTTTATTTTTTTTTTTTTTTGATTTGGGCGATGAAGTGCTCGCTCCTACTGGTAAAAAATAAGTATGATATGCCCGAAATACCTAAATCTCAGAGTCCCTGCTCGGGCGCCAACTGTAAAGTAGCGATCTAAGGCTGGGGTAGGGCTCAGCTCTGACCAGGATCATTTTACAATAAAATTTATAAAATACCGAGACTCAGAAAGCATTTTGGCAACCCTCACACAAATCAAAACCTACGCACCTCGAGAAACGCTCGAGAGATGCCCAAGAGTAGGCGATGGGACACCTAGAAGACTCACCACAACGCGCAGAGAAACCCTCGGAACGCGTCGTGCTGGGTCTCGTGGTGCCCCGTGCGACGCCGGGAAGCCGCAAACGTGCAGAGAAACGCTCGGAACACGTGTTGCGGCCATGCCTCTAGCCGTCTAGCGAAACAAATACCTACGGACGGGACTGTAAGACACCTACCAGACCCACCACAACGCGCAGAGAAACCCTCGGAACACGCTGTGTTGGTTCTTGTGATGCCCCGTGCGATGCTTAATAACCGCAAAACGTGCAGAGAAACGCTCGGAACACGTGTTGCGACCATACGGCACGCCCTTAGCCGCCTAGCGAAACAAATACTAACGGACGGGACTGTAGGATACCTACAAGACTCACCACAACGCGCAGAGAAACCGTCGGAACGCGCCGTGTTGGGTCTCGTGGTGCCCCGTGCAATGCCGAATAACCGCAAAACGTGCAGAGAAACGCTCGGAACACGAGTTGCGGCCATACGGCACGCCTTTAGCCGCCTAGAGAAACAAATACTAACGGACGGGACTGTAGGACACGTACAAGACTCACCACAACGCGCAGAGAACTTTCGGAACGCGCCGTGTTGGGTCTCGTGGTGCCCCGTGCGATGCCGAATAACCGCAAAACGTGCAGAGAAACGCTCGGAACACGTGTTGCGGCCATACGGCACGCCTTTAGCCGCCTAGAGAAACAAATACTAACGGACGGGACTGTAGGACACCTACAAGACTCACCACAACGCGCAGAGAACCCTCGGAACGCGCCGTGTTGGGTCTCGTGGTGCCTCGTGCGGTGCCGGATAACCGCAAAACGTGCAGAGAAGCGCTCGGAACACGTGTTGCGGCCATACGACACGCCTTTTATCAGCGAAGCGGTGGGGGGGGGGGACACTTGCAAAACGCACTTGTTTTTATATTGCACAGCCATACGGAACGCCTTTTATCAGCGTAGCGGGGGGGGGCACTTGCAAAACGCACTTGTTTTTATATTTATGTTTTCCACTTCTTTAATCATATCATATACTTTTATTTAAACCAAGCCTAATACCACACCGCAACAAAGGCAATTGCCCGCCCAGTTAAATCACCGCAGACCGAAGATCAGCTTACCCCTGCTCCATCCTTATGCCTCTCGTACGGCTCGTTGCTGTGTAGCTTTGGGTTTCGTCGCGCACGTTGTCGCTGCTGCTGGTTTCTTTGTTTCCGCACTTGATCGTTCGCACTTGTGTTTCTGCGCGTGGCCCGATCGCGACTAACTCGCCGGCGTTTTGCATTTTCGGCACGGGCTATCCTCTGCCGCTGAGGCCTCTGCTCTGGCTTCGGCTGTAGCCGCTCTCTCTCTCTACGGCTTTTCGCGGCTGCTGGTGTGTGAGGGCTTCTCTACTGTTGATGCGGCTGTAGCCGCTCTCACTACGGCTTTTCGCGGCTGCTGGTGTGTGAGAGCTTCTCTGCAGTTGCTTCGGCTGTAGCCGCTCTCACTAAGGCTTTTCGCGGCTGCTGGAGTGTGACATGATACAATAACAGAAGGTAGTCTCGTCGGCGGCAGAGGCTCGACGTTTTTGTAGCTTATCGACAGTGCATGCTTGCTTGTCGAACAGAAAGGTTGTACGCGGACGATTTTTGTTTGATTTTTTTAGGTTAAATTAACTCACACGTGACAGTAAAAAAATGAGCTACTGCTATTATTGCCGCAAGCATGTACCGGGTTTAAAAATTATTCATGCACCAAAAAGTGATACAAAAAGAAAGACATGGGAGGAAAGCTGGCAGCGGAAAATGTTGACATTGACAAGTCGGTCAAAAATTTTTATTTTAAAATAAGAATATTTTTTAGAATTAATAATCTTAACAAAAAACAAGTAGAAACGTTGCAGTCGGACGCAACCGACTGCGGCATACTCGATACCAGAATTAAAACCGGTAAAAATAGGCCTGAATGCAAAAGGGGTACGGATGCGGCACGGGTTTACGCTGCCTTAAAGATTCTCCGATGCAGATGGGGATGCCACCAACTATTTGCCTTCCAAATTTGGTGACTCTAGCTCAAAGTTTGTAAAATGTAGGGAAAGGGGGGGGGGGGGCTGGGGGGGTATGGGTAGTTGTGGCATCAAAATTTTTTTGCAGATCTTTGTGAAATGTCAATTGCTATCTTGATACCAAATTTGGTGACTCTAGCTCGAAATTTGTAAAAATTGGGGAAAGGGGGGTTGGGGGTGGTATGGGTGGGCGTGGCATCCAAATTTTTGATGCAGATCTTTGTGAAATATCAATTGCTATCTTCATACCAAATTTGGTGACTCTAGCTCGAAGTTTTTAAAAATTGGGGAAAGGGGGGTTGGGGGTGGTATGGGTGGGCGTGGCGGTCCAAATTTTTGATGCAGATCTTTGTGAAATATCAATTGCTATCTACATACAAAATTTGGTGACTCTAGCTCGAAGTTTGTAAAAAGTGGGGAAAAGGGGGTTGGGGGTGGTATGGGTGGGCGTGGCATCCAAATTTTTGATGCAGATCTTTGTGGAATGTCAATTGCTATCTTCATACCAAATTTGGTGACTCTAGCTCGAAAATTGTAAAAAGTGGAGAAAGGGGGCCGAATTGGAGGGCGTGGCTCCAAAACTTTGATGCAGATTTTTGGGGGTCGTTGCCAGCTATCTTCTTACCAAATTTGGTGGCTTTAGCTCCACAACTCTGGAAGATACACTCATTCCCGTTTTTGACGAAGCGTTGGGGTGGATGGGGGAGGCTAGGGCAGTATCGGTGGGCGTGGTATCCAAACTTTTGGTGCAGTTTTTAGGGGGTCATCATCACCTATCTTGGCACCAAATTTGGTGGCTATAGCTCAAAAACTGTGGGAGATATAGCCATTTCTGATTTCAAAATGTGGGGGGCTGGGGGCGTAATGGGTGGGCGTGGCTCCAAAACTTTGATGCAGATTTTGGGGGTCGTTAACAGCTATCTTCCCACCAAATTTGGAGGCTCTAGCTCCACAACTCTGGAAGATACACGCATTCCCGTTTTTGACGAAGCGTTGGGGTGGATGGGGGCGGCTAGGGCAGTATCGGTGGGCGTGGCATCCAAACTTTTGGTGCGGTTTTTAGGGGGTCATCATCACCTATCTTGGCACCAAATTTGGTGGCTATAGCTCAAAAACTGTGGGAGATATGGGCTATTTTGACTTAAAAAAGACGGCGGCTGGGGGCGGAATGGGGGGGCGTGGCTCCAAAATTTTTGATGCAGTTTTTGAGGGTTGCTAATAGCTATCTTCTTACCAAATTTGGTACTTATAGCTGTAAGGATGT
This sequence comes from Scaptomyza montana, assembly GCA_018904305.1. Lineage (NCBI taxonomy): Eukaryota > Metazoa > Arthropoda > Insecta > Diptera > Drosophilidae > Scaptomyza > Scaptomyza montana. Next base: position 53,935 of record JAEIGR010000113.1, read on the forward strand.
GCGAAATATGTGGATTTATCGGTTTTGAGTTATCGAATTTATCGATTTGCCAGCCCCCCAGTTATAGTAGAACCCCCATCTTGACACTTTAATTTACTATCCCATAGATAAAGAGAATTGGAAAGTTTCAAGTCTCTAGCTTGAAGGGTGTGGAAAAAATTTGCAACCATACGGACGGACAGACGGACAGACGGACAGACACCATGACGGACATTGCACAAAACCAATATACTCTTTACCTTCGGTATCGAGTATAATCAGCATTCAAAAACAAAAACAACGATTACTTGCGCATTCAAAATTATTAAAAATAAAACTTAAAAAAAAAATGTACATCTTTGTATTATAAAATTATATTTTAAACAACACGGGCCGTCAGAGGGTTAATCAACACACTATACTGCCGTTCCATTCGAACTCACACTACAATGTGCCTTTTCACTCGCACTTATTGCAAGCATACGTTAAGCTACCCTCTGCCGCCGACGAGACTACCTTCTGTTATTGTATCATGGAGTGTGAGGGCTTCGCTGCTGTTGCTTCGGCTTTAGCCGCTCTCACCACGGTGCTTCGCGGCTGCTGTTGTTTTCGGCCGATGCTTTTCTGCTGTTGCTTTGGCTGTAGCCGCACTCGCTACGACGCTTCGCGGCTGCTGTTGTTTTCGGCCGATGTCTTCTGCTGTTGCTTTGGCTGTTAGCAACCAGTGCGGCTGCATTCTCAGCGTCGGCTGAGGCCTCTGCTATCGCCGCCTATGCTGCGACACTTTGTGGCTGTCTTTGTTGCTCGTTCTTTTGCTGTTGCTTCAGCCGTTAGCAATCAGTGCTGCTCATCGCTGTCAGTGTTGATCATTTCTGGCTCGTGAACCTGTAACCCAGTTCCCCGTGTCTTAAATATAACTCTTCGTGTTGTTGTCAACTAACTTATTATTATTTCACTCTGTGTGCCTTCTTGGCCTTAAACTAAAATACCTTCGTGGTTAATACACATTAGATAAAAATATGAATTAAAAAGATAACAACAAATCAAAATGTTGTGGAGGAGTCAAATAGCTCCTTCACAATAGACGCTCGTGTGTAGAATCGCATAAAGGAGCGTGTTTTAATATAATAATATAAGCAGGATCGCTTTCCCCCTATAGCACTTTCACCCTCTAACACTTACTCCCTCTAACACTAACTCTCTCTTTCTCCCTCTAACACTTTCCCCCTCTTACACCTTCCCTCTTTAACATTCCAATCTAAATCTGCAAGTCTCAATACTCTTGTTTAAAAACAATGTTTTGATCTTGCTGCTGCTGCGTAGGAAAATTCCCATCCCATTTCCTCTCGACTCTCTCTTATCTACTTATTCGTAGTTAAGAAACCTGCGCACAGTTGACTCTCTCTCTTATCTACTTACTTGTAGCAAAGAAACCTTAATAGTTTCAAAGGCAATGTACTTGGCTCACTGATCCTCACGGACGGTGATATCTATAACATATTAGCCAACTAATGTACTTGACCTTTGACTAGTGCACTTCAAGCATGCACAAGCTTGTCTCTAAGTCTTCCTCCCTCTAACACTTTCCCCCTCTAACTCTTTCCCCCTCTTACACACATTCTCCTTCTAACACTTTCCCCCTCTAACTCTTTCCTCCTCTAACATATTTTAGTCTTAATATACAAGCATCAATACTCTTGTTTAAAAACAATGTGTTGATCTTGCTGCTGCTGCTGTTGCTGCGTAGGAAAATTTCCATCCCTTGCTTACATAACCCCCCACGAATTTTGTTGTTGTTGTTTCTGTTGACCATAACAATGCAACGTTCATCGAACAAGCGCTCGCTTTTCTTTATTCTCTATCATTTCTTCCTTTGCACACTGCTCCTCATAACCATAAGCGTTAATTGTTTATGTTTTTCCTGCAGGTGTGCAAGGCAACGCACGTCAAACAGGCGCCCTCTCGACTCTCTCATATCTACTTATTCGTAGCTAAGAAACCTGCGCACAGTTGACTCTCTCTTTCTTATCTACTAACTTGTAGCTAAGAAACCTTAATAGTTTCAAAGGCAATGTACTTGGCTCACTGATCCTTTCGGACGGTGATATCTATAACACATTAGTCAACTAATGTACTTGACCTTTGACTAGCGCACTTCAAGCATGCACAAACTTGTCTCTAAGTCTTCAAACACTTTCCCCCTCTAACACTTTCCGCCTCTAACACTATCTCCCTCTAACACCTTCTCCCTCTATCCTTTCCTCCTCTAAAATATTTTAATCTTAATCTACAAGTATCAATATTCTTGTTTAAAAACAATGTGTTGATCTTGCTGCTGTTGCTGTTGCTGCGTAGGAAAATTTCCATCCCTTGCTTACATAACCCCCCACGAAGGTTGTAGTTGTTGACAATAACTATGCACGTGTGCAGAGCAACGTATTTAATAACAGGAGCACACTTGACTCCAACAATAATTGGTGAAATAGCCAAAACTGATTTTCCCAATAATTATTATCCATGTTTATGGCTTGCTCGTTTAACAGGCGCATCCTTGACACCAGATCCTATGATCATATAACCCACTTGAATGTTTTTATATTGCTGCTTTTGACAAAAAAAACAATGCATACTGTTGTAATAAAAGTGTAAAAAAGGGATCGCTGATTCTCAAGTGGGGTAATAAATTATGATTGGGGGTAATAAAAGTGACAGCTACTTCCTGTTCCAGAACCGGCAGTTCCCTACTACTCAATGCCTATACAAATAAATAAAAAAGTTGAATATGATTTTACGGCTTAGCGTCGCTTACCCAAACCATTGAAGCCACCAGAAGACGGCAAAGGTATAGGTGCTCCATCTTCAAATGATGGCAAGATCGATCGAGTTCTATTTAATGTTTTCTGAGTAGGATCCTCCAGCGTAGTTTCAACATTTTCGACAGTGTCCAAGTTAATGTCAAGGGTCAAGTCCACAGCCGAAGCGTCGTTCAGTGCTGCGTTTAGTGCATTTTCCAAATTTAAGTCGTCACCATCTTCGTCACTTGAAACGTTTGACCATTCATCGTCGGTATTGACAGAATCGAACATGTCCAAAAGTTTTTCATCCGTCAAATCCAACAATTTGTAGCGTTTTCTCATTGGTTGAGACATTTTTTCTTTTCAAACTCAATTTCTGTGAAGAAAAATTGTGCACTAAACAAAACTTGCCATGTAAAAACGCCTTGTCGATGAGATATATTTTCGGCAAAAAAGTACGCCCAACGGCCCAAGATTGTCTCAAGGCACTTATCGCTATTTCAATGCTCCAACGCACAACTTTTATAGATTCAAAAATGTGAAACTTGATTTTGACTAAAAATAAACATACCTTTAAAAACATATGTTCTGTGCAAGTCAAAGTAAAAGTACCGTTAAAGTTTCAAAAAGCTCTAAAAGCTTTTAAAAATATGAATGCCACGATCTAAGGGACCCGCCAAAAGTATTTAGCTTAAATCAAACCCAACAACTTTTTTTTTAAAGAATATAATGTGTTGAGTGTCTTGAGGCACTCTTAAGTGCTAGAGGCTTAATAATGCTTGGACTTATGACTTATTAGGAATTTAAAGAGTTTAATAACTCTTGCACTTTCATACTTATGTTTTTATTTTCAACATTCTTACTGGTGGGATCATACATAACTCGCGTTCGTATTTTATATCAACACGTACATATATATATATGGTAACGCGGCGTTTACTTGTCTTGTGCAAAAAAATGTATGACACGTGAGGGGGTTTAAGGTTACTTCAATTCACTTAGTTTCACTTATACTTACTTTCTCTATGTTCTCTACAACTAACTTATGCGACTTGTGCACGTTCTTGTGCAGCGCCTATCTCGATATACATATGTTTTAACTCTAAGAATCGTTTCCCGAAATTCCACGTCCGCGCTTTTGCTACTCTACTGGGCAACTGACTCGCCGGTCTCGCGCTCGGCCTGAGCTTGCCCTTCGTCGCTTCTGAATCGTCGTGAGACTGCGGCCGTTCGGCCTTTATGCTCTCTTATGCTTCCTTGCCCTTGTTCTATTATGCTAGCTTGCCCTTGCTATCTTACTTATCTTCTTACAGTTAATTATGTTACGTACTAGTGTTATAATTGTGGCTTATGTTTATATGTAGATGATAAAGTCATCTAGACCATGATTTGTTTATTATAATGCTAATGTGTTATTAGTCTCCAAATGTAAATGTATTAATGATATAATAATGTAAATTTGGGGGATGGCTGTGGACAGCCTAACTCACAATATATATATATTATATGAATACGGTTGATCAGATCGTTTTTTTTTTCGTATGTATTAATTACATATTACACATACATATATATTATCGTAATTTTATATTCATATATTTATAAATATATGTTTAAATAGCTTTTTATTAGCTTCACTTGAGGCGGAGTGAGTAACTCAGAAAAAAAGTATATGGTAAATTGGATTTCAAAGGCACTTCGGGTACACCCTCATATTGTCTAGTGGTTAGGGTGCAAGACTCTAACCCGGGTGTTCCGATTTCAAATCTCAGTGGGAGCAAATGAATGATTTTAATTTGTAAGTTTTGTTTTTACCCGGGAGGTCCGGGTTCAATTCCCAGTATGGGCATATGGATGTTTTAATCTTTTAGCCAAATTTTGTTTTGTTAACATTGATTTAATATTAACTTCGATTGATGATGTGTAACTCAAACAAAAAGATATAATATAGGCATTAAAGCATCACACTCGTATGACCTAGTGCTTAGGACACCCGACTCATAGCCGGGAAGTTCGGGTTCGCATCCCCATGTAGAAAATTTGATATTTTAGTTTTTTAAGTCAATTTTTATTTATACTCGATACCAAAGGTAAAGAGTATATTGAGTTTGTGCAATGTCCGTCATGGTGTCCGTCCGTCTGTATGTGTCCAATTTTTTCCACACCCTTCAAGCTAGAGACTTGAAACTTTCCAATTCTCTTTATCTATGAGATAGTAAATTAAAGTGTCAAGATGGGGGTTCTACGATAACTGGGGGGCTGGCAAATCGATAAATTCGATAACTCAAAACCGATAAATCCACATATTTCGCACATCCTTACAGCTATAACTACCAAATTTGGTAAGAAGATAGCTACTAGCAACCCCCAAAAAACTACATCAAAAATTTTGGAGCAACGCCCCCCCATTCCGCCCCCAGCCCCCCCCCCCCCCCGCATTTTGAAATCAGAAAAGCGTATATCTCCCACAGTTTTTGAGCTATAGCCACCAAATTTGGTACCAAGATAGGTGATAAAAACCCCCAAAAATGCAGTTTTTTGGGGGTCGTTGCCAGCTATCTTTCTACCAAATTTGGTGGTTCTAGCTCCACTACTCTCGAAGATACACGCATTCCCGTTTTTGACGAAGCGATGGGGTAAATGGGGGCGGCTAGGGCAGTATCGGTGGGCGTGGCATCCAAACTTTTGATGCAGTTTTTAGGGGGTCATCATCACCTATCTTGGCACTAAACTTGGTGGCTATAGCTTAAAAACTGTGGGAGATATAGCCATTTCTGATTTCAAAATGCGGGGGGGCTGGGGGCGGAATGGGTGAGCGTGGCTCCAAAACTTTGATGCAGATTTTTGGGGGTCGTTGCCAGTTATCTTCCTTCCAAATTTGGTGGCTCTAGCATCACAAGTCTAGAAGATACACGCATTCCCGTTTTTGACGAAGCGTTGGGGCGGAAGGAGGCGGCTAGGGCAGTATTGGTGGGCGTGGCATCCAAACTTTTAATGCAGTTTTTGGGAGGTCATCAACACCTATCTTGGCACCGAATATGGAGGCTATAGCTCAAAAACTGTGAAAGATATAGGCTTTTTTTAATTTAACTTGCGAGGGGGCTGGGGGCGGAATGGGTGGGCGTGGCTCCAAAATTTTTGATTCACGTTTTTAGGGTTTGTTAGAAGCTATCATCTTACTTAATTTGGTGGTTCTAGCTGTAAGGATGTGCGAAATATGTGAGCTTATCGGTTTTGAGTTATCGAATTTATCGACTTGCCAGCCCCCCAGTTAACAAACAACCCCCATATTGACACTTTAATTTACTAATCCATAGATAAAAAGAATTGGTAACGAGTATAAACAGCATCAACAGAACCATAACTCTCTTATCACTCATCGCTATCATGCTCTGCGCAGCATAAGAGCAACTTAACGTAATTTCTAGATGTTGTTTCGCATAAGCTCTTATATTATTTCTTACATTGTCTATTGCTTGCCCTTGGCCTTCAGCTGAGTGCAAGCCACTGTTGCATTTCTGCAGCCGTTCAGTTTTATCAAATTTGTCGGTAGCTCAACTTCGGTCGTTTGTCTGTTTCGTGACAAACCAACTTAGTAATAATTGCACATCTCAAGTCGCAGCTGCTGCAACACATTATTCGTTAGTAAATTAATTAAAGTTCGGCCACGAAAGCAAATTAAAATACATTATACACCTTAATGCAAATCTCGCAGCATTTATAATGTGTTCAGTAACATTTCGGAAATTCGATTGCTATTGAAAAAGCTCAAAAGCTCAACATATGGTGCACCCGACGTGATTAATCTGCGATTAGTAAAGCACGCACGCGCTCTTTTTATCGTTTTCGCTGTTGTTCGCTTTCGCTTCAGGTGGTTGACCTGCAATGACGCCCGCGCATTATTTTCTCTTGTCTCTTTATACATTTTACCGCTGTTGCAACCGTTTCTGCATTGCTATTGCTGCTCCCGTTTCGGTCTGCATTTGCTTGTGCTCAAGGTGTTTGCCCTTTTTTGACCTTGTTATATTTGTGTTATTAAATCGTTACGTTGTTACCAGCTGCACTTGCAAAACTAAGGAAATCGCAAGAACGTCAGTGCATTTAAAACTGTAATATATGAAAGTGTTTTTCGAGGCAATAAATTGAATTGTGCTTGACATACACTAAGCTTTGCAAGTGTCCGACATTCAGTGGCTCTAAATTTTTGTTTTGCGTTCAGTGGCTCTAAAACTTTATTTTGCGTGCGTGTACATATAAAATCAAAAACATATTCAACATGCCGAATACTGTTGAGGTGATTAATAATACTGCAGTTCCGTCACTTGGTGCTCCGTTTTATAAAGCTAAGGCCAAGGCTATTAACGAGCAAGTGAAGCGGATGGCCAAAGCTATTGCTCCGGAGCATATTGGGCATCTCAGCGAAGAGGAGTTGGCGATCCGGGAGTTAATTACGTGAATCTTTCGATGAATTATCAATACTCGTTGAGACTAGCTTGCGCCGCGAACTTAATAAGCGAAAGTTATCATCGGCTTTGTGTTCGACCATGAAGAATAAACATCTGCTGACAATCACACATTGTCTCAGAGCCGGATTCGATTGCCTGAGCTTAAGCTTCCAGAGTTCAGCGGAGGCTACACAAAGTATGCAGATTTTATTTCGATGTTCTCGTCAGCCATTAACAGCGTCTCAGGATTGTGAGATGTGGAGAAGTTTCAGCAATTGCGATCGTGCCTGAAAGGACCAGCCCTGGAGTGTGTTTCATCGTTGGAAATCAGCAGCGCTAACTATTCAATTGCGTTATATTTACTAAAAAAAAGCGGTTTAATAACAAGCGTCTTATTTTTTAGGCACATGTCACTGAGATTTTGGGTTTGGATTGCATCCAGTCGTCGTCAGCGTTTAAACTTCGAGCCCTTTCGGATACCGTAAACGCCAACATCCGCGCTCTTTAAGGCATGGGCAGCGTTGAGCAGATTGCAGGTTTTATTATTGTGCACAGCTTGCTACAAAAAGTGGACAAGGCAACTCAGACCAGTTGGGAGGAGACAGCACCGATGGATACAGTCCCGACCTGTGAACAATTCATGGCTTTTTTGGAAAGACGATGTCAAAAGTTGGAAGATGTGGAACACGCTATGGCAACGTATACGCCTAGCTCTAAGGTGGGAAAAAGTAGCAAACCCCTTAACACCAGTAGAAAAGCCTTTGTCGCTACTAACTCCAGCACAAATGAATGCGTGTTTTGTGAGTCATCTGGCTATTTGATTTACAATTGCTCCCGTTTTGGAAATCTGTCTCCGCAACTGCGTCTTCGCGAGGTTAAGAAGCTGTCTTTTTGCATTAATTTCCTGCGCAAGGGGCATAGAATGAAAGAGTGCAGTTCGACCGCCTGCAATCGTTGTAAGGCCAAGCATCACACTCTTCTTCATTTTGAGACTCAGATTGAGGGCTCTCAAATTATATCTGCTCCGTATGCGCCTGCCGTTTAGCTCAATACCTCCAGCTACGTAAGCATCAGTCGCCTACTTTGATTTCAGGATTAGGGGAGTATAGTGTTGAATCAGAAAGCTATGCAGCTGATATAAGTTTTAAATCGCGAACAACTGACTACGCTGCTAGCATCTCAGTTTTAATAGCTCCGTCTATTACTGGAAATCAGCCGAGCTATGATGTTAGCACTGATCGTTGGACTATACACTCAAATATTCGCTTGGCTGATCCAGAATTCTTTAAGCCGCAACAAATCGATCTTCCAATTGGCGCTGGTCTGTTTTTTGAATTGTTATGCGTTGGCCAAATTAAACTCGCTCATACCGCTTACCCATTCTCCAAAAAATTCAATTGGGCTGGATAGTGACAGGAGGAACGTCGTCAACAAGCCCTGCCACTCGCTCAATTTCAACGCCAACTTCTAGCCCTGATCATAAGCTTGATGAAATCGTACGTCGTTTTTGGGAGTTAGAATCCTTTTCTAGTGTAGTAAATGAATCTACCAAGGAGGAACTTGAGTGTGAAGCGCATTTTTAACAAACTTTTGCTCGTTTAGGCACTGGCGAATATTCGGTTCGCCTTCCAGTGAAACATCCTATGGATCTGATTGGTGATTCCTATCAGCAATATCGTCGTTTTTGTAACCTGGAACGCAAATTGGAGCGTCATCCTGAGTTGAAGTCTCAGTATTCCGCGTTCATCAAAGAGTATGTGGACCTTAATCACATGTCTATTGTTGAGTCACACATGCTTAGTAGCTGCAAGTATTATCTGCCTCATCATTGCGTGATGAAGGAGGACAGCTCAACCACTAAGCTTAGAGTTGTGTTTGATGGTTCAGCTGTGTCTTCGTCTGGTTATTCGCTTAATGAAATCTTCATGACAGGCCCAACAATACAACGCAAGCTTTTCAGCACTCTTTTGCAATTTAGAACATTTCCAGTAGCCTTGACTGGTAACATTTGCAAAATGTATAGGTGCGTTAGGATGGCTGAATCCGACTCGTACCTGCAATGCAGCCTTTGGCGTGAAAAGCATCATCAGCAAATTCAAGTTTTCAAAATCGATACCGTTACGTATGGCACAAAGCCAGCTTCTTTTCTGGCAGTTCGGGCCATGCAGCAATTGGCCATTGATGAAAGAAGATCGTTTCCTGTTGGATCTAAGGTGGTCTTGAGCGATTTCTACGTATATGATCTCATCACTGGAGGCGACTCTGCCCAAGAAGTAGTTGAAGTCATGCATCAAACAGCCATTTTTTTACGGAAATGGTGTTCCAATGATACTCGCATGATTCAACAGGTGCCTGATGAAGATAAAGAGACCTTTCTTAAGTTTGATAATGGCACAGACATCACTAAGACGCTTCGATTGGCATGGGATCCATCTTCAGACTGCCTTCTGTTTAACTTCTCTCCGATGAAAGCGCCTGGCAAGCCTAGCAAAAGGACTGAACTTTCTACCATTGCTTGATTCTATGATCCGCTTGGGCTTATCGGACCCGTGATATCCAAGGCCAAGATCTTTATGCAGCACCTTTGGAGAGAACATTTGGATTGGGATGAAAGTCTTCCTGCATCACCGCATTTTTCCTGGAGTTATCTGCTGCTGCACTTCTATCGCAGCTAATTCGAGAGGTAGCTCAAATGATTTTGTTCAATTGTAGGTATTATTGTTGGTCGGATTCTGCAGTTGTCTTATCCTGGATACGTGTTGAGTCTTCCCGATTCCAAACGTTCACAGCTAATCGCATATCGTTAATCCAAGAATTATCGACAGGAATGGAATGGCGCTACGTACCAACGGCATGCAATCCGGCTTTGGATTTTGATGCTCAGCATCCTTTGATTCTTCCGAGCCATCATCCTGTCACACGCGCCATCATCATGTATTTTCACAGGCGTCAGCTGCATGCTGGACCTCGTTCACTTCTTGCTCACATTCGGCTCCACTATTGGCCTATTGGTGGTCGCAAGACTGTCTCCAGCGTGACAAGCAAATGCATCATGTGCTTTCGAGCTAAACCGGTCCTAGCTGAGACAATCATGGCGAATCTTCCTCGGGATCGTGTGAGTGGCTTGCATTTTGTCGCTGTCACTGGAGTAGACTACTGTGGATCATTTTACTTCAAGAGTGAAACTTGAAACAAAGGTCCTGTAAAATGCAACAAATCGGTTTTCATCTGCTTTGCGACAAAGGCAGTGCATCTCGAACTGGTTCCTGATTTGTTTACAGCAGCTTTCTAAATGCACTTAAGCGTTTCATTCTAACTAGATAAAAACCTACTCGCATATGGTCGGTTAATGCTACTAATTTCGTGGGAGCCAAGAATGAACTAGCTGATCTCAAGCGGCTCTTCCTCAGCGAGAAGCACATCAACACTATCCGAGAGTTTTGTACATCCGATGACATCGGTGGACTTTGGGAGGTGGCGGTGAAGACAGCAAAATATCATTTTTATCGTTCCGTCGGATCCTCGCTTTTGCCCCTGGATGATCTTCGCACACTCGTTTGCCACATTGCCGCAATAATTAACTCACGACCTCTTGTTCCACTTTCAAAGCACCCTGCTGATCTGGATGTACTAACTCCTGCGCACTTCCTTGTTAGTGTGCCACTCGCACTGTACCCAGAGCCTGCTGTCACCAACAAATTTTCTGGAATCGCTGGCGTGAGGAATACTTAACGCTCCTTCAGCTGCGCTACAAATGGCGAACATCGCAGCCTGGTGTTCTCATCAATGATGTTGTTCTACTAAAGGACGAAAACTTGCCGCACCTTAAATGGCCACTGGCTCCTGTGGTCGAGATTGTTGCTGGTGCTGACGGCACCTCCCGAGTAGCTATTCCCAAGACATCAACTGGGATTATCAAGATAGCTGTGCGCTTCCCAAACAGGATGTTGTTGAAAGCCCATGTCTTCCAACGGGATGAAAATGATTGGTTACGCAGTCAACTAAACAAAAAAGCATAAGAGCAACTTAACGTAATTATACTTGTTACCGAAGGTCAAGAGTATATTGAGTTTTTGCAATGTCCGTCGTGGTGTCCGTCCGTCTGTATGTTCGCAACTTTTTTCCACACCCTTCAAGCTAGAGACTTGAAACCTTCCAATTCTCTTTATCTATGGGATAGTAAATTAAAGTGTCAATATGGGGGTTCTACGATAACTGGGGGGCTGGCAATTCGATAAATTCGATAACTCAAAAACGATAAGTCCACATATTTCGCACATCCTTACAGCTAGGACTACCACATTTGATGAGAAGGTAGCGACTAGCAACCCCCAAAAAACTGCGTCCAAAATTTTGGAGCTTCGCCCACCCATTCCGCCCCCAGCCCCACCGCATTTTGAAAACAGAAAAGCCTATATCTCCTACATTTTTTGAGCTTTAGCCACCAAATTTGGTGCCAAGATAGGTGATGATGACCCCCCAAAAACTGCATCAAAAGTTTGGATGCCACGCCCACCAATACTGCCCTAGCCGCCCCCATCCGCCTCAACGCTTCGTCAAAAACGGGAATGCGTGTTTCTTCCAGAGTTGCGGAGCTAGAGCCACCAAATTTGGTACGACGATAACAATTGACATTCCACAAAGATCTGCATCAAAAATTTAGATGCCACACCCACCTATGCCACCCACAGCACCCCCCTTCCCACACTTATACAATCTTTGAGCTAGAGTCACCAAATTTGGAATGAAGATATCAACTGACAATCCACAAATATTTGCATCAAAAATTTGGTTGCCACGCCCACTCAATCTGCCCCCAGTTCCCCCTTTCCCAAAATTTTACAAGCTTTGAGCTAGAGTCACCCAATTTGGTATGAAGATAGAAATTGACATTCCACAAAGATTTGCAGCAAAAATTTGGATGCCAAGCCCACCCATACCGCCCCCAGCCTATCTTTCCCCACATTTTACAAATTTTGAGCTAGAGTCACCAAATTTGAAAGGAAGATAGCTGGTGGCATCCCATCTGCATCGGAGAATCTTTAAGGCAGCGTACACCCCTGCCGCATACGTTCCCCTTTGCAATCAGGCCTCTCTTTAGCGGTTTTAATAGTTGTTGTACTCGATACCGAAGTTAAAGAGTATATTGAGTTTGTGCAATGTCCGTCATGGTGTCTGTCCGTCTTTCCGTCTGTCTGTCTGTCTGTCCGTCTGTATGTTCGCAACTTTTTTCCACACCCTTTCGTTTGGGACTCAGATTGCAGTATTGCTAGTAGAATACACCCTCTGGTGCTTCCGGAAGATACATAGTAGGTATTACATACCTTCAGACCTTAGAACTATCCATCGAAATTCTTAGCCCTAGTTCAGCATCTAATAATTCTTTAAAAACCCGTTGCTTTCGTTAAACTAACTCTACTAAATTAAATTATCTGCTTTAACATACTAATTGGTTTTGCCTATATTCTTGTAGTGATATAGAAACTGAAATTGCCATATTTTATAGGACCTTGATTTCGCTTTTGTATATCTGTGTTCCCATTACTTGTTCTTCAAGTGATAATAAACAACCTTGGTTTACGGGGGAACTATCGAAATTTAAAATCGCGAAGACAAGATCTTATAAAAAATTTAAAAAATCGGGAACTACTTTAGATTTATCTTCGTATTTAATAGCAAAATCTTGTTTTAATTCTGTTAACACATCTTGTTATAATAATTATCTTAATCGTTGTATACTAAACTTTTTCGTGACCCTGAACAGTTATATAAATTTGTTAACTCTAAACGTAAGTCTTTTTGCTTGCCATCCGCAGTATACCTTGATAATACAAAAGCAAGTTCTGATCAGGCAGTAGCCGATCTATTTGCTGTGCATTTTCAATCAGTATATTCAACGAATTTATATAGTTGCAGTAATTCCTATCCTTTTCAAGTTCATTCGTCAAATTGCAAACACGTCTCAGTTATAACTGGCTACTTTTCTGGTCCTGATGGAGTGCCAGGTTGTATACCTAGATACTGTGCGGATTCACTTTTTGAACCCTTACATAAATTATTTAACTTTTCGGTTGACTCAACGGTGTTTCCTGCTTTATGGAAGGAATCTTTTATCATTCCACTTCATAAAAATTCTTCTAAGTCTAACGTTAAAAATTATAGGGGTATATCCAAGTTGTCCCCTGGTCTGATGAACTTGTATGATGGTTCGGAGGGGGCTAAGCTGAGGCCACCAGGCAGGTCGCGGGTTGCGGATAGCGAACGGCCTTCGGGTTTAGCTGCGAATAGCGAGAAATCCTCGTGAATAAGCAGTCCCGGACAAACAGCGGGTGCGGTAGGTTTTATCGCACTGATAAGACGCTTGTGTCGCCGTCTTTCAATCATAGCCTCACACACTCCCAACCCCCCCACAAATACCCATCTACATCCCTTCCCTCTTATCTCACTCCGGGCTGGACTAAGGTGTCAATCGGACCGTGCCGAGAGTCAGCCTGGCTGGGGGCCCGGATTAAAAACTAGCCCAGTCTCTAACAGTGGGCTCAGGCAGATGGCGACCGCCTGTTCTATCCAGCCTTACCCGGGTATGGCGGATCTCTGCCCGGGCGGACCATAATTTCTCCGCAATTCGTGGGAACAATATGAAGAAAAGTAGCAACAACAACAACTTTAGAGTACGGCAGGATATCCCTGCCGCCAGTGTCGCGAGACACTTTGAGGATCGCCTTCTTGACGGAGACCGGCCCTCCAGCGTGGGACAAATCCCACATCACCCCAAGGAGAGGCAAAGGAGGCATCAGACGACCAGCGGGACATTTCCGTCGAGACGCCGCCCCCGCAACCGAAAGCATACGCCAACCGGCGCGGCCAACGGTTAATGCGGTCAGGCGGCACAGTCAGGCGGCACATGGGAGTCAGCAGCCGAAGAAGACCCTTCCGAAGCTAGGGAGAGCCGGGGGTATAGATGATCCAAATAGGAAGGGCCTATGTGGATCAAAGGTGAAGTGGTACCTCAGGTATCTGCAGCAGGGACTATCCCCTGCTGAGGCGCTGAAAAAGGCGACCACCGGCAGAGAGACGGCGCAGCAGGCAAGGGGACCAACCCCCAAACGCCTGAATGACACTTTGACGCCACCTACTGATGCCCCTAAAAGGTTGTGTCAGGAGGAGCGTCCAAGCACGTCGAAGGCTGCTGCTGCTGCTTCCGTCCCTATGGCTGTGAGGAAACCTCCTCCTTCAGTGCCCACTGCGGCTCGCCCGTCCTACGCGACGATGGCAAAAAGGGTCAAAGTGGCCGTGTTACCTGTGGAATATCCCCAGGAATATGCTCAGTCACGGGGACTTGTCCACATTGGAGGAGGCCATCCTCGATGAGATTATTCTCTCGGGATGGGGCACCGCGGTTGCGTTCGCGGGCATTCATTTCAGGGTGGGACACCTGGTGATCGTGTGCTCTGACGAATGCTCCGCGGATTGGCTGAGGACCATGACGTTGAGGTTGCAGACGTGGAAGGGAGTACCCCTTGACTGTAGGGTAGGTGAGGATATCCCCTCGCCACATACCATCACCATTTTTGGCCCAAGGAGTGCTGATCGGTCTACCGAGTCACTTCTGATTTTGCTGAGGAATCAGAACATGATCGAGACCGAGGCGTGGAAGGTAATTTCGAGAAGAACGGAGGGTGGAGGTGCGCTGATGGTGATCGGCATCGATGAAGCCTCCAAGGATGCCATTGCGGAGAAGGGCCACCAGGTCTCTTTCCGCTACGGGACCATCACCGTTAGTGGCCTCAAAAAGTCGACCGCCGGCCAAAATGCCACCGCCCCAGTACCGGCACCCAAACCGTCCCCCTCACCAGAGGTGATACCCCCCCCCCTCCCGCTGCCTTGGAGGTGTGCCTGGATCTGGCGGACGACGAGGAGCTGGCGGACGCGACGCTCAGCCCAGAAATGCTGGAGGATGGGATAGACGAGCAGGCGCCAATATCGTCGCAGGAGCTGGCTGCAGAGATGGAGGCAGAAGATGGAGCTGACGTGACGATGACGGGCAGCGACGATGGGGGCAACTCCGGGCCTTCATCGTCAGGAAGCGGAGCGGCGGTAAAGTGATGGTGACGCCACTCGTCGCCACCACGGGGCTAGCCCAGATAAACCTCCATTGGGCTAAGGCGGCCTCGGCCGTCCTAGCCAGGATGTTTATCAAACAACATCTTGGGCTGGCCCTTGAACAGAAGCCATGGGTGAACGATGGCGTCAAAGGCCAGTACACCGCTAATTCGAAGGTAATCTGGGACCAAAGAGATCCGATACCTAGGACATGTATCATAATAAGAAAAGGCATTAACTTTACTATTCTTTCAGAATTCCTTACTAGGGACTGCGTGCCCATTGCCGTTAAAGGCAAAGGAAGCGCCCCCCCATAGTAGTGGTATCCGCCTACTTCGCGGGTGATGAGGCATGCCCTCCACCGGAAGTGGAAAAGCTGGTGGATTACTGCAGGAGAGAGAAGCTGCCAATTCTAACCGGCTGCGATGCCAATGCGCACCACACAATATGGGGCAGCAGCGACATCAACACACGGGGTGAGTGCCTCACTCAGGCACTATAGGAACTATAGGGACTTCTGCGCAAGCATAGCTAGTACGACTGAAGGTGCACGGCTCCATAGAGCATTATCCAAACGGGCACCGGAGGCAAATCTAGCCCTGAAACGTAGGGACAACACCTTTACGACCAGTAACATGGACAAGCTAGAGCTTCTATTCGAGACGCACTTCCCAGGAAGTATTCCCTGTGGCCCATGCGAAACACTCGAAACGGAAGACAGACACAGACCGACTGCTCTAGACTGGGCACTAGCCAAGTCAGTAGTCACAATGGAGAAGACACAATGGGCAATTGGAACTTTCCAGCCCTATAAATCTCCCGGTCTGGACAGTATATCGCCAGTATTCCTTCAGCAGGGGCAGGACATACTCCTACCCACCCTGAGGAAAATACTAGTCAGTAGCCTAGCACTCGGTCATATACCGAGCACTTGGAGTAGAGCTAGGGTGGTCTTCATCCCCAAAGTAGGGAAGACAGATATCACCA
The DNA here is from genome assembly GCA_018904305.1 of Scaptomyza montana. Classification (NCBI taxonomy): domain Eukaryota; kingdom Metazoa; phylum Arthropoda; class Insecta; order Diptera; family Drosophilidae; genus Scaptomyza; species Scaptomyza montana. The sequence goes on from JAEIGR010000113.1 coordinate 70,244, forward strand.
ACCCAAAGTCCTTCAGACCCATTAGCTTAACATCGTTTTTGTTGAAAACGTTGGAAAAGCTAGTGGACAACTACATTAGGAGTACTCTGTTGACACGGAGTACGCTGCAAGCCACGCAGCACGCATACAGAGCAGGCCGATCTACGAATACCGCACTTTATAAACTGCACCGCACTTTGCGCTCTGCAGTTTTAAACAAAGAAGTAGAAATATGTGCATTTTTAGATATTGAGGGCGCCTTTGACAACACATCACACGATGCTGTCAGGGCTGCCCTAAATAGAAGGGGTCTGGACATGACAACTAGCAGATGGATCTCATCGCTACTCAGGTCCAGACAAGCTACGGCAACTATACAAGATAGTACCGTAACAGTGACAACCACAAGAGGCTGTCCACAAGGGGGGGTTTTATCACCGTTCTTATGGAGTATCTTAGTAGACGAATTGTTAAGCAGACTTGCCAGCAGGGGTATCCAATGCCAGGGACATTGTGATAATAGCGCGGGGCAAGTATGAGGAAACTCTGTGTGAAATTATCCAACTGGGACTTAGGATCACGTATGACTGGTGTAGCGAGGTTGGACTCAACCTAAACCCTACAAAAAACCGTCATAGTTCCGTTCACCAGGAGGTATAAGTTGCAGAGGATGAGGGAGATTAGGCTCGCGGGGAGTCGAATAGTAATAAGCAAGGAAGTCAAATACCTTGGGGTCACATTTGACAGTAAATTGAACTTTGGGACCCATATTCAGAATACGATTCTAAAGTGCTGCAGAGCGCTCTACACGTGTCGTAGAATAGCGGGGAAATCATGGGGAACCTCTCCAAACATTTTGAGATGGCTATACCTCATGGTAGTAAGGCCCATGCTCACATACGGAGCAATTGCATGGGGGGACAAGGCACAGCAAATCACTGTGCAGAGGCAATTACATAAATTGCAAAGAATGGCCTGTGTAGGAATCACTGGAGCGATGAGGACCTGTCCCACATCGGCGCTAGAGGTTCTATTGGAGATTACCCCACTCCATCACACAATTAGGCTACAACAGAAAGCTGCATTATTAAGAATGTCGGTCGAGGGAGTTGGCAAAGAGCATATTCTGAGCCAACTAGATGCAGATATGCTGTCAAGTGAACTTCCATTATTGGCACAGCCTAGGGACGAAATGAAAGCCGAGAACATGTTCGAGCAAAAATTTCAAGTTCACCTGAGCAGCAAAAGGGAGTGGACATCTCTTGAAGAGGTCCACCAAATGAAATCCCACACCATCAAATAGTACACCGATGGCTCCCTTACCAGCCAATGCTGCGCTCTTGGAGTGGTAGGCCCTCGGCTAAAATACCATGAGTCCCTAGGTAAGCACACCAGCATCTTCCAGGCTGAGGTATGTGCAATAGGGAGGTGTGTGGACTTTCATCTGAAGCGTAACTATCGGAATGGGGATATAACTATATTATCAGATAGTCAAGCAGCCATTATGGCACTCAGCAAGATCGAAATTAGGTCGAAGGTAGTTCGCGAGGTGCGAACCAAGCTAAACACTCTAGGACTACATAATAGGCTAACCCTAAGATGGGTCCCAGGACATGTTAATATAGCTGGGAACGAAGAGGCAGACAAGCAAGCAAGGCTGGGGGCAGCGACACCCCTCATAGGGCCCGAGCCGTACTGTGGGATAGGAAGAAGCACAATACGGCAGGAACTTAGGAGTGAAGAGAAACTCTTGCGCGAAATGAGCTGGGCGCAGTCCCCAGGACTCTGACAAGCCAAAGGTCTTCTTGGAACTTACAATCTGAAAAGATTCAAGCAGATTATAAATATGGGAAAGAATAGACTCAGGATAATCACCGGTCTTTTGACAGGACACTGCAGACTAAGGGGTCATCTAGCCAAGCTAGGAATCGCTAGTAATGATACATGTAGATTCTGCGATATGGAAAGGGAATCCTCCTTGCATATCATAGCAGAATGTGTAGCCTTAGTGGGGAAGAGAAGCAGGTTTCTAGGAAAACATGTAATTCAGTTCACTGAACTGAAGACCATCGTTCCAGTATATATACTTGCCTTTGTACAAGGACTGGGTCTGATGGAAGAGCTTTAAGCCAAGAAGGGGGCACAATAGATCTTTTCGGTCGCAGAGCACTTTACCCCAATTATAATAAAAATCCAAGTTGTCCGCCATTCCTAAAGTCTTTGAGAAAATTATATGTTCTCAATTGCAACACACATGTAGTTCAATTATATTGCCTTATCAACACGGTTTTGTTAGGCGTAGATCTACTACCGCTAACCTTCTTGACTTCACTTCGCTTGTTATCAAAGGGTTTCAGCGAAAAATGCAAACTGACGTTGTACACCGATTTTAGTAAGGCATTTGATTCTGTTAGTCATTCTCTGTTGCTTCAAAAATTAAATATTATTGGATTTCCATCAAAACTTTTATTGTGGCTTTCGGAGTAAAAGTTTTTAAATCGTCGGTATCTTAACTGTAATATGCTTAGACTTAAGCCGCACAACATGCCTTGCATTTCGAACTTATTAAACACCACTCATAAAAGACACAGACAGCCGTCTCGGTTTGAGTTTCTTTATTGAATGATTTTGAATATTAATTCTAACTTAAAGCTGGCCACTGCTTCGGCAGAGAAGTCAGCGCGAGAGCCGTACATAGTTTTGTATATAATATAAAGAGAGCGAGAGTATACACATATGTATAGTAAATGGTCTAAGCGTGAGAACGCTGACGCGGCATCGTTGTGCGCGTTGCATTCTTACGCGATCATGTTACCAGCACTGGGTGCTTGGCTTATTGTTTATGCAACGACAAAGTGTCGTTGCTCGATTTAATGTTTAGACAACAACAAAGTGTTGCTGTTTATTACAGTTGAATATATATGAATATATGTGTATACTACATCTCCCTCCTTTTGAAAAATAACGTAAAAATATGAAGTTATTTTAAAAGTGTATTTATGTTTATGTTTTACAATATAGATGTATAATTAATTAATTATATTGTTATATTTATGTGTCTAAAAATGTATTAAAAATTAAAAAAGATTGAAATTGTTTTGTGTTCTTTTTTTTTGAAATGGAAAGTAATAAAAAATTTTTTTTTTTTTTTATAATAACAGTTGAATAGACTGTGCTTTCATGAAAGTTTTAGCTATTGTATAATTTTAACCTATTCTTATGAACTTTTTATACTCGATACCGAAGGTAAAGAGTATATTGAGCTTGTGCAATGTCCGTCATGGTGTCTGTCCGTCTGTCCGTCTGTCCGTCTGTATGAACGCAACTTTTTTCCACACCCTTCAAGCTAGAGACTTGACACTTTCCAAATCTCTTTATCTATGGGATAGTAAATTAAAGTGTCGAGATGGGGGTTCTACGATAACTGGGGGCTGGCAAATCGATAAATTCGATAACTCAAAACCGATAAATCCACATATTTCGCACATCCTTACAGCTAGAAGTACCAAATTTGGTAAGAAGATAGCTACTAGCAACCCCCAAAAAACTGCATCAAAAATTTTGGAGCCACGCCCCCCCATTCCGCCCCCAGCCACCCGCATTTTAAAGTCAAAAACGCCTATATCTCCCACAGTTTTTGAGCTATAGCCACCAAATTTGGTGCCAAGATAGGTGATGATGACCATCTTAAAACTGCATCAAAAGATTGGATGCCACGCCCACCAATACCGCCCTAGCCACCCCCATGTGTCCCAACGTTTCGTCAAAAACGGGAATGCGTGTATCTTCCAGAGTTGTGGAGCTAGAGCCTCCAAATTTGGTGGAAAGATAGCTGGCAACGACCCCCAAAAATCTGCATCAAAGTTTTGGAGCCACGCCCTCCATTTCGCCCCCCTTTCCCTTTTTTTTACAATTTTCGAGCAAGAGTCACCAAAGTTGGTATGAAGATAGCAATTGACATTTCAAAAAGATCTGCATCAAAAATTTGGATTCCACGCCCACCCATACCGCCCCCAGCCCCCCTTTCCCCATCTTTTACAAACTTCGAGCTAGAGTCACCAAATTTGGTATGAAGATAGCAATTGACATTCCACAAAGATCTGCATCAAAAATTTGGATTCCACGCCCACCCATACCGCCCCCAGCCTCCCTTTCCCCATCTTTTACAAACTTCGAGCTAGAGTCACCAAATTTGGTATGAAGATAACAATTGACATTCCACAAAGATCTGCATCAAAAATTTGGATGCCACGCCCACCCAAACCGCCCCCAGCCTTCTTTTTCCCCATCTTTTACAAATTTTGAGCTAGAGTCACCAAATTTGGTATGAAGATAGCAACTGACATTTCAGAAAGATCTGCTACAAAAATGTTGATGCCACAACTACCCATACCGCCCCAGCCCCCCCTTCCCACCTTTTACAAACTTTGAGCTAGAGTCACCAAATTTGGTATGAAGATAGCCAGTGGCATCCCCATCTGCATCGGAGAATCTTTAAGGCAGCGTAAACCTCTGCCGCATCCGTACCCGTTTGCATTCAGGCCTCTTTTTACCGGTTTTAATTCTGGTATCGAGTATGCCGCAGTCGGTTGCGTCCGACTGCAACGTTTCCACTTGTTGTGTTTTATTTTGTTTACCTTTTATAATTATATTGTCTTTATCTTCTATTTTTTCTACGCTAAATGGTCCTAAATATACTGAGTCTAGCTTATGGCCAGTTTCATTTTTTAGTAAAACTTTATCTCCTATTTTTAATTCGAAATTAATAATATTTCTATCATAATATTCTTTATTCCTAGTCTTATGTTTTTCTAAACTTATTCTAGCTCTTTTATAAGCCTGTTTTAATCTAAATTTACTCTCCTTAGCATAATCTTCTATGTTGTATAATGGGCTTATATTTTCTATTGTGTTAAAGTATTTAGGTAAATTATTTTGTTTATTAAATACTAACTCGTATGGACAATAGTTATGTGCCATAGAGGAGGTCGTGTTGAAACAGTACACAAAATATTTCAGCCACACATCCTAGTCGGTTTTATCAACTGAAATGTATGAGCGAATATATTAGTTAAAAGTTCTATGACTTCTTTCTACTGTTCCAACTGTCTGGTGGTGGTGTGCTGTAGACGTTATATTGTCTATTTTCAAATTTTTGCACAATTCATTAATAATCGAATTTTTATATTCAGTTCCCATGTCCGTAATGAACGTCTTCATTGGACCAAACTGCAATATAAAAGATTCAAGTATAGCTTTAGCGACAGTACTAGCATTTTTGTTTGGGATCGGAATGGCAACGAGATATTTTGTTAAATCGCAAATAAGCGTTATTGCATATTCGTTACCATGTTCTGAGCTTGGTAATGGACCAACAGTGTCAACAATTACCCTGTCGAAAACATATATTGGTGTCTCTGTCAGTGTTAAAGGGGTCTTTGTATGTAATGTCGTTTTAGACATTTGGCATTTTTGACATTTACGTATGTATTCTTTTATGTTTTTTCGCATATTTTTCCATTTGTAATGTCTTTGTACTTTAGCTAAAGTTTTTGATATGCCATTATGACCTCCTTGCATTGGATCATCTTGAAATTTAGACAGTATAGCTTCTTTTTCTATATCATTTGATATATTGGTCACCGGCTTGAGTAGCGCTACTCTTAATAATTTTAATACATTATTGCCCATTTTCTTGAATAATTCTATTGAAACTTGTTCAAAGATTATGTCATTCGGTGCCATTTTTAGTTCGCGTATATCATGTACACCGGCTCTGCTTTCAAGCCGTTGGAAAAATTGACCTTAATCAATAACTCCATTTGCATACAGATCGCTAACATCTATTCTTGCAATGATTTGTTTACCATGCTTAAAGCAACACAGCATATCTTTCGTTTGCAAGGTCACTACTTTTCGTACATCGTCATTTGTTATGACTTCATATACGTTAGGCTTTGAAGCTTTATTTAGAGATTTATTTTTCAAATTCTCTTTTTCTATATCTTTTTCATTTCCTGCGCAGGAAATTTTCTGTCTTTTGTCTTGTCTAGTAGTGACTTTTAATATTTGATTCGTCATGTTTTTTAGCTCTTTAATGGTTATTCTTGATAACGCATCGGCTACAAAATTATCCTTACCCTTAAGATATTCCACCGTAAATTCGTATTCCTCCAAGTCAAGTCGCATTCTAGTTAATTTCGAGTTTGAGTTTACCATTGAAAATAAATATGTAAGGGGTCTATGATCTGTTTTGACAGTGAAGTGTCTACCATATATATATGGTCTGAAGTGATTAATTGCCCAATGAATTGCTGATAATTTTTGCTCTGTTGTTGATTTAATACTTTCACCTTTAGTGAAACTGCGAGATGCATATGCTACAGGTAATTGTGTAATAAGTAACATCTTGTTACTTTGAGGTTCGCTTATTCAATGTCTTTATTGAAATCAAAATATATTCTTGGCTTATGCCTAACATTTATAAACTTATGCTGTTATCATTTAACAGCTACAAAGAGAGGGAGAGCGATTGTACTCATACGTTTGGCTAAAGTGCAAGCGCGGCGTTTCCCGTAGGGCAACGGTCTCACGCTTGCGTGGCCTTCTAAAGAGGCTTCATATTACTTACACGCGCAGACCATATGTATGTATGTGCTTTGGTATGCGCATACATATATATGTTTATGCTGAGCGTGTTTAGGTTAATTTATACTTGCAACAAAGTGTTACAAGTTACGTTTTATATATACAATTTTAAATAACATATATGAATACACTACAATTGAATACCATTATAATTTTGGGTTAATACTGCTCCACAAGCTTCTTTGCTTGCATCTGTGATTATGCAAAATTCTTTGCTAAAATCTGGGTATCGTAATAATTTAGGACTCATTAATTTTTCTTTTAAATATTCAAAGGCATTTTGACAACTAGGTGTCCAGTCAAATTTGACATCCTTTTTACATAAATTGGTTATGTGACGTGAATATTCTGCAAAATTTTTAATAAAACGTCTATAATAATTGCAAAATGCAACGAATTGTCTAGCGCTGTCTGCGTCCGTTGGGACTGGGTATTTCTGAATGACATCATACTTTTTGTCATCTGGGAGAATACCTTTGTCAGTACATTTATGACCTAGGAAGGTCACTTCATGCATGAAAAATGTGCACTTGTCTGGGTGCAATTTTAGATTGCTCTTTCTGCATAAGTCAAAAAGTTTTTAAGGTTTTTGATCATATGTTGTTCGGAACAACCGATGACAATTAGGTCATCCATGTAAAGGAATGCCTGTGATGGTTCAAGACCAGAAAATGCAATTGTCATCATTCTTTGAAAAGAATTAGGCGCTATTTTTAAACCACAAGGTAATCGCGTAAAACGATAAGAGCCATTGCTCGTTGAAAAAGACGTTATTTTTCTTGAATTTTCTTCAAGTTCTATTTGATGGAATCCTGACATTAGATCTAAACTAAAAATTTTGCTCTGCCTAGTTGATCAAGAATATCGTCTATTCTTGGAAGTGGGAATTTGTCAGCTAAAAGTTTCTTATTTATTTGGTGGTAATCAATTTCTAAACGCCATCTTTTATCATTTGAATCTGGTAATGATTTTTTTGGTACTAAGAGCAGGGGGCTGTTGTATTGTGATACAGAAGGTTCTACAATATTGTCTTTTATTAACTTTTCGACTTGCTTGGCTATTTCTGTCTGTTGACTTTGAGGAATTCTATAATTTTTGATATATGTTGGTTCATTGTCTTTCAATCTTAATTTTTGTTTGTAAAAATTATTCGTGGTTATTGCTTCGGATTCTAGTCCGAATATGTCTGTATACTTGACGCAGAGTTCGGTTAACATTTTTATACTCGATACCGAAGGCAAAGAGTATATTGGTTTTGTGCAATGTCCGTCATGGTGTCTGTCCGTCTGTCCTTCCGTATGGTTGCAAGTTTTTTCCACACCCTTCAAGCTAGAGACTTGAAACTTTCCAATTCTCTTTATCTATGAGATAGTAAATTAAAGTGTCAAGATGGGGGTTCTACGATAACTGGGGGGCTGGCAAATCGATATTTCGCACATCCTTACAGCTAGAAGTACCAAATTTGATAAGAAGATAGCTATTAGCAACCCCCAAAAAACTGCATCAAAAATTTTGGAGCCACGCCCTCCATTCCGCCCCCAGCCCCCCCGCATTTTGAAATCAGAAAAGCGTATATCTCCCACAGTTTTTGAGCTATAGCCACCAAATTTAGGTACCAAGATAGGTGATAATAACCCCCTTAAAACTGCACCAGAAGTTTGGATGCCACGCCCACCAATACTGCCCTAGCCGCCCCCATCCACCCCAACGCTTCGTCAAAAACGGGAATGCGTGTATCTTCCAGAGTTGTGGAGCTTGAGCCTCCAAATTTGGTGGGAAGATAGCTGTTAACGACCCCCAAAAAACTGCATCAAAGTTTTGGAGCCACGCCCACCCATTACGCCCCCAGCCCCCTTTCCCCACTTTTTACAAACTTCGAGCTAGAGTCACCAAATTTGGTATGTAGATAGCAATTGACATTCCACAAAGATCTGCATCAAAAATTGGGATGCCACGCCCACCTATACCGCCCCCAGCCCCCCTTTCCGCACTTTTTACATACTTCGAGCTAGAGTCACCAAATTTGGTATGAAGATAGCAATTGACATTTCACAAAGATTTGCAACAAAAATTTTGATGCTACAACTACCCAAACCGCCCCCAGCCCCCCCAGCCTCTTCCCTACATTTTACAAACTTTGAGCTAGAGTCACCAAATTTGGAAGGAATATAGCTGGTGGCATCCCCATCTGCATCGGAGAATCTTTAAGGCTGCGTACACCCCTGCCGCATCCGTACCCCTTTGCAATCAGGCCTCTTTTTACCGGTTTTAATACTGGTATCGAGTATGCCGCAGTCGGTTGCGTCCGACTGCAACGTTTCCACTTGTTTTATATGGTAGCGGACAATTTTTTCTTAACTTAGATTTAATTATTTCATCTCTTGATAGATGATTTTTATTGAAAACCTCGTAACTAGTTAGTGGTTCAAATCTGACTTTATCTAGGTTAATTATTTTATTTGAATTTGTTGTATTCAGAATTCGGACAAATGTGTTTTTGGAATTGGATATGGAGCTTGCTATAAATACTCCATTCTCAATTTCTTGACACGGTATCATAATATGATCATCTTTTGTATCTAGTTTTATTTGTCGGACAACTTCGGATCATAAAGGTAAGATTGTGGTATTATTGCCAGTGGTATGAACTATAGGGATAGTTATTGGAAAATTTAAATTTTGAGGTCTTAATATAAACAAGTCTTCGCTTGCTTTGAAGTCTAACTGACAATTGAATTTCTTTATGAAATCCATACCGATTATTCCGTCACATGGAATAGGGAAATTTGTGTCTACTAAATGAAAATAATGTGGAATTATATATTTACCTGTTGTTAATTCAACGAAAGTTAGTCCAGTGGAATGGATTGAACCTTCTCCAATTCCGCTGATAGTTGTGGTTGTATTGTTATCTATTTCTTGGTAAATGTCGGACTGTTCTTTTAAAATTGAGATATCTGCGCCAGTATCTATGAGTAACGTCAACATTGTTTTCGTATACTCATTTTGTAAATTTATAAAAATGTTGAGATTAAGATTGATGACGTGAACTGTTGAATTTATTGGTTGGGAGTACTTAAGGGGGCTTGTTGGTTTTCCGAATTACTCTGAGTGTATCGTACGTTACCATCTTGTTTATTATTGTTATTATTGTGGTATTTGTTATTATTGTTATAGTTGTGGTTCTGGTATCCCCTGTTGGCGTTGCTACGGCCGCGGTTATTTCCTCGGAAATTTCCGCGTCCTCGGTTATTATTATTATAGTAATTATTATAATTACCATAATTATTATTATAACCTTGGTAATTGCCTCTACCTCGATAATTTCCTCGGAAATTACCTAGATTGGGTTGTCCTCTCTGTGCAAATAGGATTGCATTTGTTGATCCTGTAATTTCTGTACTGCAATGTATATATTTACTTACAGCGTCATTCATTGTTGGGAATGTACCTGCTTCCAATATTGTTTTTAGCTTGCCATGATCGCAGTTTTTAATCATGACATTTATTGCTTCTTTTGTGCTGAATTTATCAGCAAGTTCTGCTGGCAATCCCTCATCGATATACGAAGATTCAAGTAATCTTCGTAGATTATCGATTTCGTTGGTAAATTGCGTGGCAGTTTTACCCTTTTGATAGACATTAGCCATTTGGGCTTTTACCACGTCGGATGTTTCTCCGACAATAGATTCTTGCAATTTCTTTATTATTGCATATATGGTTGTCTCATTTTGGACTTTATAGAAGGTCGAGCCAATTATTTTTGACTTGATTACTTCTATGGCTATGTTCTCAAATGTGCCTTTTGTTAAATTTACTAGTCTTAACGAGGTTAAGAATCTTTGCAAATTTAACTTTTTACCATCAAATTCGGGTATTGATGAGGATATTTCTCTCATGTATGCCCTATCGGCAATAGCTGTGTCTGTCATGGCTGGTATATTTTTTCGTTCTTTTGTATTTGTTATGATATCAGAATCAGAACTCTCTTGCTCTGACGCTTCATTGTCAATTACTGGCTTTGACTTGTTTAAATCTTGAAGTTGACTCTGGTCAAACTCAACTGGAAAGTACGGGTTTTTGTGAATGGTTAATGTTATATTACGACGAACGCTTATCGCCTCAAGCTTTGAAGCTAATTGTCGTAATATTTTTAAGCAATTTTCGTTGTGTGCATTCGTTAGCTTACTCTTCAAAAAAGATGCTAAATCGCTAATTTTATTATATTCGGTTGTTAAAACCGTTATGTAATGCACCAACGTTTCGACTCTTACTGTTGTATTCTTGTTGATACATTTATATGATTTGTCGAATTTTTTTTTTGAGTTTTCAATTGTTTGATCAATTTCATGCCAACTCATAACTATTGCATATTGTTATGTCATGTCTATTCGATTATTTGCACATCAGAATCGTCACTTTCTGAACTTGAAAGTTATATTTTGTCGATCGTGTTTGCAAATAATTCATGGTATGCCCTTGGCATCCGTATGTTTGTTCTAAGCCAAGTGGTATATCTATATTTCATTATCCTTTCTATCTTTAAGAACGGAATGTATTTCGCCAAATGCTTTGATTCTACCATTTTTTTTTTCGCAAATAATTCTTTTTATTTAACATGTGAAATAGACTTGGGTTCACCTATGCAATCGCACCATTATTATTGTAGCTGTGTCTAAGAACAAATTTTCTTCGGTACGCATTTTAACTAGAACATAGGGCAGCGTACTCAACACTGCACCTTTTTCTGTTTTACTGCAATGATATAATGGGCTTGTGTTTGTATTATACGTTGTCATATATTCATATTCGAACGTATTTACTGTGATCAAATTAGAAATTCGTAATTTTACGATATTAATTTTTCTTGTTGTCGAAAAAGGCGACTTCGACTTGGGTTACCTATGGCCAAACGAAAACGCATTATTATTGTAGTCGGTTTAAGAACAATTTTCTTCGGTACAGCATTTTAACTAGAGCGACTATAACGCGATCATAGAAAAATAGTGCGATACTCAAGAACTAAGAATCCTTGACTTAACTCTGTTACATTAGATGAGTTACTATGTTAATAACATGGGTGAAAATATAATTACTCATGTTTACGTTCGACTAACAACATTCAATCGTCTTTTACGTCATTTACTAATTTCATTATTTTACAAAGTATTATGACTAAAATACTGTGATAACAGAAATCTTAATGGTTTTTTAATATATTTATTGATCTGACTAAGAAATTTGGATCTAAATTGTATGTCTGTTCTATCACTAACTGCATAAATTTTTTTTGTTTTTTTTTTTTTTTTAATTGTTTCCAAATCTGTTCCCTTACTAATTGAGGTGTACTTTTTCTTAAGGCTTTTTGTGTGGGAGTTATAAACTCGAAGGGCTAAATTTAGGATCATGAGTGCTACTATAATTGCTACCAAAACTAGCATGTACTGCAAATCGGGTGAAGATACGTCGACTTTGTTGATTACATTAGCTGTCGAATCGACAGTCTTAACGTCGACTATACCCATTATTGTTTCTGGAAAGTGATAACTACTGCTGAATAAGTCTAGCCTGGAATTATTGATAACTTTCATGAAATTTTGTGTTTGATCTTTTTTTTTTTTTTTTTTAAATTTCTATCTATCCACATAATATCTATAAGTATAAAAAGTTTTTCCCTTTTTTTTTGTAATTAATTTGTAAATTTGGTGTATTTTCAACAGGGGAACACTTTGTGGCTTACATGCGGCAATGGCAATTTTACAATATTTTACTTATAAGTTAAGTTTACACCACAAAGTGTTTGTCAATAATGAGTGTATTTATTGGGGCGTTTATTCCTATTGAATTGTTAGTGTTTTTTTTTTCGTAACTAGCGCATAGCGCAAGATGGTTACTATTAAATTGAAAAAAAAAATAAGCGAGGTGCTAACGTCTGTTAGCCCGCTTCTTCCTGTTATTTAACAGGGTGTTGATCTGCCGCAACTCCTCCTGTAAGCGGATCCTGAGTGCGTTTTCGTCTATTTTCGCCTTTAGTAAGGCGATGATGAGGTGTCTTCTATTTATCAGCCTTGCTTTTTCACCTCCGCGGTGTCGTTTGGGCGTCAGCTGGTCGTCGCCGTTGCTGGCGCGCTGACGCTCCCTCGTAGCTGTCCTTTTTCTGTATTCGTCCAATGTTATAGGCCTTGGCCCGTCGCGTGGTTCAGCCTCTAACGCTTCCTTTAGTGTAGGAGCATCCTTTTGCACGATGGGTTCACCTTCACTGAACGATGGTTCGTTCCGTTCGTTATTCATGTGTGTGAATACCGCTAGTGTTGCTGCTTTAAATTCACGTCAAAAGTTCAATTCCAGTTTTAATTCTTCCGCTGCTTCGTTTCATGCCATGTATTAAGTAAAATCTTGTTACTTTGAGGTTCGCTTATTCAATCTTTATTTTTATACTCGATACCGAAGGTAAAGAGTATATTGAGTTTGTGCAATGTCCGTCATAGTGTCCGTCCGTCTGTCCGTCTGTATGTGTCCAATTTTTTTCCACACCCTGGGCTGGCAAATCGATAAATTCGATAACTCAAAACCGATAAATCCACATATTTCGCACATCCTTACAGCTAGAACTACCAAATTTGGTAAGAAGATAGCTACTAGCAACCCCCAAAAAACTGCATCAAAAATTTGGGAGCCACGCCCCCCATTCCGCCCCCAGCCCCCCCGCATTTTGAAATCAGAAAAGCCTATATCTCCCACAGTTTTTGAGCTATAGCCACCAAATTTGGTGCCAAAATAGGTGATGATAACCCCCCAAAAACTGCATTAAAAGATTGGATGCCACGCCCACCAATACTGCCCTAGCCGCCCCCATCCACCACAACGCTTCGTCAAAAACGGGAATGCGTGTATTTTCTAGAGTTGTGATGCTAGAGCCACCAAATTTGGAAGGGCGATAACTGGCAACGACCCCCAAAAATCTGCATCAAAGTTTTGGAGCCACGCCCACCCATTCCGCCCCCAGCCCCCCGCATTTTGACATCATAAATGGCTATATCTCCCACAGTTTTTAAGCTATAGCCACCAAATTTGGTGCCAAGATAGGTGATGATGACCCCCCAAAAACTGCATCAAAAGTTTGGATGCCACGCCCACCGATACTGCCCTAGCCGCCCCCATCCACCCCAACGCTTCGTCAAAAACGGGAATGCGTGTATCTTCCAGAGTTGTGGAGCTAGAGCCTCCAAATTTGGTAGGAAGATAGCTGACAACGACCCCCAAAAATCGGAATCAAAGTTTTGGAGCCACGCCCTCCATTTCGCACCCCTTTCCCCACCTTTTACAAACTTTGAGCTAGAGTCACCAAATTTGGTATGAAGATAGCAATTGACATTCCGCAAAGATCTGCATCAAAACTTGGATGCCACTACCACCCATACCGCCCCCAGCCCCCCTTTCCCCACTTTTACAAACTTTGAGCTAGAGTCACCAAATTTGGTATGAAAATAGCAATTGACATTCCACAAAGATCTGCATCAAAAATTTGGATGCCATGCCCACCCATACCACCCCAGCTCCCCTTCCCACTTTTTACAAACTTTGAGCTAGGGTCACCAAATTTGGTATGAAGATAGCAATTGACATTCCACAAACATCTGCATCAAAAATTTGGATGCCTCGCCCACCCATACCACCCCCAGCCCCCCTTTCCCCACTTTTTACAAACTTTGAGCTAGAGTCAACAAATTTGGTATGAAGATAGCAATTGACATTTCACAAAGATCTGCATCAAAAATTTTGATGCCACAACTACCCATACTGCCCCCAGTCCCCCTTTCACCACTTTTACAAACTTTGAGCTAGAGTCACCAAATTTGCAACGAAGACAGCTTGTGGCATCCCCATCTGCATAGGAAAATCTTTAAGGCAGCGTACACCCCTGCCGCATCCGTACCCCTCTGCAATCAGGCCTCTTTTTACCGGTTTAATACTGGTATCGAGTATGCCGCAGTCGGTTGCGTCCGACTGCAACGTTTCCACTTGTTTTATTTGATTTTCGTTTAATTATTAATAATTGAGTAATAATTTGTTAAATTTTGTTTGCTTTCATCCATTATAGTTCATAATATTATGTATTGCACTTTTAAGTTGTTGAACATGAACATGAACATGAATGTACTTATAACCAAAATGTTTTATATTTTGTTTGTTTGTTTGTAAAAGTTAATTATTTAATTTACAAGACCTTTTTGATCTCACATGAATGTATTAACCAAAATATTTTATATTTTGTTTGTTTGTTTGTAAAAGTTAAGTATTTAATTTACAAGACCTTTTTGATCTCACATCGTTATCGTTTTATTTTCGTACATAACAAGCACTGTATTATTTATTATTACATTTTTATTTTATACTTCCCCGTTCGAAGTTCACATGTCACGGTCGCCATGTAATATGTTTAGACTTAAGCCGCACAACATGCCTTGCATTTCGAACTTATTAAACACCACTCATAAAAGACACAGACAGCCGTCTCGGTTTGAGTTTCTTTATTGAATGATTTTGAATATTAATTCTAACTTAAAGCTGGCCACTGCTTCGGCAGAGAAGTCAGCGCGAGAGCCGTACATAGTTTTGTATATAATATAAAGAGAGCGAGAGTATACACATATGTATAGTAAATGGTCTAAGCGTGAGAACGCTGACGCGGCATCGTTGTGCGCGTTGCATTCTTACGCGATCATGTTACCAGCACTGGGTGCTTGGCTTATTGTTTATGCAACGACAAAGTGTCGTTGCTCGATTTAATAATTAGACTGTTAATTACATTTGAATATATATGAATATATGTGTATACTACATAACCTATTTTTGTTATCTCTGGTGTTCCCTTAGGGGAGTCATCTTGGACCTTTGCTATTTAATCTGTTTGTTAATGACCTTCCATCTGTTATTACTAACTCCTATGTATATATGTTTGCTGCTGATGTGAAGCCAAGTTAAACCTATAATGATGCTTCTCTTTGTAACTTGCTACAGTCGGATTTGGGTGCATTGTCGGCCTGGAGTCGTTTTAGCTTACTCAATTTACATTGTTCTAAATTTTAAGTCATGTCTTTTTGTAGGAGTACCCCTCACTACATGCTTGATGCTTCGCCACTTGACCGCGTGTTTGAAATTAAATATTTAAGCATTATTCTTGATCCTAAATTCAAAATTGACTCCTATACTTTGTCTATGGTCACAAAGGTTATTAATGTCATTGGCTTGATCAAGCGGTGGTCGATATAGTTTAATGATCCCTACACCAAAACGTTTCAAACATCCCTAGTACGTTCAATCCTGGAGTATGGATCTTGTGTGTGGTCCCCACAATACTCGATTCACCAGGATAGAACTGAAAAGATATTTTTCTTATTTGCCCTTAGAAGTTATAACTGGGTTCCTGGAGTCGACTTAACCGAGTATTCAAGTAGACTCCTTTTGATTAAACTTCCCTCCCTGTTAAACCGTAGAACTATGCATGGAGTATTATTTATAACTAACCTACTTAGTGGTGAAATCGTATTAAACAATCGATATTTTTTTCTTTATCTAATCGTAACCACTTAAAACTATTCTAACGCTAGTCTGATTGGGTTTTTCTGGGTTTTTCTCAATCCACGCATCAAATGATGGACTACCAAATTTTATTTTTGAATTTCCCAAAGCTTAAACGCTAACTTTATACATTTTTTACCTAAATTTACATTCAGATTTATATATTTTTTTATTTTAATTAATTTGAATTTAAATTTTTAATTTATTTTAAATTTGAATTAATTTGGATTTTATGTCTGCTGATCTTAGTTGACAATAAACAAACAATAAACAAACAAATGCCGGTTCACTCACTGCACTTGTTTTTCTGTTTAATGTGACCAAATTTTTTTTTGACAAAAATATCGAAATATGCTCCATACCAAGTATTTCTATTCGATTCTTTGGAAAATTTTACTGCACATTAATTACAAATTTTTTGATATATTCAGTTTTTTCAGTTTCAGTCTTCAGGGGTATCAAAAACGTCGTAAATTTTTATACCCTTAACCCATAAAATGGGTAAATAAGGGTATAATGGTTTTGTGCAAAAGTATGTAACAGGCAGAAGGACGCATCTCCGACCCTATAAAGTATATATATTCTTGATCAGCATCAATAGCCGAGTCGATTTAGCCATGTCCGTCTGTCCGTCTGTCTGTCTGTCTGTCTGTCTGTCTGTCTGTCTGTCTGTCTGTCTGTCTGTCTGTCTGTCTGTCTGTATGAACGCGCGGATCTCAGAGACTACAAGAGCTAGAGACTTCAGATTTGGGTTTTAAGTTCTCCTATACCATGAGCAGAACAAATAACCGATTACTATTCTGGTTTCCGATATACACATAGAATCGATAACAAAAAATATCGAATTTGGAAAATATAGAAATGAGGGTTGAAAGAATGGGTAACGATAGATCTTTTCTGAAAATTTCGTCCAAATCGGTTAAGAAGCACCGGAGATATCGAATTTAATCGATTGAAGTTAAGTCAGTATACCAAAGTCTTACATAAATTTAATTTATTTTTTGCCACTGGGTTCAGGGTATCTTCTAGTCGGGCTCTCCCGACTAGAGCCTTCTTGCTTGTTTCACATATATTTTGTTGTATTATTTTACACTTTTGAGTTTGCGATATTGCGTTTAAGAACTTGTCAACGACCTATAAAATTCCAGCAAGTTTTATCAAGTTCAATTTTGTTTTGCCATGTATATAGTACGTGTGTTTATGTGTAATACGCAACAGTTTTTTCGCAACGCAATTTAATACATATACAAAATGTTCTAACTTCAACCAGAACATGTCGTCGCAATCAAAAAATAGAATACTTCACTCCATTTTGGTAAGTTGATTAATATGATTCAACGAACGAACAATATAAGCACTTAGAAGCAAGATTTAAGAATAACAAGTGGAAACGTTGCAGTCGGACGCTACCACCTGCGGTATACTCAATACCAGTATTAAAATCGGTAAAACCGGTAGAACCAACATCTTGACACAAAGTTGCGAACATACAGACGGACAGACGGATAGACACCATGACGGACATTGCACAAAGCCAATATCCTCTTTACCTTCGGTAACGTGTATAATTATCTAAGAGCTTAAATGGGACAGGAACGCCTGTCAGACCTATCGCAATTGTCTAAAGAGTCATAAAGTCTTCATCAGCTATAAATGATTTAATAAATCAGTTTGCTCAGGAGAGTGTTTAATTAAATTGAATTGTGTGCAAAAACATTGGCAGAAGTGACAGATAGATAATTATAAGAAATTAATATTTCTGTTTTTTTGAAATATATGCTTTTTTTTTAAATCTTTTGTAAAAAATCTTTACAATTTTTATACGTGCCCCCGCACGCTGCGCCATTGCCTTTACATATGCTTACGTATAGTCTTCGTATTTCAGCAAATTGTGATATCTTTTTTACTTGTAGCGCATATCCTTGTTTGAAGTCTGATCATCCGAGGCCTTTGTAGCCAGCATTACTGATTTGCGCTGCGAATTTTCGTCCTTCGATCATCACTAAAGGCACCATGTGTGGTTGAACAGTGTTTTTCTGTGGCTGTGCTATATGAATCATCAACGTTTTCATCAATAGTTGTGCTACTCTGGGTAGCATTGTTTATTGTCGACTTATTTACGCTGCTGCAAAATGCAGAAACGCCACTGCCACCCTTTGTGGCTGTGCTAAATAAATCATTAACAACGCCGCTGCCCATTGCAGAAACGCCACTGCCACCCTGTATGGCTGTGCTAGATGCACCCATAATAACGTCGCTGCCCATTGCATTGTTTTGTAAAGATATTGCATTTATCTGATCCAACATGCGCCTTATAAGGATGTTTGCGTCTTCATTTTCTCTGGCCACAATCATTTCACTGAAATCATCCTCCATATCACTCCATATCCTTTTCGTCAGATTTCTTAGGTGTTGAAGATCCAGAAATTTCTCCAACTCTCACGAGTCGCTTTTTACTATGGGGGTGCTCACTAGACGTTGTAAAGTTGCAAGGCGTAACTTTGCGAATAACGAGCTAGTGAGCACCCGTTTTTAGTTGACAGTTGTAATTGTCGTCGTAAAACAGCTATTTTTAGCAGCTGTTATTTAAATGCAAAACCTTTATTCGTTACTTTTTAGATATGAATAAGATAAGATTATAAAGATGGCATAAGCGCACTTAGGGTCATACAGGTAGACCAAACGAGAGTGCAAGGTACACATGATGGAAACGCAAAATATTAAATCATGAAATATATGCGCGTTAAGGGAGCATTCCAGTATTACGTAACGCAATTTTTGAAGATTTTATACTCCCCCTAACGCACCGTAACGTTTTTCTGAACCCCCCTCCCCCTGAGAGTATAGTAGAAATAGGATCACACGTTTGTTACTTAAGTAGCCAAATGCACGCTGTACTTGACAAACACAGCCATAGATGAGCTTTATTAAAGGGATGAAAAAATTCATGATTCTGAATATAAGAGCCCTGGCTCTGAGGATTAAAGATCAGTATAGAAAGTACAATGCCACGAATACTAACATAAGAGTGACAATAATAAAGTCAATTAAGTAAAAAACATGCAGTCGGACGCAACCGACAGCGGTATACTCGTTACCAGTATTAAAACCGGTAAAAAAAAGCCTGATTGATAAGGGGTACGGATGCGGCAAGGGTGTAAGCTGCCTTAAAGATTCTCCGATGCAGATGGGGATGCCACCAGTTATATTTCTTTCAATTTTGGTGACTCTAGCTCAAAGTTTGTATAAGGTGTGGAAAAGGGGGCTGGGTGTGGTATGGGTAGGTGTGGCATCCAAATTTTTGCTGCAGATTTTTGTGAAATGTCAAATGCTATCTTCATACCAAATTTGGTGTTTCTAGCTCAAAGTTTGTAAAAGGTCGGGAGAGGGGGAAAGGAGGGCTGGGGGCGGTATGGGTGGCTTTGGCATCCAAATTTTTGATGCAGATCTTTGTGGAATGTCAATTGCTATCTTCATACCAAATTTTGTGACTCTAGCTCAAAGTTTGTGAAATGTTGCGGAAATTGGGGGCTGGGGGTGGTATGGGTGGGCGTGGCATCCAAATTTTTGATGCAGATCTATGTGGAATGTCAATTGCTATCTTCATACCAAATTTGGTTACTCTAGCTCGAAGTTTCTAAAAAGTAAGGGAAAAGGGGGCTGGGGGCGGAATGGGTGGGCGGGGCATCCAAACTTTTGATGCAGATCGATGTGAAATGTCAATTGCTATCTTCATACCAAATTTGGTGACTCAAGCTCAAATTTTGTAAAAGGTTGGGGAAGGAGGGCGGAATGGGTGGACTTGGCTCCAAAACTTTGATGCAGATTTTTGGGGGTCGATACCAGCTATCTCCCTACCAAATTTGGTGGCTCTAGCACCTTTTCTCTGGAGATTTGACGAAGCTTTGGATTGGATGGGGGCGACTAGGGCGGTATTGATGGGTGTGGCATCCAAACTTTTGATGCAGTTTTTGAGGGGTCATCATCACCTATCTTGGCACCAAATTTGGTGGCTATAGCTTAGAAACTGTGGGTGATATAGGCTTTTTTGACTTTAAAATGCGAGGGGAGGCTGGGGTCGTAATGGAGGGCGTGGCTCCAAAACTTTGATGCAGTTTTTTGGGGTCGATACCAGCTATCTCCCTACCAAATTTTGTGGCTCAAGCTCCACAACTCTGGAGGATACACGTGTACCTGTAAAAGGTGTGTATGTATTGTAAGCATTCAGTACAAACTGACTGCTTAATTTTTGTCGCAATTGGCACTTGTAAATAATGAATGAGAAATAATGAATGTATCTTGTAGGTTGTACTAAGAACACTGATTTTATTAACGAAAAGTAACAATATTTAAAAGTAAAAATAGCTTTGTTTTACAGTTGTGTGGTGTCAATAAAAATTAGGTAATTGTGTACTCAGCAGTTGCTTGCAATGCAGAATAGCATATTTAGCAACTACCGGGTTGGCTGACCGCTACTATTGCGAAATATTTTATGGATGCATTGTGCAGTCAGCGATATTCTGAGTGTTCAGCATAATTTGGTGCTGCTTAAAGTTTTATTGGGCTAATAAATGTAGCGTATTGTGTATGGTCTTGACCTAGTTTTACATGTGTCAATAATTTATGTATCATTCTTACATAGCTATGTGCAGTTGTTTGATATCTTATAATATAAATGTGTGCTGACTTGAATATGACTTAACAACACGCATTCCCGTTTTTGACGAAGCGTTGGGGTGGATGGGGGTGGCTAGGCAAGTATTGGTGGGCGTGGCATCCAAACTTTTGATGCAGTTTTAAGATGGTCATCATCACCTATCTTGGCACCAAATTTGGTGGCTATAGCTCAAAAACTGTGGGAGATATAGGCTTTTTTGACTTTAAAATGCGGGGGGGCTGGGGTGGAATAGGTGGGCGTCGCTCCAAAGTTTTTGATGCAGTTTGTTGGGGGTTTTTATTAGCTATCTTCTCACCAAGTTTGGTAGTTCTAGCTGTAAGGATGTGCGAAATATGTGGATTTATCGGCTTTGAGTTATCGAATTTATCGATTTGTCAGCCCCCAGCTATCGTAGAACCCCAATTTTTAATTTACTATCCCATAGATAAAGAGAATTGGAAAGTTTCAAGTCTCTAGCTTGAAGGGTGTGGAAAAAACTTGCTCACATACAGACGGACAGACAGACAGACGGACAGACACCATGACGGACATTGTACAAAACCAATATAATCTTTACCTTCGGTAACGAGTATAATTAAAATGCCTAGACAAAGTGAGCGACAAGCTTGGATAGAGCAAAAAAAAAAAAACTTTCCCTTAACGAAATCGAATGTATAAACGGTAGGTGTACAAATTAAGCCCAAAAAAAGAAATATGAATATTGTTTGGTTACGCAGTAAACTACTTAAACAACAAGTGGAAACGTTGCAGTCGGACGCAACCGACTGCGGCATACTCGATACCAGAATTAAAACCGGTAAAAAGAGGCCTGAATGCAAACGGGTACGGATGCGGCAGAGGTTTACGCTGCCTTAAAGATTCTCCGATGCAGATGGGGATGCCACTGGCTATCTTCATACCAAATTTGGTGACTCTAGCTCAAAGTTTGTAAAAGGTGGGAAGGGGGGGGCTGGGGCGGTATGGGTAGTTGTGGCATCAACATTTTTGTAGCAGATCTTTCTGAAATGTCAGTTGCTATCTTCATACCAAATTTGGTGACTCTAGCTCAAAATTTGTAAAAGATGGGGAAAAAGAAGGCTGGGGGCGGTTTGGGTGGGCGTGGCATCCAAATTTTTGATGCAGATCTTTGTGGAATGTCAATTGTTATCTTCATACCAAATTTGGTGACTCTAGCTCGAAGTTTGTAAAAGATGGGGAAAGGGGGGCTGGGGGCGGTATGGGTGGGCGTGGAATCCAAATTTTTGATGCAGATCTTTGTGGAATGTCAATTGTTATCTTCATACCAAATTTGGTGACTCTAGCTCGAAGTTTGTAAAAGATGGGGAAAGGGGGGCTGGGGGCGGTATGGGTGGGCGTGGAATCCAAATTTTTGATGCAGATCTTTCTGAAATGTCAATTGCTATCTTCATACCAACTTTGGTGACTCTTGCTCGAAAATTGTAAAAAAAAGGGAAAGGGGGGTGAAATGGAGGGCGTGGCTCCAAAACTTTGATGCAGATTTTTGGGGGTCGTTGCCAGCTATCTTTCCACCAAATTTGGAGGCTCTAGCTCCACAACTCTGGAAGATACACGCATTCCCGTTTTTGACGAAACGTTGGGACACATGGGGGTGGCTAGGGCGGTATTGGTGGGCGTGGCATCCAATCTTTTGATGCAGTTTTAAGATGGTCATCATCACCTATCTTGGCACCAAATTTGGTGGCTATAGCTCAAAAACTGTGGGAGATATAGGCGTTTTTGACTTTAAAATGCGGGTGGCTGGGGGCGGAATGGGGGGCGTGGCTCCAAAATTTTTGATGCAGTTTTTTGGGGGTTGCTAGTAGCTATCTTCTTACCAAATTTAGTACTTCTAGCTGTAAGGATGTGCGAAATATGTGGATTTATCGGTTTTGAGTTATCGAATTTATCGATTTGCCAGCCCCCAGTTATCGTAGAACCCCCATCTCGACACTTTAATTTACTATCCCATAGATAAAGAGATTTGGAAAGTGTCAAGTCTCTAGCTTGAAGGGTGTGGAAAAAAGTTGCGTTCATACAGACGGACAGACGGACAGACGGACAGACACCATGACGGACATTGCACAAGCTCAATATACTCTTTACCTTCGGTATCGAGTATAAAAACCAGCATCAACAGAACCATAACTCTCTTATCACTAATCGCCATCATGCTCTGCGCAGCGTAAGAGCAATTTAACGTAATTTCTAGCTGTTGTTTCGCAAAAGCTCTTTTATTACTTCTTACATTGTGTATTGCTTGCCCTTGGCCTTCGGCTGAGTGCAAGCCACTGCTGTATTTCTGCAGCCGTTCAGTTCAATAAAATTCGTCGGTAACTCAGCATCGATCGATCACTATATCGCGACAAACGAAAAATCGTTTATCATTGCACAGCCCAAATCGGGGTTAGTTGCAATACATAACTTTTAACATTTGTAAATTAATTTAAGTTCGGCCACGAAGGCAAATCAAAATATATTATACTCATTAATGCAAATCTCGCAGCATTTATAATTTGTTGAGTGACATTTTGGAAATTCGATAGCTATTGAAAAAGCTCAATAGCTCAACAAATATATAACACCATTTCAGATATGACACATGATGCAATCGATGACGTGGTAAACCAGACGAAACCCTTATAGCTCTGAAAAAGTAGTAGGTGTAGGGGACCGATAAACATAGAGACTTAACATAACTATTTTCGGGTATGCCTTTCTGTGTCAATGCACTAAAAGGAAGCAATAATCTCTTTGCGCTTCTTAAGCTAACTACCATTTAATTTCCAATGAGGCGAATTCCCTCTCACCGCTCTCAGTAATCTTTGATGCACTTACACCCACGAAACTGTGTCTCGCTCGCACGCGCTTTCGTCGTTGTTATCAAGAGGACAAAGCACAAAGCGGAGGAGTGAAGATCACGCCACTTCACCGCTGCATTAATTCCAGGCGACAATCGTCGTTTGCCTTTTCATCTATTGGAATTCAAATTGGCACGTAGGCATTTTTATACTCGATACCGAAGGTAAAGAGTATATTGAGTTTGTGCAATGTCCGTCATGGTGTCTGTCCGTCTGTCCGTCTGTCCGTCTGTCCGTCTGTATGAACGCAACTTTTTTCCACACCCTTCAAGCTAGAGACTTGAAACTTTCCAAATCTCTTTATCTATGGGATAGTAAATTAAAGTGTCAAGATGGGTGTTCTACGATAACTGGGGGGCTGGCAAATCGATAAATTCGATAACTCAAAACCGATAAATCCACATATTTCACTCATCCTTACAGCTAGAAGTACCAAATTTAGTAAGAAGATAGCTACTAGCAACCCCCAAAAAACTGCATCAAAAATTTTGGAGCCACGCCCCCCATTCCGCCCACAGCCCCCCCGAATTTTAAAGTCAAAAAAGCCAATATCTCCCACAGTTTTTGAGCTATAGCCACCAAATTTGGTGCCAAGATAGGTGATGATGACCCCTCAAAAACTGCATCAAAAGATTGGATGCCACGCCCACCAATACCGCCCAAGCCGCCCCCATCCCCCCAACGCTTCGTCAAAAACGGGAATGCGTGTATCTTCCAGAGTTGTGGAGCTAGAGCCTCCAAATTTGGTGGGAAGATAGCTGGTAACGACCCCCAAAAAACTGCATCAAAGTTTTGGAGCCACGCCCACCCATTCCGCCCCCAGCCCCCTGCATTTTGAAACCAGAAATGGCTATATCTCCCACAGTTTTTGAGCTAGAGCCACCAAATTTGGTGCCAAGATAGGTGATGATGACCCCCTAAAAACTGCATCAAAAGTTTGGATGCCACGCCCACCAATACTGCCCTAGCCGCCCCCATCCACCCCAACGCTTCGTCAAAAACGGGAATGCGTGTATCTTCCAGAGTTGTGGAGCTAGAGCCTCCAAATTTGGTGGGAAGATAGCTGGTAACGACCCCCCAAAAACTGCATCAAAGTTTTGGAGCCACGCCCTCCATTTCGCCCCCCTTTCCCCCCTTTTTTCAATTTTCGAGCTAGAGTCACCAAATTTGATATGAAGATAACAATTGACATTCCACAAAGATCTGCATCACAAATTTGGATGCCACGCCCACCCTTACCACCCCCAGCCCCCCTTTCCCCATCTTTTACAAACTTCGAGCTAGAGTCACCAAATTTGGTATATAGATAGCAATTGACATTCCACAAAGATTTGCATCAAAAATTTGGATGCCACGCCCACCCATACCGCCCCCAGCCCCCCTTTCCCCACTTATTACAAATTTCGAGCTAGAGTCACCAAATTTGGTATGAAGATAGCAATTGACATTCCACAAAGATTTGCATCAAAAATTTGGATGCCACGCCCACACATACCGCCCCCAGCCCCCCTTTCCCCACCTTTTACAAATTTTGAGCTAGAGTCACCAATTTTGGTATGAAGATAGCCGGTGGCATCCCCATCTGCATCGGAGAATCTTTAAGGCAGCGTAAGCCCTTCGCATCCGTACCCCTTTGCATTCAGGCCTCTTTTTACCGGTTTTAATTCTGGTATCGAGTATGCCGCAGTCGGTTGCGTCCGACTGCAACGTTTCCACTTGTTTTGATCTGCATCGAGTCACTTCTAAAACAAGTGGAAACGTTGCAGTCGGACGCAACTGACTGCGGCATACTCGATACCAGAATTAAAACCGGTAAAAAGAGGCCTGAATGCAAAAGGGGGTACGGATGCGGCAGGGGTTTAAGCTGCCTTAAAGATTCTCCGATGCAGATGGGGTTGCCACCGGCTATCTTCATACCAAATTTGGTGACTCTAGCTAAAAATTTGTAATAGGTGGGGAAAGGGGGGCTGGGGCGGTTTGGTGGGCGTGTCATCCAAATTATTGATGCAGATCTTTGTGGAATGTCAATTGTTATCTTCATACCAAATTTGGTGACTCTAGCTCGAAGTTTGTAAAAGATGGGGAAAGGGGGCTGGGGGCGGTATGGGTGGGCGTGGAATCCAAATTTTGATGCAGATCTTTCTGAAATGTCAAATGCTATCTTCATACCAAATTTGGTGACTCTAGCTTGAAAATTGTAACAAGTTTGGAAAGGGGGGCGAAATGGAGGGCGTGGCTCCAAAACTTTGATGCAGATTTTTGGGGGTCGTTGCCAGCTATCTTCCTACCAAATTTGGTGGCTCTAGCTCCACAACTCTGGAAGATACACGCATTCCCGTTTTTGACGAAGCGTTGGGGTGGATGGGGATGGCTACGGCAGTATTGGTGGGCGTGGCATCCAAACTTTTGATGCAGTTTTTGGGGGTCATCATCACCTATCTTGGCAACAAATTTGGTGGCTCTAGCTCAAAAACTGTGGGAGATATAGCCATTTCTGATTTCAAAATGCGGTGGGGCTGGGGGCGGAATGGGTGGGCGTGGCTCCAAAACTTTGATGCAGTTTTTTGGGGGTCGTTACCAACTATCTTCCCACCAAATTTGGAGGCTCTAGCTCTACAACCCTGGAAGATACACGCATTCCCGTTTTTGACGAAGCGTTGGGGCACATGGGGGTGGCTGGGGCGGTATTGGTGGGCGTGGCATCCAATCTTTTGATGCAGTTTTTGAGGGGTCATCATCACCTATCTTGGCACCAGATTTGGTGACTATAGCTCAAAAACTGGGGGAGATATAGGCTTTTTTAACTTTAAAAATTGGGGGGGTGGGGGGCGGAATGGGGGGCGTGGCTCCAAAATTTTTGATGCTGTTTTTTGGGGGTTGCTAGTAGCTATCTTCTTACCAAATTTGGTACTTCTAGCTGTAAGGATGTGCGAAATATGTGGATTTATCGGTTTTGAGTTATCGAATTTATCGATTTGCCAGCCTCCCAGTTATCGTAGAACCTTGACACTTTAATTTACTATCCCATAGATAAAGAGAATTGGAAAGTTTCAAGTCTCTAGCTTGAAGGGTGTGGAAAAAAGTTGCGAACATACGGACGGACAGACGGACAGACGGACGGACACCATGACGGACATTGCACAAAGTCAATATACTCTTTACCTTCGGTATCGAGTATAATTACTGTGGACGGAAACGAACGTTATTGTACTTAAAGCCACTATTTGTGCCAAAGAATTATTTTAAAGTGCAAACTATATATTTGCTGCGGTCAACTTGACCGGTGTGACTCTATACAAAAGTCTAGAAAGTACGTCTGTTTTTTTTGTGCACCTCGCTGCAGCTTATATAAAGGCAAGACGCATAGGATCAGTTTGTGTGTGTTTTAACAGTGAAAACAGGTGATATTTTTTTTTATCTAACATTGTACACCAATCTAAGAAAGTTAAATTTTCGTCTATAGCGTTTGGACGGCGCGCGACGATTCTAGTCGGCACCGTCCATCGTGATTTAGCCGCTAATTCGCCCCCGCCTTAGTCGTCGACCCCATTCCGACTCAGATTACTGGAGTTAGCTAGTGAATAATCAACCAGGTCTCGGTTTAGAGTAGTATTGCTCTGACGCCCCAAATTTATATGGAGTCGGACTAAGAGCAACAAAATAAAGAAGTAGCTCAGTCAATTCACATGAGATAAAATATTGCGCTTGGCAGACTGTCGATGGCAGTGTAACGTAACAAAAGTTACATACGTTTGAGGTTACGTCAAAGACCCAGCAGGACAGGTCACGCTAGCAGCAGTCATGCTGGATCATGGAGTTTCGTTTCTTTTAATTAACCTTGCGAATAAATATATTCTAATTAGTTTTGTAATTTCTTCCGATTAGAGTATTAATGTGCAGCTTTCAGCAATAGCGCTCTCGCTTATACGTGCTTAAATATTCTTTTATCAACTTAAGCAGCAACAAAATCATCAGCATCTTCGATGGGCCCACCGAACAAGCAACGATGGAATACTCTAAGGCAATGAACAGCTGTGTAATTTGAAATACATGGTATTTTAAAAACCGTGAGTAATACTTGCAATTGGCAAGAAAATACGTGTTAAGCGAGTTTAAAAGATCTTTGCTGAAGCTTTAGAATTTATAAATTTTATAGGACTTAGGGCCAGTTTCTCAATGTCTGGTTAAAGTAAGAATTAGCTAACGACCAGATAAATTTAACGCTCGCGTTAAGACAATTTGGTTTTCTCAATGTATGGTTAAGTTAAATGGATATGATACTATCGCATTGATGGTGCTGCCACCCTTTTCGAGCAAAATAGCTGGTTTTGTTTGGTATTTTTTGTTTTGTGACTGCCAAATTCTTCTTTCAACTCAAAAATAACAATTAAAAAATGGAAATGAGAACACAAACAAGTTTAATGAGCTCAGTTGAGAACAGAAAGCGGCCACATTGCGTGGATGTTAAAAATTCTTTGATGCGATGCCATTTTGCTTGAATAATAAAATGTAAACAATGCAAGTGTCAGCCACAGTCACCTATTTGCCTAACGATGATTAAACGATATTTATATCGGCACTTAACGAGAGAACAAATTTTAACCGGCACTCAGGCCTCATGTTAGTTTTTATCACGAACAACCCTAACCAGACATTGAGAAACTCAATTTTGACTAACCGTCAGATAGTTAAGCTAACCATCTGTTAGTTTAGCTAACCAGACATTGAGAAACTGGCCCTTAGAAACACCATATTGCTCAATTTCAAAGCAATCTAATATTGCTGCTGTGCTCAAAGATTGCAAGTTTATTGTTTGGGATGAGAGTACTATGGCCCATAAAGGTGCTTTTGAAGCTGTAGATCGATCTTTGAAAGACATTCGAGATAGTGAATACTTAATGGGTGGCATAACTATTCTCTTAGCTGGTGATTTTCGACAAACTCTCCCAGTGATCCCTAGGGGAACAAGAGCAGATGAAATAAATGCGTGCTTAAAGTCTTCAATTTTGTGGCCCAAAATTCAGAAACTTGCATTAACGAAAAATATGCGAGTGCACTTAAAAGGTGATAGCATCGGATGGTTTTCAGAACGTGCTATTCTGACTGCGAGAAATGACAATGCATTGGAAATAAACGAGTTTTTATTAAAATCATTTCAAAGTGAAGAAATGACATATAACTCTATTGATTCTGTGACTGAAATCGAAGATGCAGTTCATTACCCCGTCGATTTTCTTAATTCATTAAATCCGGCTGGCCTGCCTCAACATAAAGATTGGTTCACCTGTAATGTTGATTCGCAACTTGAAACCGCCAAAGCTGTGCAATGGTACAAGATTGCAAGTTAAAGTCCTTCATAAGAATGTTGTCGAATCAATTATCTTTACTGGCAATGGTATAGGGGAAACGATTTTTATACCGAGAATTCCATTAATACCTTCTGATTCTGAATTGCCAATTCAATTTAAAAGATTGCAATTTCCTTTAAAAGTTTGCTTTGCCTTAACAATTAATAAATCACAGGGACAAACTCTTAAATTAGCCGGACTAGACTTAAGACACGATTGTTTTTCTCATGGCCAATTTTATGTAGCCTGCTCAAGAGTCAGTTCACCAAAAACCTTATTTGTATTAGCACCTGACGGAAAAACAACCAATGTCGTTTATAAAGAAGCTCTTAAAGTTGTTAATAATTGCAAATTAAATTCATAAGTGGATAAGGCCTACTGGGGAAACCACAATATTCTCTACCTCAATGGTGGAGTGGAAAAGAGAATACTAAATACTTTGCTTAAATATTTTGTGAAATATTTTCTAATTTATTTATTTTGTATCTATCTTCTGTTGCTAAAATTTATAAAAACTATCCGCGCAGCGAAGTAAGCGGGCCACTTACTAGTCTATATATATACAAGAGTTCGTCCGCGTTAAAATGGATCAGCCACAGCCCCCCTTTCCCCACTTATTACAAATTTCGAGCTAGAGTCACCAAATTTGGTATGAAGATAGCAATTGACATTTCACAAAGATCTGCATCAAAAATTTGGATGCCACGCCCACCCTTACCGCCCCCAGCCCCCCTTTCCTCACCTTTTACAAATTTTGAGCTAGAGTCACCAAATTTGGTATGAAGATAACAATTGACATTCCACAAAGATCTACATCAAAAATTTTGATGCCACGCCCACCAAAACCACCCCCAGCCCCCCTTTCCCCACCTTTTACAAATTTTGAGCTAGAGTCACCAAATTTGGTATGAAGATAACAATTGACATTCCACAAAGATCTGCATCAAAAATTTTGATGCCACGCCCACCAAAACCACCCCCAGCCCCCCTTTCCCCACCTTTTACAAATTTTGAGCTAGAGTCACCAAATTTGGTATGAAGATAGCAATTGACATTTCAGAAAGATCTGCAACAAAAAATTTTGATGCCACAACTACCCATACCGCCCCAGCCCCCCCCTTTCCCCACCTTTTACAAACTTTGAGCTAGAGTCACCAAATTTGGTATGAAGATAGCCGGTGGCATCCCCATCTGCATCGGAGAATCTTTAAGGCAGCGTAAACCCCTGCCGCATCCGTCCCCCTTTGCATTCAGGCCTCTTTTTACCGGTTTTAATTCTGGTATCGAGTATGCCGCAGTCGGTTGCGTCCGACTGCAACGTTTCCACTTGTTTTTTATCTAACATTGTACACCAATCTAAGAAAGTTAAATTTTCGTCTATAGCGTTTGGACGGCGCGCGACGATTCTAGTCGGCACCGTCCATCGTGATTTAGCCGCTAATTCGCCCCCGCCTTAGTCGTCGACCCCATTCCGACTCAGATTACTGGAGTTAGCTAGTGAATAATCAACCAGGTCTCGGTTTAGAGTAGTATTGCTCTGACGCCCCAAATTTATATGGAATCGGACTAAGAGCAACAAAATAAAGAAGTAGCTCAGTCAATTAACATGAGATAAAATATTGCGCTTGGCAGACTGTCGATGGCAGTGTAACGTAACAAAAGTTACATACGTTTGAGGTTACGTCAAAGACCCAGCAGGACAGGTCACGCTAGCAGCAGTCATGCTGGATCATGGAGTTTCGTTGGTTTCGTTGCTGAGTCGTAATGCATTTCGTTTCTTTTAATTAACCTTGCGAATAAATATATTCTAATTAGTTTTGTAATTTCTTCCGATTAGAGTATTAATGTGCAGCTATCAGCAATAGCGCTCTCGCTTATACGTGCTTAAATATTCTTTTATCAACTTAAGCAGCAACAAAATCATCAGCATCTTCGATGGGCCCACCGAACAAGCAACGATGGAATACTCTAAGGCAATGAACAGCTGTGTAATTTGAAATACATGGTATTTTAAAAACCGTGAGTAATACTTGCAATTGGCAAGAAAATACGTGTTAAGCGAGTTTAAAAGATCTTTGCTGAAGCTTTAGAATTTATAAATTTTATAGGACTTAGTAAATTAAATAATCAATTATATTTAATATGAAATACATTTTGAAGAGATCATGTTAATTTAAAAATGAAGTTGTCGAAATCGCTGAAGCATTATACAATGAATGTAATACTATTAAATTATATTAAAATAGTTATCTGAATCTTATCATGATTGAGTAATTATCATGGTGGTTCGTTGCAATGTGAGAAGTCGTGTGAGTGATGCTTACTAATCCTTTATAAGAATTAGTCAAGGGGTGGCCCTAAATATAATGAAGGTGCTACCAATGTAGGGTGGGTATAGAATAGGGTAACTAACAACATCTTTAGTGCCCTAATAAAAAGGTTACCTGATCTGAGGCCCGATAATAGTTCGTGTGGAATTTTAGGCAAGATTTTTAGTATTTTCTCTTCTGTAGCATATCTGCTAGTGCACTTAAACTTTATTTTAGATTGTAGTTGTATAGAGGGGCGAGGAAGAACCCACACCCCATCCGGCGAGCTAAGATCAGAGCATAGCTAGAAGTGCACGCCTCCCCAAGTTTCTCTATACAAAGCAGTGGCTTTGGCCACCTACTACCTGCACACTACATAAAAATAAATGGCACCCAACCCGTGGAGCCGACGTTACTGATGCATGCTGCATAAAAACAAAACAGCCATTATTGGCAAAGTTGAATGATTAGCTATTCGTAAACCTGTGGCACAATGTGTTTGTGATCCACCGAGAACAAGTTCAGCAGATAGCGATCAGTATTCTTCAGGCGTAGCATTAGTTCGCTCCATGACGAGCTCTGTTCAAATCATCCAATTAATTAACCAAATTATTAGTTCACACTAAAGTGTAATATTCAAAACGTGTCGTGTTAGTTCTCAGTTACCGTATCTGGAATTGCGAGTATATTCAGAAAGCTGGATTACTCGACCATAATGGGGGTGATGGTTTCTTTAGAAGCGAACAGGATTTTGAAATGTTCACATTTAGGTAAAACGATTATCCATTTGTAGTCGCGAAATCGAATCTTGTTATTTGGAGCAGCGAGTTCAATTCAGATATTTGAGTTGCTCGACCAATATCATACCGATCTTTGTAGCAACAGTTTTGATAGATGAAATAAGTCCGTCCAACTAGGAACCGCAAGTGACTAGATTTCTTTTGGGAACTTGACCAGTTGTGATAAGAAGTGATTTCAGGGCAGATCAATAGTACATTTTAGTTTTCAATAGATTACCTCAGACCAGGCGACCTATATAAGTATTTACGAACGCGGCAAACCACTCACAACGCAATGAACCATAATAAACAATTGAATAAAATACAATTTAAATTCGAATAATGACGTTAACACGCAGCAACGAAGATATCAATAGAGCCTTGCAACACGCAGACCCATTTTGCGGAAAATGTCACGAGCTTTTGACGCAAAATGACATTATAGCAGAGACTCCATGTGGGCATAAGTTTCATAAGCAATGCATAGTTAACGCTTTGCTAAACGCTCTTGCGTGTCCTGTGTGCAAACTACCTTGCAATCAGTCCCAAATACAGCTGTTCAATAACAACTTGGCAGCCGAGTTAGAAGAAGCAGATAATGCAACTGCAACTTCTGATCAGGCGCCTTACGCAAGTAATGTAAACAACACTCAGTCCAATAAAAAATCTAGAGGTAAAGGCCGGAAGGGTCCTGCCCCAAGTGAAGTAGGAAGAGGCATGACTACTAGATGTGATAGGAGAAATGAAAACATAACCTAAGTAATCCAAACAGCAATGAAAGACATGACTGCAATGATCCAGTCCCAACTGGCCAATCTCCAAATACGTAGGGAAGAGCCAGAAAATCCTTTAAGCGTACCATTTCAAAGACCGCGGAACTCAGTTCCGTCAGTCGAGTCGAGTCAGAACACCAGTCCGCAATCTAGAAATAATCGTTCGGGAAATGACTTCAGACCTATTCCGCCCGAGAAAGTGTCAAGTATTATTCAGAATTGGCACTTAAAATTTGATGGTTCCAAAGAAGGTCTAGCGACCGAAGATTTTCTTTACCGAGTTCGTTCTTTATCAAGACAAAATTTATACGGCAACAATGGTCTCTTAAGTGACCATTTGCATCTGCTTTTCGGAGGCAAAGCCATAGAATGGTTTTGTAAATTCCACCGAGCGCACGAGAACTTTACGTGGGAAACTTTCTGTAACGAATTCCGTAAGAAATTTGAAGACATAGGTACCGACATAGATCTTTGGGAATCGATTAACAATAGACGACAGGGGGAAAACGAAGCTTTTGAGGAATACCAATTCAGTGTTGAAAAACTTGTAGGCCGATTGCGTAGTCCGATTTCTGAAGAACATTTGGTTCGTCTGTTGGTTCGACATGCGAATCCAACCCTTCGTTACGAATTAATGCATTTGAGTATAACCGGCTTGTCGAGATTACGAGAAGCCATCCGAACTCATGAGCAATTTTGCAAGCAAGTGAAAGCATATAATGCGCGACCGAAACGAGCGGTGATATCTGAATTAGAGACTCAAGAAGAAATTTTAGCGATGCAGCATAAAGTCTTAAAGTGTTGGAATTGTGGCAAGATAGGACATCGTTTCGACAACTGTTTAGAAGTGAGAACCATATTTTGCTACGGCTGTGGTGCAAAAGGAATTTTCAAGCCCAATTGCACAATTTGCAACCCATCGGAAAACCGTCAGAGGGATGCGCAGAGAAGCAATGCTCTGGCGCATCCGACAAGTTAGAATTAGCAAAGCAAAATTCGGCTAATCCGTTTACGGATTCAGCTGTCCAGCAACATAATGCTTCCCCAAAACTCAAGCATGAAGCATTTGTTGCTTATAAACCATTTCACGTTCGACTAGCTCAATACCTGTCAGCTCGTCGCCGAATTTTTGGCGAAGTTGACAGCAGTAAGCCATGCCGAACTCCCAGACGTTCCACAATCCGTATGCGAAACTTTTGGCTAAAAGTTCGCGCAAACCGAAAATTATTAGTATCAGCTATTTTTACGCAAACTGACAACCGTGTGTACACCGATATTGAGATAGAAGGCGATAAATATCTTGCCCTTCTTGACTCGGGCGCTACCATTAGTTGCATAGGAGGTTCCGCAGCATCAAAGCTGCAATCGCATCCAAACGTATAGAAATGTTCAGGCCGAATAAAGACCGCGAACAGTTCTGGATGCCAGGTAGTGGGCCGAATGGTCACTGAAGTTACGTATCGTGCTTTCAGAAAACCTGTCGATTTTTACATTGTACCAGATCTTACAAACGACATTTATTTAGGAATTGATTTCTGGAAGGACTTTGGTTTGTTAGATAAACTATTTACAGAAACAAACAATGTTGCTGAATTAGATGTGGGACAGAATGACGACACTGATGATTCTCCGAAGATGCACCCATTAACACCGCATCAGCAACAAGAGCTAAAGAGAGTGATCTCACAACTTCCATCATTCGAAAAAGTAGGCTTAGGCCGTACTCATTTAGTCGAGCACAGCATAGACGTAGGTGAAGCCAAAGCGATTAAACAGCGACATTGGCCAGTATCTCCCGCAAAAGAAAGATTAATGTTTGCAGAAGTAGAGAATATGTTGGCTTTGGATATCATCGAAGAGTCCAAAAGTCCGTGGAGCAGTAACTGCGTTCTAGTTCAAAAGGGAGCTAAGTCGCGCTTGTGTTTGGATTCTCGAGAAGTAAATAAGTACACCCGCAAAGATGTTTATCCACTGCCTCACGTAGATGGCATTCTCAGCAGGCTGCCTCCAGCTCGTTTCATAACCGGTCTGGATATGAAGCACGCCTTCTGGCAAATACCATTGGAAGAGAAATCTAGACAATACACAGCGTTCACCGTGCCGAACCGGCCGTTGTATCAATACAAGGTAATGCCTTTCGGGTTGTGTAACGCTGCACAAACATTATGCCGATTGATGGAGCAAGTAATCCCTTCGCATTTGCGTACGCGAGTTTTCGTTTACTTAGACGATCTTTTGATTTTATCTGACACTTTTGAATCGCATTAGGCATTGTTGAATGAAATTGCAGGGTATTTGCGACAAGCAAATTTGACTATTAATATAGCTAAGTCAAAGTTTTGTATGCAGGAAGTTAAATACCTTGGTTTTGTAATCGGAGATGGTCAACTAAAGACTGACCCCGATAAAGTTATAGCCATTAAAGAATTCCCAGTACCCACAACGGTAAAGCAACTTAGGAGATTCTTAGGATTGTCTGGTTGGTATCGGCGTTTTGTTGACGGATACGCCACTGTTAGTCTACCACTAACCGATTTGTTAAGAAAGAATAAAGCCTTTAGTTGGTCTAATGAAGCTGATGAAGCTTTCAGACATCTAAAATCCAAGTTGACTTCAGCGCCGATACTCAGCGCTCCAGACTTCTGTAAGCCTTTCTTGCTTCTGTGCGATGCAAGTTTGCATGGTCTCGGGTGTGTGTTGGCACAAACAAGCAAAGATGGAACGGAGTTGCCAATAGCGTTCATGTCCAAGAAGCTATCCAAGGCACAGCGCAACTATTCCGTGACGGAATTAGAGTGCTTAGCCGTAATTAAGGGCATAAATAAGTTCCGCGCTTATGTCGAAGGACAAGACTTCACAGTTGTCACAGACCATGCTTCTTTGAAATGGTTAATGAGCCAAAAAGATCTATCAGGAAGATTGGCAAGGTGGGCAATCAAACTTCAAGGTTTTAGTTTTACCATCCAGCACCGAAAAGGCTCGCAAAACGTTGTAGCTGACGCTTTATCTCGACGAGATGAGAATGAGGTTTCAGAATTTGCTAGCTGTGGTCCAATTGTCGATTTGAAGGCGGAAGAATTCAATTCATCTAATTACCTAGACTTGATTAAACATGTTAAAGAGAATCAGTCAAGGCTACCTGATTTAAAAATCATTGACAATTTTGTCTACAAACGTACCGAACACGCAAGTGGTGACGCATGTCAGGAAGAGAATTCATGGAAACTATGGCTTCCGGAAGGTCTTGTTGCTGATGTTTTACATCGGGCACATACTCCTCCCGATGCTGCACATTGCGGCACAGGAAAGTTGATTGAAAAGGTAAAACGATATTTATTTTGGCCCGGAATGGTAGTGCAGATTCGCCGATACGTTTCGAATTGCAGTATCTGTAGAATGTCTAAAAGTCAAAATAAGATATTGAGGCCGCCAATGGGAAAGCCTATGGTGTCCGATCGCCCATTTCAGAAATTATACATGGATATTTTAGGTCCTTATCCAAGATCCAAAAATGGCAACATTGGTTTACTTATCATTGTCGATCACAATACCAAGTTCCATTTCCTATACCCTTTAAAGAAATTTACATCTAATAATATCTGTAATTATCTTGAAAGCTTTGTATTCTTTTGTTTTGGAGTGCCAGAAACTATCTTAACTGACAACGGCTCACAATTCAAATCGGGATTTTTCCGAGCGTTCCTTACTCGGTTCGGAATCTCTCAAATATGTACGGCTATTTATTCTCCACAAGCGAATGCTAGTGAACGACTTAACCGATCAGTATTAGCAGCAATACGAGCATATGTCGGTAAAGATCACGCGAATTGGGACCAAAATCTAAACGAAATAAGCGGTTCTTTAAGATCTACTATACATCGTAGCACAGGTTATTCCCCATACTTTCTTTGTTTCGGCCAAAACATGATCTTGAACGGAAAGGATTACGAACTCCTTCGGAAGTTAAACGCTTTGACCGATGACACAGCTGTGAAGAGAACAGACTTCTTGCAACTCGCACGCGAGAAAGCAAAAACAAACATGTCCACGTCTCATGACGAAAATGCTCGCAGGTATAATTTACGAAGCAGGACAATCCAGTTTAAGCCAGGTGATAGTGTTTATGCACGCAGCTTTGCCCAAAGCAATGCGGCCAAGAAGTTCAACAGCAAACTCGCGCCTGTATTCACGAAAGCCAGAGTGAAGACAAAATTGAGCACAGCGTATTATGAATTACAGAACGAAGAAGGAAAATCAATTGGTGTTTATCACTTAAAAGACATTCAGGCTTAAGTATCTATGTTGATCTGTTAATTTCAGTTAACAATTCCTCGAGATTTGACTTTCGTCATATTAACTGTGGTGTAGGGGACCGATAAACATAGAGACTTAACATAACTATTTTCGGGTATGCCTTGCTGTGTCAATGCACTAAAAGGGAGCAATAATCTCTTTGCGCTTCTTAAGCTAACTACCATTTAATTTCCAATGAGGCGAATTCCCTCTCACCGCTCTCAGTAATCTTTGATGCACTTACACCCACGAAACTGTGTCTCGCTCGCACGCGCTTTCGTCGTTGTTATCAAGAGGACAAAGCACAAAGCGGAGGAGTGAAGATCACGCCACTTCACCGCTGCATTAATTCCAGGCGACAATCGTCGTTTGCCTTTTCATCTATTGGAATTCAAATTGGCACGTAGGCATTTTTATACTCGATACCGAAGGTAAAGAGTATATTGAGTTTGTGCAATGTCCGTCATGGTGTCTGTCCGTCTGTCCGTCTGTCCGTCTGTCCGTCTGTATGAACGCAACTTTTTCCCACACCCTTCAAGCTAGAGACTTGAAACTTTCCAAATCTCTTTATCTATGGGATAGTAAATTAAAGTGTCAAGATGGGTGTTCTACGATAACTGGGGGGCTGGCAAATCGATAAATTCGATAACTCAAAACCGATAAATCCACATATTTCACTCATCCTTACAGCTAGAAGTACCAAATTTAGTAAGAAGATAGCTACTAGCAACCCCCAAAAAACTGCATCAAAAATTTTGGAGCCACGCCCCCCATTCCGCCCACAGCCCCCCCCGAATTTTAAAGTCAAAAAAGCCAATATCTCCCACAGTTTTTGAGCTATAGCCACCAAATTTGGTGCCAAGATAGGTGATGACCCCTCAAAAACTGCATCAAAAGATTGGATGCCACGCCCACCAATACCGCCCAAGCCGCCCCCATCCCCCCCAACGCTTCGTCAAAAACGGGAATGCGTGTATCTTCCAGAGTTGTGGAGCTAGAGCCTCCAAATTTGGTGGGAAGATAGCTGGTAACGACCCCAAAAAACTGCATCAAAGTTTTGGAGCCACGCCCACCCATTCCGCCCCCAGCCCCCCTGCATTTTGAAATCAGAAATGGCTATATCTCCCACAGTTTTTGAGCTAGAGCCACCAAATTTGGTGCCAAGATAGGTGATGATGACCCCCTAAAAACTGCATCAAAAGTTTGGATGCCACGCCCACCAATACTGCCCTAGCCGCCCCCATCCACCCCAACGCTTCGTCAAAAACGGGAATGCGTGTATCTTCCAGAGTTGTGGAGCTAGAGCCTCCAAATTTGGTGGGAAGATAGCTGGTAACGACCCCCAAAAAACTGCATCAAAGTTTTGGAGCCACGTCCTCCATTTCGCCCCCCTTTCCCCCTTTTTTCAATTTTCGAGCTAGAGTCACCAAATTTGATATGAAGATAACAATTGACATTCCACAAAGATCTGCATCACAAATTTGGATGCCACGCCCACCCTTACCACCCCCAGCCCCCTTTCCCCATCTTTTACAAACTTCGAGCTAGAGTCACCAAATTTGGTATATAGATAGCAATTGACATTCCACAAAGATTTGCATCAAAAATTTGGATGCCACGCCCACCCATACCGCCCCCAGCCCCCTTTCCCCACTTATTACAAATTTCGAGCTAGAGTCACCAAATTTGGTATGAAGATAGCAATTGACATTCCACAAAGATTTGCATCAAAAATTTGGATGCCACGCCCACACATACCGCCCCCAGCCCCCCTTTCCCCACCTTTTACAAATTTTGAGCTAGAGTCACCAATTTTGGTATGAAGATAGCCGGTGGCATCCCCATCTGCATCGGAGAATCTTTAAGGCAGCGTAAGCCCTTCGCATCCGTACCCCTTTGCATTCAGGCCTCTTTTTACCGGTTTTAATTCTGGTATCGAGTATGCCGCAGTCGGTTGCGTCCGACTGCAACGTTTCCACTTGTTTTGATCTGCATCGAGTCACTTCTAAAATTACTGTGGACGGAAACGAACGTTATTGTACTTAAAGCCACTATTTGTGCCAAAGAATTATTTTAAAGTGCAAACTATATATTTGCTGCGGTCAACTTGACCGGTGTGACTCTATATAAAAGTCTACAAAGTACGTCTGTTTTTTTTTGTGCACCTCGCTGCAGCTTATATAAAGGCAAGACGCATAGGATCAGTTTGTGTGTGTTTTAACAGTGAAAACAGGTGATATTTTTATACTCGATACCGAAGGTAAAGAGTATATTGAGTTTGTGCAATGTCCGTCATGGTGTCTGTCCGTCTGTCCGTCTGTCCGTCTGTATGAACGCAACTTTTTTCCACACCCTTCAAGCTAGAGACTTGAAACTTTCCAAATCTCTTTATCTATGTGATAGTAAATTAAAGTGTCAAGATGGGGGTTCTACGATAACTGGGGGGCTGGCAAATCGATAAATTCGATAACTCAAAACCGATAAATCCACATATTTCGCACATCCTTAAAGCTAGAAGTACCAAATTTGGTAAGAAGATAGCTACTAGCAACCCCCAAAAAACTGCATCAAAAATTTTGGAGCCACGCCCCCCATTCCGCCCCCCAGCCCCCCGAATTTTTAAGTAAAAAAAGCCTATATCTCCCACAGTTTTTGAGCTATAGCCACCAAATTTGGTGCCAAGATAGGTGATGATGACCCCTCAAAAACTGCATCAAAAGATTGGATGCCACGCCCACCAATACCGCCCTAGCCACCCCCATGTGCCCCAACGCTTCGTCAAAAACGGGAATGCGTGTATCTTCCAGAGTTGTGGAGCTAGAGCCTCCAAATTTGGTGGGAAGATAGCTGGTAACGACCCCCAAAAACTGCATCAAAGTTTTGGAGCCACGCCCACCCATTCCGCTCCCAGCCCCCCGCATTTTGAAATCAGAAATGGCTATATCTCCCACAGTTTTTGAGCTAGAGCCATCAAATTTGGTGCCAAGATAGGTGATGATGACCCCCTAAAAACTGTATCAAAAGTTTGGATGCCACGCCCACCAATACTGCCCTAGCCGCCCCCCATCCACCCCAACACTTCGTCAAAAACGGGAATGCGTGTATCTTCCAGAGTTGTGGAGCTAGAGCCTCCAAATTTGGTGGGAAGATAGCTGGTAACGACCCCCAAAAATCTGCATCAAAGTTTTGGAGCCACGCCCTCCATTTCGCCCCCCTTTCCCCACTTTTTACAATTTTCGAGCTAGAGTCACCAAATTTGGTATGAAGATAGCATTTGACATTTTACAAAGATCTGCATCAAAAATTTGGATGCCACGCCCACCCATACCGCCCCCAGCCCCCCTTTCCCCACTTATTACAAATTTCGAGCTAGAGTCACCAAATTTGGTATGAAGATAGCAATTGACATTTCACAAAGATCTGCATCAAAAATTTGGATGCCACGCCCACCCTTACCGCCCCCAGCCCCCCTTTCCCCACCTTTTACAAATTTTGAGCTAGAGTCACCAAATTTGGTATGAAGATAACAATTGACATTCCACAAAGATCTACATCAAAAATTTTGATGCCACGCCCACCAAAACCACCCCCAGCCCCCCCTTTCCCCACCTTTTACAAATTTTGAGCTAGAGTCACCAAATTTGGTATGAAGATAACAATTGACATTCCACAAAGATCTGCATCAAAAATTTTGATGCCACGCCCACCAAAACCACCCCCAGCCCCCCTTTCCCCACCTTTTACAAATTTTGAGCTAGAGTCACCAAATTTGGTATGAAGATAGCAATTGACATTTCAGAAAGATCTGCAACAAAAATTTTGATGCCACAACTACCCATACCGCCCCAGCCCCCCCCTTTCCCCACCTTTTACAAACTTTGAGCTAGAGTCACCAAATTTGGTATGAAGATAGCCGGTGGCATCCCCATCTGCATCGGAGAATCTTTAAGGCAGCGTAAACCCCTGCCGCATCCGTCCCCCCTTGCATTCAGGCCTCTTTTTACCGGTTTTAATTCTGGTATCGAGTATGCCGCAGTCGGTTGCGTCCGACTGCAACGTTTCCACTTGTTTTTTATCTAACATTGTACACCAATCTAAGAAAGTTAAATTTTCGTCTATAGCGTTTGGACGGCGCGCGACGATTCTAGTCGGCACCGTCCATCGTGATTTAGCCGCTAATTCGCCCCCGCCTTAGTCGTCGACCCCATTCCGACTCAGATTACTGGAGTTAGCTAGTGAATAATCAACCAGGTCTCGGTTTAGAGTAGTATTGCTCTGACGCCCCAAATTTATATGGAATCGGACTAAGAGCAACAAAATAAAGAAGTAGCTCAGTCAATTAACATGAGATAAAATATTGCGCTTGGCAGACTGTCGATGGCAGTGTAACGTAACAAAAGTTACATACGTTTGAGGTTACGTCAAAGACCCAGCAGGACAGGTCACGCTAGCAGCAGTCATGCTGGATCATGGAGTTTCGTTGGTTTCGTTGCTGAGTCGTAATGCATTTCGTTTCTTTTAATTAACCTTGCGAATAAATATATTCTAATTAGTTTTGTAATTTCTTCCGATTAGAGTATTAATGTGCAGCTATCAGCAATAGCGCTCTCGCTTATACGTGCTTAAATATTCTTTTATCAACTTAAGCAGCAACAAAATCATCAGCATCTTCGATGGGCCCACCGAACAAGCAACGATGGAATACTCTAAGGCAATGAACAGCTGTGTAATTTGAAATACATGGTATTTTAAAAACCGTGAGTAATACTTGCAATTGGCAAGAAAATACGTGTTAAGCGAGTTTAAAAGATCTTTGCTGAAGCTTTAGAATTTATAAATTTTATAGGACTTAGTAAATTAAATAATCAATTATATTTAATATGAAATACATTTTGAAGAGATCATGTTAATTTAAAAATGAAGTTGTCGAAATCGCTGAAGCATTATACAATGAATGTAATACTATTAAATTATATTAAAATAGTTATCTGAATCTTATCATGATTGAGTAATTATCATGGTGGTTCGTTGCAATGTGAGAAGTCGTGTGAGTGATGCTTACTAATCCTTTATAAGAATTAGTCAAGGGGTGGCCCTAAATATAATGAAGGTGCTACCAATGTAGGGTGGGTATAGAATAGGGTAACTAACAACATCTTTAGTGCCCTAATAAAAAGGTTACCTGATCTGAGGCCCGATAATAGTTCGTGTGGAATTTTAGGCAAGATTTTTAGTATTTTCTCTTCTGTAGCATATCTGCTAGTGCACTTAAACTTTATTTTAGATTGTAGTTGTATAGAGGGGCGAGGAAGAACCCACACCCCATCCGGCGAGCTAAGATCAGAGCATAGCTAGAAGTGCACGCCTCCCCAAGTTTCTCTATACAAAGCAGTGGCTTTGGCCACCTACTACCTGCACACTACATAGGGTGGATTCGCGTTTTATTACTCACGACCTTAATATTTGCCGGGTTTTTCGGCAGAACTTCTTTTATTGGATTTAAAATTGGAACTGAAAACGAATCCTACTGAGCATGCTCAGCAAGCTATTAATATTGATACTTATATTATCGTAATTACATGTTGTTATAACTCAAAACCGCTAAATCCACAAATTTCGAACATCCTAACAGCAAGAGCTACCAAATTTGGTAAGATAAAGTTAAAAGCCATCCCCCAAAAACTGCATCAAAAATTTGGATTCCTCGCCAACCCATACCGCCCCCAGCCACCCTTTCCAAACCTTTTACAACTTTGAGCTTGAGTCACCAAATTTGGTATGATGATAGCAAATGACATCCCACAAAGATAGAGTCACCAAATTTGGAAGGAAGATGGCATCCCTTCTGCACCTCCGTTGCATCAGTACCCCATTGCAATCAGGCCTTTTTATACCGGTATTAATACTGTTATCGAGTATGCCGCAGCCGGTTGCGTCCGACTGCAACGTTTCCACTTGTTTTAAAACGAAATCATGCTCCGCTTTTTATACCCTTAACCCATAAAATGGGTTTTGTGCAAAAGTATGTAACAGGCAGAAGGAAGCATCTCCGACCTAATAAAGTATATATACTCTTGATCAGCATCAACAGCCGAGACGATATAGCCATGTCCGTCCGTCTGTCCGTCTGTATGAACGCGTGGATCTCAGAGACTACAAGAGCTGGAGACTTCAGATTTTGTATATAAATTCTCTCATACCATGAGCAGAACAAGTTTGCTTCAAATTATCGATAACTATTCTGGTTTCCGATATACACATGTAAATGATAAAAAAAAAAAATCGAATTTGGAAAATGTAAAAATGAGGGTTGAAATAATGTGTAACGATAGAACTTTTCTGAAAATTTCGTCCAAATCGGTTAAGAAACACCGGAGATATCGAATTTAATCGATTGAAGTTAAGTCAGTATACCTAAGTCTTATATAAATT
Source organism: Scaptomyza montana (assembly GCA_018904305.1). Classification (NCBI taxonomy): domain Eukaryota; kingdom Metazoa; phylum Arthropoda; class Insecta; order Diptera; family Drosophilidae; genus Scaptomyza; species Scaptomyza montana. The sequence continues at coordinate 113,923 of JAEIGR010000113.1, forward strand.
CAATATATTTATTGCAACTGGGTTCAGGGTATCTTACGGGCTTTCCCGACTAGAGCCTTCTTACTTGATTCTCTTCCGGGTTCGCCTTCTTTACTTCCAGATCCTACTTTTTCATCACCAAAACCCTCATTTAATTCAGCTTTTCCAACTTTTCTAAATATAAAAGTTGCTAATAATTTGTTACCATTTAACTTACCCTGCTCAGTCCGCACGCCATCTCCATCGTCAACTCCAGCCCCGGTCGACCAAGCCATTGATTGGCTTTACTTTGCTGTACCTTTAAATACATACCGCATTTTGCCCTTGACTAAGTTCCACTTAACGTCGATATTTCTTTCACTTATTAATTTTTTTTGTAAAAAAAACTGATCTGTTGGTTTCTGCAAATGCATATGTGTTTTCTTAGCGTTTTTTATGAGGGGCAGTCAAAGGGTTTTCTAACTTCAAAGTTTCGCTGCGTCTGAATGTAAGACAACATCCTTTCTATTTCGTCTTCGGTCCAGCGTTTTGTATCACCTTCCCGTTTCCTTTTCAACAATTGCAGCTCCAACACTTAAAAAGAGTTGATTTAAATACTTAAAGTTGTATTTCGTTGGTGACGGTCGTGTTTTTGCGTGGTCTTAATTATAAATTGATCTCTTGTGGTTGTGAACGGTGTTTTACTCTGTTTAGGGCCAGTTTCTCAATGTCTGGTTAGCTAAACTAACCGATGGTTAGCTTAACTATCTGATGGTTAGTCAAAATTGAGTTTCTCAATGTCTGGTTAGGGTTGTTCGTGATAAAAACTAACATGAGGCCTGAGTGCCGGCTAAAATTTGTTCTCTCGTTAAGTGCCGATATAAATATCGTTAGGCAAACAGGTGACTGTGGCTGATACTTGCATTGTTTACATTTTATTATTCAAGCAAAATGGCATCGCATCAAAGAATTTTTAACATCCACGCAATGTGGCCGCTTTCTGTCCTCAACTGAGCTCATTAAACTTGTTTGTGTTCTCATTTCCACTTTTTTTTATTTTTGAGTTGAAAGAAGAATTTGGCAGTCACAAAACAAAAAATACCATACAAAACCAGCTATTTTGCTCAAAAAGGGTGGCAGCACCATCAATGCGATAGTATCATATCGATTTAACTTAACTATACATTGAGAAAACCAAATTGGCTTAACGCGAGCGTTAAATTTATCTGGTCGTTAGCTAATTCTTACTTTAACCAGACATTGAGAAACTGGCCCTTAATCTGGTAAATAATTCCAACAGTGACTGCAAATATAAGTGTTAATATTTACGTTTGCAAAGAAGAGTTATGCCAAGTTTATATTCACTTTAATTTGCAGTTGAACTGACGCTTCTGTGCCTAACTTAAAGACACCATACGTACATACATATATAAATATATTTGCATTTGCATATTCTGTGTCTACTAACAACAAACAGCTTGTCAATTTTATTACTCTCTCTCTTTTTAGCATCAGTCCTCTCCCGCTTTCTTCCGGTCTTATTCGTCGTACTTGCGGTTGTATCTGCCATCGCGCTCACGATCTCACATTCAAGCGCTCTTTTGATTTTTATACCCTTAACCCATAAAATGGGTAAATAAGGGTATAATGGTTTTGTGCAAAAGTATTTAACAGGCAGAAGGAAGCATCTCCGACCCTATAAAGTATATATATTCTTGATCAGCATCAATAGCCGAGTCGATTTAGCCATGTCCGTCTGTCTGTCCGTCTGTATGAACGCGTGGATCTCAGAGACTACAAGAGCTAGAGACTTCAGATTTTGGATATAAGTTCTCCTATACCATGAGCAGAACAAGTTTGCTTCAAACTATCGATTAATATTCTGGTTTCCGATATACACATGGAATCGATAACAAAAAATATCGAATTTGGAAAATGTAAAAATGAGGGTTGAAATAATGGGTAACGATAGATCTTTTCTGAAAATTTCATCCAAATCGGTTAAGAAACACCGGAGATATCGAGCTTAATCGATTGTTTGTTGGAACTGGGTTCAGGGTATCTTCTAGTCGGGCTCTCCCGACTAGAGCCTTCTTACTTGTTTCCATTGTATATTGCTCATTGCATCGACACATATGTACATACGTACATACCTGCACCCTACTTTGTTTTGGTATAACATATCTGTTTTCGCCTCTGCCTGGCCGCGTGCGGATCGTGTATTTCTCGCAATAAAAGGCTAAGCGCCAACACGTCCTGCTCAGTCAAAAAGTAATTTATTCTGATTCTTCTTCTTCTACTTATGCTAGGGTTACTTGTTCATTCAATATTCATTCAATACATCGATAAATCGATATTCATAGCGTTGTAACTATGTAACTTAACTATTTCCTATCTGTTATACAAATTCCGTTAACACATCCACTGCTCAATTCAACTTAAATATCAAAAAATATAATAAAATAACAAAAGGCGCTACTTCGGCGCCAACATACTCCCGGCCTTGGAAGCTCCTTCCAATAAAACTTATCAGTCTGCTATTGGCAGGGGGCAAATCCTATGTACGTTCCGCTTGTCGATTCCAGTCTTTGTTTTAAGAGTAACGACGCGAACCGCTCCATCAGCACCAGGATGAGTTTCTTGAATGCGACCGAGAACCCAGTGTCCAGGGCATTGTCTTCCATTATAAGCACCAACGTGCCAATTTGAACATTGTTGCAGACGGATGCCCACTTGCTTCGCTGCTGCAGCAAGGTAAGATATTCGGTTGACCAACGCTTCCAAAATGTACAGCCACGATTCGCTTTCATCTATTTGTAATTGATAACTTTAGGTCAGCTTCGTCGCAAGGTTCCACTAAAGCATTAAGCGGTCGTCCAATTAAGAAGTGACCTGGAGTCAACGGCTCGAGGTCTGCAGGATCTGTGGACAACGGATGAAGCGGCTGTGAGTTCATTACAGCCACAGCTTGCGATATGACTGTAACGAGCTCCTCATAATTGAGCGCTGTCCCATTGAAGCATCTGAGCAATAGCTGCTTGGCCACTTTGACGGCGCTTTCCCAAAGCCCGCCGAAATGAGGCGAGCGTGGCGGTATGAAATGGAAGTCAATACACCGATGAATAAATTGATTGACAATTTGCTGCTTGTTTTCGTCATCCCACAACTGTTTGGTCATTGTCGTTAGTTCGCGAGATGCACCAAGCATTGTCACAGTACAATTCGCTACTCAGTCCTCGCCGAGAAAAGAATCGCTTTAGAGCCGCGATGAAGGCGTTCGAGCTTAGATCCGATACTAGCTCTAAATGACACGCTTTTGTCAAGAAGCATACAAAGACGCAGAGATACGTCTTTGTTGGCCGACGACCCCGCTGGCTATAATGCATCCAAAGTGGTCCGGCGAAATCCACGCCAGCTCGTTCGAATGGTTGCGCTCCGAGCTGCACTCTACCCGCCGGCAAAGGGCCCATGAGTTGGTTCGATGATATAGGACGTTGACGGAAACAAGCCACACAGCTTCGAACCACCCTGCGAGCTACCTTTCTAGCATTGATCACCCAGTACCTCTGTCGCACAAAAGCGCATATAGCCTGCGCTCCGGCGAGCATATAAGTTCGGTGTGTATGCTCAAATAAAGAATTTACAACAATGTGCTCACTTGGCATTAAAATTGGGTGTCTTGTGTTATATGGTACGTTGGCATGTGTGAGCCTGCCACCTACACGAATTATTTCGACTCCATTGGCAATTTCAAAAAAAGGGTTCAGCCCTTGTATTTTGGCTGATCGTATACATTTTTCTTTTCTAAATTTGACTATCTCCTCATAGAACGAAAAGTTTTGTACATTAAAAACTATGTACACAAACCACCTTCCATTTCCATAGCAGTTGAGTCAGTTTTACTGTGACGACAACGATATATATAACCAAACACTCTATTCAACTTAAGGAAATCTTTTGCAAATTTGCATTTGCCAACGATGTCACTAACTTTCAGTTCCGCCCTAACTATCAAGGAAAATTTTGAATTTCGCTGCTCTGGAACTTCTTCTTGAATAGGTAGCTGCATCTCTGGCCATTGATCGGCCGGAAGACGCAAGAATTCTGGACCCATCCACCACATCGTAGAATTTTTCAATTCTGCAGTATGCAGCCCACGGGAGACAATGTCCGCCGGGTTAAGTTTAGATGCTACCTTCAACCAGTTTTGCGCCTGCGTCAACTCTTGGATGCGTGCAACTCTCTTCGCGGCAAATGTGTTCCATCTGCTGGGATGCGAAGCAATCCAGTTTAGCACAATTGTCGAATCTGTAAAATATTTAGTCTGAGAAACCGAAACAGGGACGCAATTTTTGACCTTGGCCATTAGTTGGGCTAAGAGCCTTGCTGCTTCTAGTTCCAGACGAGGTAGCGATGTGACACGCACCGGTGCTACCTTAGATTTTGCCGTTTATAAATTTTAATGAGATGACTCCTCCTTGATCTACCACTCGGGCATATATTGCTGCACCATAGGCACGACAAGATGCATCGGAGAAGCCATATAGCTACAACTCTTGAATCTCACTGTCTGTTGGTACCACTGCGCGGGGTAGAGAACACTTGCACACGAGATTCAAGTCCTCACAGTATCTCTCCCACTGTTGGGCGTAACTAGAGGGCAATTCTTCATCCCAGTCCTGATTGAGTAACCATAGGTTAGGTTAGGTTATGCCGGCTGGCACTCCCAGGGGGAGCGCCACACATAGACCGCTGAAGGGTCCTTAGTGAGGCCGGTGTTTAGAGGTGTTGAGGGCTATCCCGATGGTGTCCAAGTGGTGTCCAGCTGGGTAAGCGTACTTCGGGCAAATGCCAGAAGCTTGTTGGGTTCCCGCTTACTGGCTTCATCGAGTGAAGCTAGAAAGGGAGCATGTAGATAGCGTAGTCTTTGTGCTGCCAGTGCGGGGCAGCTGCACAGGAGATGCTCAAGCGTTTCTTTGACACCAGAAACGTTGCATTTCCGGCATTCGTCGTTGTCAGTTATGCCTAGCCTTTTCGCGTGTACTGCGGTTAGGCAGTGGCCTGTGAAGAGACCTACCAGCCTTCGGCAGTCATGCCTTTTAGCATTAGTGCATATTTCGTTAGTTTCTCGTCGTAGGTTTTGCACATTATTCTTGAGATTCTGCAGTCGGAGGGGTATGTCCACCTTCGTACTGCTGTGTCCCGTGCCTGTGTCTCCATATAGGAGTGTTACGTTCGCAGGGAGATCGGGACATCAACAATGTCACTGTTGAGTCCCGTTGCACCTTGCTTAGCCAGAGTGTCCGCTGTTTCGTTGCCCTCGAAGCCCTGGTGGCTTGGAATCCAGTAAATGCGCAATTTTTTAACGGTGCCGAGTGCATCTAGCGTTTCCCTGCACGCCAGGACATTCCGAGAGCTTATGTGGTGAGCCTGTAGGGCTTTGATTGCCGCCTGGCTATCTACGAATATGTTCACCATGTCCTGCGTTGTATTCGTTTTTAAGACTACTTCTGCTGCTTTCCTGATTGCGAATATCTCCGCTTGGAATATGCTGCAGTGGTCCGGGAGTTTGTAAGACAGGCTACTGCTGCGCCGACTCCCTCCATCATTTTTGAGCCGTCTGTATATACGTTGATGGCCGTCTGCTCAGCTCCTGAGCGCCAATCTTCTTTTCCTAGGAGCGTGGGCGTATAGTTAAAATTGTTTCTTTGGATCATATAGTCTGTTTCGACTTGGATCCCTCTTCCAATTATACTATGCCCGTAATTGAGTGTCTTCATGTTGCCTATCGTGCAAAGACGTTGAGCAGTCTTTTTTGCTGTTAGGCGTGCCTGTATGTCCACGGGGTTGACATTAAGTATTGTCTGTAGTGCTTTGGTTGGTGTTGTCCTCAGCGCCCCTGTGATGCATATAAGTGCATGTCGCTGAGTTTTTTCCATTCGTTTTAGGTATGTGGATTTCTCTGTGGCTTCCCACCATACCAGTATTCCGTAGAGTAGTATGGGGCGCACAATCGAGATGAGAATCCAGTGTGTCAGTCGTGGTGAGAGTCCCCAAGTGCTACCCAACATCTTTTGCGATGTATAAAGTGCATTGGTGGCTTTCTTCACCCTTTCCTCCACATTGAGCTTCCAACTCAACTTGCTATCCAATACTATCCCTAGGTATTTGATACTCTCTTTCGGTATCAGTGCCTTATCGTTTATTTTTGGTGGAGTCCAGCGAGGTACCTTGTATCTCTTTGTGAAGAGAATGAGGTCCGTCTTGTCCGCGTTGATACTTAGACCGGCTTCCATGGCCCATTCTAGTATCTCTTTAAGTGTGTGATCCATGACAGAGCTGATTGTCGATGGACACTTGCCTGTGATAATTATGCTTATGTCGTCTGCATAGGCAGTTATCTTCGGGGCTTTCCGTTTGAATTTTTAAGAAGTCCGTTTACCACCAAGTTCCACAGTAGGGGTGAGAGCACTCCTCCTTGGGGAGTGCCACACTTGGCTTCCCTGATTGCGGTAGTGGTTCCCCATTCCGCTAGTATTCTCCTGCTGCTCAGTAAGCTCTGAACCCAAGAGTATACTGCTACTGCTGGGGTCACAGCTCTTAGGCTGTGCATTATTGCTTCCGTCGACACATTGTTGAATGCGCCTGAGATGTCGAGAAATGCGCCTAAGGCGTATTCTTTGTGGTGTTGTGCTTCCTCAATGGTAGCTACAAGGGAGTGTAGCGCTGTTTCCACCGACTTGCCCTTTGTGTATGCGTGTTGGTTCTGCTCTAGAGTCATTTCTGTATTCTCTCTGATGTGGAGATCTATCAGCTTTTCAAGCGTTTTCAGGAGGAACGAAGTCAGGCTAATGGGTCTGAAGTCCTTCGGCAGCACGTGGCTACATTTTCCAGCTTTTGGCAGGAAAATTACCCGTGCTGTCCTCCAGGCCTCCGGCACATAGCCATACCTAAGACAACCTCTGAAAATTTCCCTCAGCCATGGAGTGATCACATGTTTGACCTTCTGCATCATGGCCGGGAATATTCCGTCTGGACCTGGTGATTTGTAGCTCTCAAAGGAGTCTATCGCCCACATTATCCGTCGCGTTGTCGTGATACCTTCCGAAATTTCCACTGTTGTGGTTGGGTGTATCGATTGCGTGTTTGCGTTGAATTCAGTGCAGTTAGGGAAATGCGCCTCCAGGAGCACATTTGCCGCATCTTCACTGCTTTCCGTCCATCTGCCGTCTTCGGTTTTTAGTTGGCTTTGTACCGTCTGTTGGCGAGCTAGCAGTTTCCTTAACCTTGCGGTGTCGGCTGTCTTCTCAATGCCTGAGCAGAAGTTTTGCCATGCGTGTCTTTTGGCTACTCGTACTTTTTTCTTAAAGTCACGGAGCCGTATTTTGTATTCGATCCATACTAGCTCTTCTTCCGCTTGTTTTGCGAATTTGAAAAGTTCTAGTACGTCTTTCCTTATTCCTTTGAGTTCTGGAGTCCACCACGGGGGCGTGTGTCTCTTCTTCTCTTGGGATGGTCTGCACGTTTTATTGTAGGCTGCCACTAGATTTTTATTGAGTGTCTCTAGGGACTTCTCTAAATTTTTGTGGAGACTATATTGGGTGGTCGTGGAAGATTTCCTTCAACCTCTTTAACGAACTGCTCCCAGTCCGTATTTCGCGGGTTTCTAAACACATTTTTCTTCACTATTCGTTCAAAGTTTACCCGGAATTGAATGTACCTGTGGTCCGAGAAGGAATGTCTACTAAGGACTCTCCAATCCTGAGCCACGGTATTCGTTACCGACGCAAGAGTTATATCTAAGACGTTAGATGAGGTAGGGCCAACAAATGTTGGTTCATCTCCCTCGTTTACTATCTTAAGATTAGTCTGTAATATGAAATCAAGCAGTGACTCACCTCTTTCGTTAATATCTCTGCTTCCCCATACCGTGTGATGAGCGTTGGCGTCAGCTCCGATGGTGAGGGCCTGCTTCTTAGAGTCGGCCTCTGTCACCAGTCGAGTGAGCTCTTGAGGGGGCGCTTCGGTGTCGTGCGCCATGTAGCAGGATGCCATTAGGATTGGCTCATCTCTAACCATAGCTCCTGCATAAAAATTTTTTCTAGTATTAACAACGGACTGAGGAATCCCATGGGGTCAAATAGTTGCGCCAGTTCGGATAAATACCGGTCGACGTCTTTGCGGCGTACGTAAACTGAAACCGATCAGGAACTGACGCCCAGCATATGCCGAGAGTCTTTGCGGTGTCCATGGTTTTTAATTCTAAGGAATCAGGGAGTTTTGTATCACTCAGAGGAGTCTCACAATTAGTTCGCCACTTATGAAGCTCAAATCCTCCCAGCTTAAGCAATTTTGCGACTTCCCCTTTTAAATCCCACAACGTCGCTATAGACTCTGCTCCACACAGCAAGTCATCCATATAAAAGTTACGCTGAATCGCTTCATAAGCTAGTGGATACTGTGAACTGTAACGCTCCGCTAGATAATACAGACAACGCACAGCAAGAAAGGGGGCAGAACTTGTACCATAAGTAACGCTTTTCAGACGCAGCACTTTAATTGGCTCTGTACTACTCCGACGCCACAGGATGCACTGGTAATTGCAATCACCTGGTTCAACCAAAATTTGCCTATACATCTTTGTAATATCTGCCATCAGAGCATATCTGTAAAACCGAAAACGCGTAAGCGTCTCAAAGAGGTCTGGCTGCAAGGTAGGTCCCACAAGCATTGTGTCGTTCAATGACAATCCATTCGACGTCTTGCATGACGCATCGAAGACGACTCTTAACTTAGTTGTCAAGCTGTCTGGTCTGATAATTGGATGGTGAGGTATAAAGTACTTCACATTGTGTACTTTCTCTGTGGGCACCTCCATATGATTCAAAGACATGTATTCCTCTATGAACTCCGCATAATGCCTTTTAAGCTCAGAGTTCCGATTTAATTTTCTTTCTAAATTTAAAAATCTGTTGAGTGCAATGTTATAGGAACTGCCTAAACCTTCCCTGGGCTCTTTAAATAAGAGGGACACTACAAATCTATTACACTCTGTTAGTTTTACTTTAGACAAAAAAGCGTGCTCGCATTGCTGTTCTTCTGGACTCCAGAAAGCCGAATCTTGAGTACCCTTAGCAGAGCGTTGAGGAATTTCCTCACACTCCCAAAACCTTTGAACCATTTTGTGCAACTCTTCTGCTTCATTTTGCTTAACATTAGCTGAATGATTGCAGATTAATGCTACGTTATAGTCTGGTTCATATTCTCCTAATACGATCCAGCCCAGCAGTGATTTTTGAAGAATTGGTTTATTTAAATCTAGCTTGATTTGACCCGCAACTATAAGCTTGAAGAACAGGTTCACCCCCAACAGCATACTTATTTCATTAGCCGAGTCGAAGCAAGGATCTGCTAGCTTGATTTTCTTCGGTAGCCGCAAGTCGAATGCTGTTGCTGCTGCTGTCGGGCTATATTGCGTTATTTTTGGTAGAACACTAAATCTATCAGTTGCTTCAAAGTTTGTCACCAAAGATTTAAATGTCGTTTTTAATTCACCAAGAATTTCAGACTTGGAATTTCCTATACCATTAAGCGAATAGTGAACACTCATAATTGGCAACTCCAGTTTGGAAGCTAGATAAGAGGTCACGAAATTCAACTGGCTTCCCGAGTCCAGCACACATCTACATTTGTGAAACCGTCCCATGGAATCCTTCACGAGCACTATCGCTGTTGCGAGAAAACTTACAGCCTTATTTGTCAATAAGGAACTATAAAGCGAGCTTGAACCCCCCTTTTGATCACTTGCATTTTCAGTATCTCCGGTCTCCCTATGAAGCAGTTCATGATGCGTCTTGTGAAACGTACCGCAACGCGGCCCAGTGCAACCTTTCGTTAGATGACGCTTACTGAAGCAAACTTAACATAAGCCTATCCTTTTAACTTTGTGGTATCTCTGTAACGGTGTCAAGGATTTAAATTTTAAGCACGCCTTCAAATGATGATGGCCAGAGCAATAATAGCACGCACTTGCATTATCCATTGCAACCGCCAAGCTTGCCCTTTTTGCATCACCCTTGGGGGCTGTTTTGCTGAAATGGCTTTTCTAACCTCGCGACTGGACAAATTTAATTCTCTGTTGCTGAGGAATTGGGCAAGCAGTTCCCAAGACGGTAGCTTTGAACAGTCGTACTCGCCTTCCCCTTTTGCTAATGTCGCATCATCTAGCTTGCTTCGTGTCAAACGAAAAACAAAAGCATCCAACTGAGAGCGACCAATTGAGAGTTTGTGGAATCGACTAGCGTCCTTAGCGACTCTGCATCCGCTTGCTTCATCTTCCGAGTGCTAAAAAGTTCGCAAATATGTGACTGCACAATAATAGCCTTGTGTTCGAAACGATCTCTGATCAGTTGAAGGGCCTTTCTGTAGTTACCTGCCGACAACTCTAAACATTCAATTGTTCGTGAGGGAACAGCAACTAAACAGGACCTAAGATGAATGAACTTTGAAAGCTCATCAAGGTCGTTGTCTGCTTCAATCAATGTCACAAATGAATTGTACCAGCTGGTCCAATCCGTGACTTTACCTGTAAATTGTGGTAATTTCAATGCAGGCAGCTTAGAACAGCGAGCACTGATACTATTTGCCATTGTAGAGTTTGCTGACGGCTCGGAACTCCCAGTTGAGTGACGACCCCTTTTTGTCAATTGGCTCAAAATCTTTGACTTTACTTCGCAATACGATTCTTCTATAAGTTGACGAGTATCGAATTCCGCCGCATTTTCACCAACCTGCTCAATCTGACTTTGAAATTCACACAGCTGAGCGAACACTGACTCAAACAAGCTCAAGCGCGCTTCCAACTCCGTGGCGACCGTAGACTGGCAGTTTGACATTACATAGTTCTTGTTGCAATTCAACGAATTCAATAAACTTTCTCTAAGAGGATAATGCTCTAAAGTTTTGTTGTTCTTTTTTGGAGCCATCTTGCTCGAGAACAAAATTTTAATTACTTAGTTTAAACTGATTTAAACAACGCGTTCAGTTTAAGCTCCTAATTCAAAGCAAGTAAGCAATTTTTTAGGATTTACCAATAGCGTACAACGCGACTTAAGTTTTAATTTTAATTTTTATTTTTTAGTTTTAATTAATCTTGTGCTGCTTAGATATATATGTGCACGCACCAACATATAAGTATATCGATCTGCCAAATTGAGTACCGAAATATTTATGTATGCACTACAAATCAGATGTATTAAGCTGCAACGGGACCTATGTATTTATACTCGATACCGAAGGTAAAGAGTATATTGAGTTTGTGCAATGTCCGTCATGGTGTCTGTCCGTCTGTCCGTCTGTCCGTCTGTATGAACGCAACTTTTTTCCACACCCTTCAAGCTAGAGACTTGAAACTTTCCAAATCTCTTTATCTATGGGATAGTAAATTAAAGTGTCAAGATGGGGGTTCTACGATAACTGGGGGGCTGGCAAATCGATAAATTCGATAACTCAAAACCGATAAATCCACATATTTCGCACATCCTTAAAGCTAGAAGTACCAAATTTGGTAAGAAGATAGCTACTAGCAACCCCCAAAAAACTGCATCAAAAATTTTGGAGCCACGCCCCCCCATTCCGCCCCCAGCCCCCCCGCATTTTGAAATCAGAAATGGCTATATCTCCCACAGTTTATGAGCTAGAGCCACCAAATTTGGTGCCAAGATAGGTGATGATGACCCCCTAAAAACTGTATCAAAAGTTTGGATGCCACGCCCACCAATACTGCCCTAGCCGCCCCCATCCACCCCAACACTTCGTCAAAAACGGGAATGCGTGTATCTTCCAGAGTTGTGGAGCTAGAGCCTCCAAATTTGGTGGGAAGATAGCTGGTAACGACCCCCAAAAAACTGCATCAAAGTTTTGGAGCCACGCCCACCCATTCCGCTCCCAGCCCCCCCGCATTTTGAAATCAGAAATGGCTATATCTCCCACAGTTTATGAGCTAGAGCCACCAAATTTGGTGCCAAGATAGGTGATGATGACCCCCTAAAAACTGTATCAAAAGTTTGGATGCCACGCCCACCAATACTGCCCTAGCCGCCCCCATCCACCCCAACACTTCGTCAAAAACGGGAATGCGTGTATCTTCCAGAGTTGTGGAGCTAGAGCCTCCAAATTTGGTGGGAAGATAGCTGGTAACGACCCCCAAAAATCTGCATCAAAGTTTTGGAGCCACGCCCTCCATTTCGCCCCCCTTTCCCCACTTTTTACAATTTTCGAGCTAGAGTCACCAAATTTGGTATGAAGATAGCAATTGACATTTTACAAAGATCTGCATCAAAAATTTGGATGCCACGCCCACCCATACCGCCCCCAGCCCCCTTTCCCCACTTATTACAAATTTCGAGCTAGAGTCACCAAATTTGGTATGAAGATAGCAATTGACATTTCACAAAGATCTGCATCAAAAATTTGGATGCCACGCCCACCCTTACCGCCCCCAGCCCCCCTTTCCTCACCTTTTACAAATTTTGAGCTAGAGTCACCAAATTTGGTATGAAGATAACAATTGACATTCCACAAAGATCTACATCAAAAATTTGGATGCCACGCCCACCCAAACCGCCCCCAGCCCCCCCTTTCCCCACCTTTTACAAATTTTGAGCTAGAGTCACCAAATTTGGTATGAAGATAACAATTGACATTCCACAAAGATCTGCATCAAAAATTTTGATGCCACGCCCACCAAAAACCACCCCCAGCCTCCCCTTTCCCCACCTTTTACAAATTTTGAGCTAGAGTCACCAAATTTGGTATGAAGATAGCAATTGACATTTCAGAAAGATCTGCAACAAAAATTTTGATGCCACAACTACCCATACCGCCCCAGCCCCCCCCCTTTCCCCACCTTTTACAAACTTTGAGCTAGAGTCACCAAATTTGGTATGAAGATAGCCGGTGGCATCCCCATCTGCATCGGAGAATCTTTAAGGCAGCGTAAACCCCTGCCGCATCCGTCCCCCTTTGCATTCAGGCCTCTTTTTACCGGTTTTAATTCTGGTATCGAGTATGCCGCAGTCGGTTGCGTCCGACTGCAACGTTTCCACTTGTTTGTATTGACTCTGCTTAAGCGCAGCAGCCAACGCTTATCGGTACGCTGATTATGCCTACATACGCCTGCCTTCAGTCACCTATGCATGTGTGCATGTAAGCACTGCTTATCATATGTATTAAGCTGCAACGGGACTTATGTATTTCGTATCAACCACTCTTGAGCGCAGCAGCCAACCGTTTTAGAAAAAGTACAGCTACCTTTGGTTGCGCTGCTGATGCTCTCTACAATTGTGTCTTTGATCACTTTAACAATCAACTGGTGTGACTCTTGCATATACATATGTACATACAGACCCTACACCGGCACATACAATTTACTGCAATGAATAAATGTATATCTGAATGTATGCCTATTTACATGTGAACAGATTATGTACCAATAAGCACTTTCTCACAAACCAATGTACACATTAGATTTATTATATTTTAATTTTTTGTTGAGACACTATTAAAACACACCGAACTTGAAATGGCTATAAGCCGTGCAAGAAGTACTAAATGAATTTAATATTCATTCAATACACCGATAAATCGATATTCATAGCGTTGTAACTATGTAATGCTATGTTTACACTACAGTGAGTTTGCTATCGATATCGTCATCGACGCAATAACTCAGAATTGGTGTTTACATTGGCTCAAAAGTGAGTTATTGCATTAAGCGTCAACCGCTGTGTTTTGCTTAGAGTTTGTAAAAGCCGAAAAATTTAATTAAACAAATTTAAAAAGTAATGAGCACTAACAAATTATGTTTGATTTTATCTGCGATGGAGCAAAACAACGCAATGATGATAGAGCAATTAGGCAAGCCCTAGCAATAAATTTCCTCAACAATAATTCGATTTAAATAAATAAATTAAATTTTTAAAATATAGAATTTATTTTTATGTACCACTGGCCCTCATTATTTCTAGCATTTCTTTTTGAAAATGTTCAGCTCGTTCTGCCATAAGCTCCATGGCCGCCAACTTGCGCTCCTCTATTTCTATGAGCTTGTCAATTTTGTCTACTCGTCGTCGCTTTTTATTTGAAGGCGTATCTGTTGTTATTCAGTGATAATTTGTATTTTTTCAGTTGTGTAGTTGTATGTGGTGTTTACACTAGCACCAGTGGTGACAATTCAAAAATGTAACCGATTATATACTTAAATGGGCAGCACTTATGAGTAAACCGAATGTATATCGAGTACAAGCAACTGCATCCAAACTTAACTCAACTTTTTGTCACCACTACTTTATGTATGGGAAAAAAGCTGCTTGTTGCCCTTAACGCAATAACTCAAATAAGCAGTGCTAGTGTAAACACCACATTACTTAACTATTTCCTATCTGTTATACAAATTCCGTTAACATTTCAACTCCTCAATTCAACTTAAATATCAAAAAATATAATAAAATAACAAAAGGCGCTACTTCGGCGCCAACAATATCAATTGTCATCTTAAACTAACTAATTCAATTAAGTCAATATGCTTGTTTGCTGCAGCAAAAATTGCAAAACGGTTGGAACAACCAACCAAGAATTCATTTTGTGTAGATTATGTGACAACATGATCCACATGAAATCTGCTGGCTTTACGGCCAAAATAGGGGACTGCTTAGTTGCAGACACAGTCCATAAATGGTTTTGTGAGAGCTGCAATGTAGTGGAGAAGGAAACTTCCCAATGCATTAGGCAGACTCATGAAGGTTTCAGGTCTATGCATGTTGCCTTCAACAATCTACATATGGCGTTTGAATTAAAAGTTATATCGAGTCCCCACATATTAGGGTGGAAAAATTTAAATTCAAACACGCCCGAAGCATATCTTCTTTTAAGTTGAGTGTTCCGCCCGAACTTTTCACGACGATTTGTTCTGAAAAGTTTTGGCCGCCACAGCTCGTTGTAAAGGAGTATGTGAATAGGCGTAATGATAGTTTTAATAAAAATGGTATTAGGATTACTAGTGCACAGCCTGTTAGCCACCCTGTGCCCTCCACGTCGTCGGCAAAAAACTAATTAGCTTGGCCTACCAAAATGTTAGAGGTCTTAACACTAAACTTGCCAAATTATATGTAAACAGCCTATCTTTTGATTCACAAATAGTTGCACTTACAGAAACCTGGTTAAAACCCTATATTTCTGATTATTCCGTTTTTCCTTCTAAATATAACTTGTACAGATGCGATCGCACTTCCCGCAAAGGGGGTGGTGTTCTCATTGCTGTTGACTCCTGTATTTCCTCTGAACAGATTCTTTCTCAGGATCTTCCGGACATAGAGTTTTTATGTGTTAAAATATTACTAAACGGCCGTTCACTTTATGTTACTTGCTCTTATATTCCTCCTCAATCTGATATTAACATTTACTCATCCCATCTGAGTACCCTGCAACTTGTTTCGTAATTTTTGACAGATATGGATAATCTGAAAGTGGTTGGTGATTTTAATCTGCCACATGTTGCATGGTCTGTGAATGACACATCTTCGGCGGTGTTACCAGTCACTTCTGATGATTTTATCGATGGCCTACTGGAGTTAGGCCTATCGCAAGTTAACAGGGTGCATAACTGTAGTGGTAGAATGTTGGACTTAATATTTGTTTCTGACTCAGATTGCAGTAATGCTTGTAGAATACCCCCTCTAGTGCTTCCGGAAGATACCTACCATCCAACCTTAGAACTATCCATCGAAATTCTTAACCCTAGTTCAATATCTAATAATACATTAAAAACCCGTTGCTTTCGTAAAACTAATTTTACTAAATTAAATTATCTTCTTCAACATACTAATTGGTATCGCCTTTATTCTTGTAGTGATATAGAAACTGCCATTGCCATATTTTATAGGACCTTGAATTCGCTTTTGGATATTTGTGTTCCCCTCACTCGTTCTTCAAGTGTTAATAAACCACCTTGGTTTACGAGGGAACTATCGAAATTGAAAAACGTGAAGACAAGATCATATAAAATTTTTAAAAAATCGGGAACTACTTTAGACTTATCTTCGTATTTAGTAGCAAAATCTAGTTTTCTTTCTCTTAACACATCTTGTTATAATAATTATCTTAATCGTTGTAGACTTAACTTTTCACGTGACCCTAAACAGTTTTATAAATTTGTTAGCTCTAAACGTAAGTCTTCTTGCTTGCCTACCTCAGTATACCTTGATAATACAAAAGCAAGTTCTGATCAGGCAGTAGCCGATCTATTTGCTGAGTATTTTCAATCAGTATATTCAACGAATTTACATAGTTGCAGTAATTCCTATCCTTTTCGAGTTCAATCGTCAAATTGCATATATATCCCAGTTATAACTGAGTGTTCGCTTCTAAGTGACCTTAACTCTATCAAACCAGGCTATCTGCCTGGTCCTGATGGAGTGCCAGGTTGTATACCTAGATACTGTGCGGATTCACTTTGTGAACCCTTAAATAAATTATTTAACTTGTCGGTTGACTCAACGGTGTTTCCGGCGATATGGAAGGAATCTTTTATTATTCCACTCCATAAAAATTCTTCTAAGTCTAACGTTAAAAATTATAGAGGCATATCCAAGTTGTCCGCCATTCCTAAAGTCTTTGAAAAAATTATATG
This sequence comes from Scaptomyza montana, assembly GCA_018904305.1. Classification (NCBI taxonomy): domain Eukaryota; kingdom Metazoa; phylum Arthropoda; class Insecta; order Diptera; family Drosophilidae; genus Scaptomyza; species Scaptomyza montana. The sequence goes on from JAEIGR010000113.1 coordinate 130,568, forward strand.
TTCTCAACTGCAACACACATGTAGTTCAATTATATCGCCTTATCAACACGGTTTTGTTAGGCGTAGATCTACTACCACTAACCTTCTCGAATTTACTTCGCTTGTTATCAAAGGGTTTCAGGAAAAAATGCAAACTGACGTTGTTTACACAGATTTTAGTAAGGCATTTGATTCTGTTAGTCATTCTCTGTTGCTTCAAAAATTAAAAATTATTGGATTTCCATCAAAACTCGTATTGTGGCTTTCGGAGTACTTGTGTGGCCGAACACAAAAAGTTGTTTTTAAGTCGTCTGTATCTTAACCTATTTTTGTTACCTCTGGTGTTCCCCAAGGTAGTCCTTGGTCCTTTGCTATTTAATTTGTTTATTAACGATCTTCCAGCTGTTATTACTAACTCTTTTGTTTATATGTTTGCTGATGATGTGAAGTTTTGTTTCACCTATAATGATGCTTCTCTTTGTAACTTGCTACAGTCTGATTTGGGTGCATTGTCGGCCTGGTGTCGTTTTAACTTACTCAATTTAAACTGTTCAAAATGTAAAGTCATGTCTTTTTGTAGAAGTACCCCTCAAACTGCTCACTACTTGCTTGATGCTTCACCACTTGACCGCGTGTTTGAAATTAAAGATTTAGGCATTATTCTTGATCCTAAGCTAAAGTTTGAGTCTCATATTTCGTCGATGGTTAATAAGGCCATTAATGTCTTTGGCTTCATCAAGCGGTGGTCGAAAGAGTTTAACGATCCCTACACCACTAAAACGCTTTATACATCCCTAGTACGTCCCATCCTGGAGTATGGATCTTGTGTGTGGTCCCCACAATACTCGATTCACCAGGATAGAATTGAATCTGTGCAGAAGAAATTTCTTCTATTTGCCCTTAGAAGTTTTAACTGGGTTCCTGGAGTAGACTTACCCCCGTATTCAAGTAGACTCCTTTTGATAAATCTTCCCTCCCTGTTAAACCGTAGAACGATGCATGGAGTATTATTTATTACTAACCTACTTAATGGTGAAATCGACTCATCAGTTCTTTTGAATCGAATTAAATTTAATGTCCCAATTAGATCTTCACGTAACTTTTTACCCCTTAGCCTTGATCGTTGCTTCAGCAACTATTTAATTCATGAACCATTTCGTGTTATATGTTCTGACTATAACAAACTTTATTCTCTTGTCTCCGTGGAGGCCTCATCTCCAGTACTAAAAAGATCGATCCTTATCGCTTTATCTAATCGTAACCACTAATTACTAATCTAATGCTGGTCTGATTGGGTTTTTTCTGGGTTTTTCCCAATCCTCGCAACAAATGTTGGACTACTCAATTTTTATTGAATTTCCCAGAGCTTTAACGTTAACTTTTGATTATATTTTCAGATTTATATATTAATCTATATTTTTATTTTAAATTATTTTAACTATTTTTTAATTTAAATTAATTTTGATTTCATTTTAATGTCAGCTGCTCTTAGCTGACAATTAATAAATAAATAAATAAATAAATAAATAAATACTCGACGGTATTTGGCCCTTCAGGTGGAGTTTCAGGGAGCAATCTTTGCAGAGAAACAGCGTAATTTTTCCAATCAGTTCTTCTTAAGTTTCTGAACTGAGTTGGTTTGGGACTTTGGATCTGTAGTATGGTTTCAATAAACCTGTGATCCGAGAAGGAGAAGGAGGAACAGGCAGTGACAAGAGTAATGTCTAGGACTTCCCTGCAGTTTTTGATAATAAAGGTCGGGTCCTTACCATTATTACAAATAAGCATGTTGGTATTGACAAGGTAGTCAAAAATCAACTCACCCATTACGTTTGTATCAGTGCTTCCCCACTGATGATGATGGGCATTTGCGTCGCAGCCCACTATTAGCCGAAGGCCTCCCAGCTCGCAGTCGGCGATCAGCTGGCGAAGCGACGGATGCGGAGGGTCGCCCTTATGGTCGTGGGCGAAGTAGCTAGAGGCTAGTCGGATTGGTTCCGTCTCCAGCTCCAGACACGCTGCAGTGTTGTCTGCGTCGCTATACTTTGGGAGCAAAAATATGTTTAAATGTCTTTTTGCAAGTATGCAGGTTCTATATCTACCTTCGGTTCCAGCTACTAGTAGCTTGTGTTCATGTGTCCTCAGTCCAGAAACCCTGCCACCACACACCCAGGGTTCCTGTATAAGGACTATGTCTACTGTACCCCTCTCCAGGTACAGCAGAAGAGCAGCCAATGCTGCCTTACTGTGGTGTAGATTTATCTGAAGAAGTCTCAAGGACATTCTTCAAATTCTTCTCCACCACAGTAATGTCGGCATCTTCATCGTCCTCTACCTCTATGTCTCCCCCGCTGTGGCCTAGCCGGGAGAGATCTCGGGCTAGCTCTGATGTCTCAGAGACATAGCCTAATAGCTCCTCCTCATCTAGATCCTCATCGTGGTCGATCTCCAGATCCGGCTCTTGCACGACGGACTCGTTGGCCTTGTCCGAGCGATACACCCTAACAGCCACGGTTTTAAAGCCGTACTGTAAGGTGTCGCCGGACTCGGCGAGGTGCTCGACAGTCTTGTCGTTCAACACCAAGAGAATCTGTTGCCGTGGACCATCCGCCTTTTCCAATTTTGCCACCCGCCAGTCGCTTGAAGGGCAACTGAGGGTTGCAAAATTGGAAGACCTTTAGGATCTCGGCCGGATCATCGGGTTTAGCCGATACCCATACTCGAGCCCTAGGCCTGCTGGGCACATTCTTCCAGTCCACAGCCTCCAACTTGGCCCCAGGGTAGACTTCACCCAGGGCAGAAATGGCCTCTTTGTAGATCTTGGCTGAGTGCATATCAGCGCATGCCACCACCTTCACGCAACCTTGATGCCAGCCGGCATCTTGGCATACGGGCGGTGGACCTCCATTTGCCAGCATGATCTGCATAAAGGCTCCTTGCAGCTCGTTCTCCACCCACGGCCACTGGCTCCTCGGGATTTGGCCCCCCTTGCTGCCCTTATCCAGGACACCGAGAAGAACCTTACCCCTCGTCACCTCGGCGTAGGATTTCGTCCCGAGCTGCTGGCGCGACCGCTTGGCTTGTGGTGCGCTACTAGCTTCCGGTAGCTGCGGCTTTGGCTTAGCGGCATCTGGCTCTTTCGCTGGAGCTGGATGAAAATCGGGCAAAATTGATTTTGCCCACTCCACCAGCTGCGAACCTTCTAGTGATGTTACTGTGCCAGACAGGTTCCGGGTCAAGATACCCGCAGCACGTCTCTTGTCGTTGTACGACGGTTTCTTAGGTCCGGGCATGCTCGGCTTTATCGAGATTGAGGCCCGGTTTGGGGTGGAGGCTGAGCCCGCCACATGTATGCTCTGCGGAGCTCTAGCCGGCACCTTGTATCCAGGTCTCGCCCCACGACTCGGCTGCCTATCCGGAACCTTACCGCGTACACCTGGAATAGCACTGCCCGCTGGCTTACCGGGCAGCGCAGAAGATGAGGGATTGTTAGTCCCATCCGACTTTGGGCGAGTGTCGGCCTCTTTGTTTATTGTTTTGTTGTTAGTATTTGAGTTCATATTTTTCCCAAGAGTAATAGGGAAGGGGATCGTCACCCGCGGCAGAGCCCATGTACCGCGGGAAGCTTACATAAAACAGGGTGGGTCGGCTGTTCCCCCTAAGTCCGCATACTAGAGACCGAGCTTCTCCCCGGCCACGCAACCATCGGTGTATGCTGTTCCACCTTGGCTTGGGGTGATTTGGAGAGTTGTCTTCTCTCGCCCGACTACGATTTGCCAGCACTCATTGGAATATGTCAGAAACAGATAAAGAATGTCAGAGAATAATGGCAATAAATATTGATAAGTATAATAACGAACTAATTATTAACAATACTAACTTAAATATATTACATTAAAGAAAATTACAAAATATTTTTTGAAAAATGTTATTTAAAAAGCGAACGCCCTGAGAAACCAGCCACAAAATGCCTTTTAAAATTAATCCTCAATAATGAAAAGCCATTTCACTATAAATCACGCAGACTATCGTACAAAGAAAAAGAACAAGTTCAGGAAACATTAGATGAATTATTAAGAACAGATATTATTCAACCAAGCCAATCTGAATACGCATCACCAATAGTATTAGTCAAAAAGAAAACAGGAGAAATAAGACTCTGTGTAGATTTTAGAACATTAAACAAAGTCACACCCAAAGACAATTACCCACTGCCATTAATAGAAGATTTAATAGATACATTAGCCAACAAAGAAATATTTACATTATTAGACTTAAAAAGCGCGTTTCACCAAATAGAAGTACATGAAGAGTCAACGAAATACACATCATTTATAACCCCTATGGGACAATTTGAATACACTAAAATGCCATACGGACTCAGAAATGCATCAGCAACTTTCCAACGTTTTGTTAACAATGTATTCGATGATATGATTAGAAAAGGCAGAGTAGCAATTTACCTTGATGATATTATGATAGCATCAAAGTCAGCAGAGGAACATTTAGACACTTTAGAAGAAGTATTCAAACGATTAACAATGAATAGATTAGAATTAAGAATCGACAAATGCAAGTTCATGGAAGAAAAATGTGAATATCTAGGCTACATCATATCCAAGGAAGGAATACAACCCGATATAAAAAATGTTGAATCAATCGCAAATTTCCCAATACCAAGGAATGCAAAAGAAGTTCATAGTTTCCTGGGACTCTGTTCTTATTTCAGAAAATTTATCAAAGAATTCTCTGTGCAAGCCAAACCTTTATATAACCTAATTCGAAAAGAAGCCAAATTTCAATTCAATGACGAGGAAATGCAATGTTTCGAAAATATGCAGTACAAATTAATGAATTCACCTATTCTTGCGATATACGACCCGAAGCATGAGACAGAACTGCACTGCGATGCCAGTTCAATAGGATTTGGAGAAATATTAATGCAAAAGAAAGAAGATGAAAAAATGCATCCAGTATTTTATTTTTCCAAAAGAACAACGAATTATGAATCAAAATACCATAGCTTTGAACTAGAGACACTCGCGATCATCTATGCACTGAGAAGATTCAGAATATACCTTCATGGCAAAAAATTCAAAATAATCACCGACTGCAATTCATTGTCAATGACACTAAGTAAAAAAGAAGTTACCCAAAGAATTGCACGCTGGGCATTAGAGCTCGAGAACTATGACTACGACATTGAACATAGAGACGGCAACAAAATGCAACATGTCGATGCACTTAGCAGAACACAAAATATTTTAATACTAGAAGAAAGCACATTTGAACAAAACCTATCAATTTGTCAAAACAAAGATGAAACTATATCAAAGATACGAGCACAACTAGAAGAAAAAGAAATCAAAAGATTTGAAATGAGAAATGGACTAATTTACAGAAAACACACAGAACAAATATTATTTTATATACCACTAGTAAGTGGCCCGCTTACTTCGCTGCGCGGATAGTTTATATAAATTTTAGCAATAGAAGATAGATACAAAATAAATAAATTAGAAAATATTTCACAAAATATTTAAGCAAAGTATTTAGTATTCTCTTTTCCACGCCACCATTGAGGTAGAGAATATTGTGGTTTCCCCAGTAGGCCTTATCCACTTATTGAATTTAATTTGCAATTATTAACAACTTTAAGAGCTTCTTTATAAACGACATTGGTTGTTTTTCCGTCAGGTGCTAATACAAATAAGATTTTTGGTGAACTGACTCTTGAGCAGACTACATAAAATTGGCCATGAGAAAAACAATCGTGTCTTAAGTCTAGTCCGGCTAATTTAAGAGTTTGTCCCTGTGATTTATTAATTGTTAAGGCAAAGCAAACTTTTAAAGGAAATTGCAATCTTTTAAATTGAATTGGCAATTCAGAATCAGAAGGTATTAATGGAATTCTCGGTATAAAAATCGTTTCCCCTATACCATTGCCAGTAAAGATAATTGCTTCGACAACATTCTTATGAAGGACTTTAACTTGCAATCTTGTACCATTGCACAGTTATGGCGGTTTCAAGTTGCGAATCAACATTACAGGTGAACCAATCTTTAAAGTTAATTTATGTTGAGGCAGGCCAGCCGGATTTAATGAATTAAGAAAATCGACGGGGTAATGAACTGCATCTTCGATTTCAGCCACAGAATCAATAGAGTTATATGTCATTTCTTCACTTTGAAATGATTTTAATAAAAACTCGTTTATTTCCAATGCATTGTCATTTCTCGCAGTCAAAATAGCACGTTCTGAAAACCATTCGAGTGATTTTTGAGAGATATTTGTAATACCCGGAAATATTTTTAGAGTTAGCTCTTCAATACTTTTCACAACATGACACAAAGTTGATGGTAAAGTTATTTTGCCATCATGGGTTGGAAATAATCCATTTCCTATTTGAAGAAGCATTTCTGCAAATTCACCAGCTATGCTATCACCTTTTAAGTGCACTCGCATATTCTTCGTTAATGCAATTTTCTGTATTTTGGGCCACAAAATTGAAGACTTTAAGCACGCATTTATTTCATCTGCTCTTGTTCCTCTGGGGATCACTGGGAGAGTTTGTCGAAAATCACCAGCTAAGAATCTATCTCGAATATCTTTCAAAGATCGATCTACAGCTTCAAAAGCACCATTATGGCCCATAGTACACTCATCCCAAACAATAAGCTTGCAATCTTTGAGCACAGCAGCAATATTAGATTGCTTTGAAATTGAGCAATGTGGTGTTTCTAAATGAATCAAATTAAATGGAATCTAAAGTGTAGAATGCGCTGTGCGACCACCATTAAGTAAAGCAACGGCCAATGCAATTGTTTTACTTTCCCGTATCTTTGCCATTAATAAATTTAAAAGAAACGGTTTACCTGTTCCACCAGGTGCATCTAAAAAATAGATTTCTCCTTTTTCTGCTTCAACGCTATATAGTATCTTTTCGTATACTTGTTTTTGCTCAGCAGTAAGGAGTAGCTCATTATTAACAACAAAATTATCACAATTTTCATAATTTGTTTCTCTATGATATTCAATATTTGGAACAATTTCCTCGGATCTAATTGGTAGTGGAAGTCCATAGTTAGTCAAGTTTTGACCACCAATAGACAGTACAATATCTTCAATGTAAATAAGACATTTATTTAATACATTATTCACAATACTTTCATCAATATTTCTGTCTTGTGAAAAATGAAAGGCTCTTAAAATATCTTCTGATAAACTCTCTTTATAAGTATTCCAAAGTTTAAGAGCATCTGAAATTTGACAAAATACTAACATTATTGCAAAAAGTTCTCTCAGTTTTGTAGGATTTTGACATATGACAGCTTCGGCTAGAGTTGAATCCGAGTGCTTATCGTCTTCTAGTAATCCTAGAGCTTTACACGCCAATTGAAATGATGCGTATGCTATACCATTAACGGTTTTTAAATTTAAAAATGAAGTTTGGCTCCTTACAAAATGTAATAAAAGTCTTAAATAAAAACATTCTGTATTATTGGGATGAATAGTGTAAACTCTTCCCAAAGCTGAATCTCTTTTAACTCCAGGAAAATTTGGCACATCATGCCCTCGTTTTCTTCTTTGAAATTCTTTATTGTTCCATGTTAAATACGATGGAACTTCACAATATAGACGCGTTCTTGCAAACTCATCACGTGTGCATAGCTCGAAGAAGGCTAGCAAAGTGGTTTTGGGTGTAGTGCTTAATCTGTCAAGTAATTGTTGCGGATTATTGGGGTTAAAATATATCCGTTGACCATTTTCTAAATGAACAGCTAAGTGTGTAATAGCCGGAAAACGTTTATGTATGGGAAATGCAAGGATTCTTCATACCGCTTCTGAGCTACTTATTTAACGGCCACTTTCGTACATATTAATTTCATTACGTTGGTCTTCAAGAGTAAATGATGCTTGATCACTGCCCTTGTTAACATATTTACAAATGTATTTAATAGACTTTACAGAACTGCATTACTCAACATTTATGTGAGCTTCAAATGTTCTCAATAGTACACAGTTATAAGGCACAACCCAACGATTATCTATGCAATTACCATTTATATTAATTGCATTACCACCATCTTCTATCGATCTTCTACGATATAGCGGGTAACTATCTTTTCCCGTCACAGTTTCTTTAAGTAATTGTCGAGGAAACCTTTTGGTACATTTTCCATTTTTTATGCATGGCGATTTATTATTAAATGCTCCGCAAGGACCATGAATCATAACAAAGGATCCTCATCTGCGTTTGGTATTTCGGCACAGATAATTTTATCGATTTTATCTGGTCTTATTTTATTTTCTAACCAAAGTAGAATATGTATATGTGGGAAACCCCGCTTTTGCCATTCCACAGAGTACATGAAACATTGCACGCTTCCAAACAAAAAACCTTTTGTCAATAGTGACATTAAAGCTTTAACTTTTAAATGAAAAACTCGAGCTTTAATATCGTGACGATCATGCGGTTTTTGACCCGGTAATAAAAAACTTTTGATTTCATTCCATTGTGGATTGCATGTGAATGTTATGAAAAGATCTGGTCGCTCATAATGGCGAACATATGTCATAGCATCTTGAGTCTTTTCATGCATATATCGTGCAGAGCTTGTAAAAGAAGACGGTAAAATTACCATCTGACCAAGTTGAGCTGCGTCAACATCTTGTTGGCCTATTGCATCTTGTAGATGTATATATGTAGCTATCTGCTCTGAGTTTCGCTTGATTGTAGCGAATATAATTTAACCTTTCTGTTTCAATTTTAGCATACATATCAACTAAAAATTGACTATAAAGGGAACGACAATAAATTAAATGATTTAACTCAGATTGACGAATCATTATTTTATAACTGTAAAAGCTTAACGCAGATATATATTTTTTTGGTTCCTCCTTTTTTAATAATGAATTCCATTCTTGTATATACACTGATTTGCCATCTTCGCCTTAAGGAAATAGCAAAGGGTTCTGTAAGGCATCGTATGATCGATGCACCTCACTTATACGATGTAATTTATAATTATGGCTTTCAATAATAATATTGCGCTTTTCAAATTGCTGACCAACAATAACTATAGCTACTTCGCTTGATGGAGGTGCATTGTAAAGCCCTTTATGTGCACCAGCGGGTGTTTGATCAGCATGTATAACCAATTTATAGTCTTTGGTACTTGTTTGTATTTTATTGAGAGCCATTTCTAGATCTTTTACATAACGATTATGATGATGAAACATACATTGAAGATCCTTTACTACGCTACAATCAACATTTGTAATATTTATGCAACGTAGTTGAGCTTCCTTTTCATCATCACCAACAAAATAAATTTGAAGAAACTGCATTTCTTCATTTGGCAAAGGTCGGACACTACCAATTCCTTGGACGTTAACAGATACCCAGGGGCTCACTTTTCCATTTTAAAGCATTACAATGTTTGCATATAAAATTCATACTTCCAAGTTGAGTAACTTTATCTGACTTGTAAGTTATTTCAAAATCTTAGCTTAAGCCAGACATGGCTTTAACACTCCATGCACGCAAACGCCTTTCTTGACGTGCATTAGGATTATTAGCCTGATGTCTTCTCACTGCAACTCTATGAGCTTCAGAATTATTAACCTGAAATCTTTTTGATGCTTCTATGCGCTTACCCCTATTGATATATTAAAATAAAGTCAAGAAAAACTCACTTCTGCAAGTCATTTTAATACACGGGTTCAGGGTATCTTTTGGTCGGGATTTCTCGACTAAAGCCTTCTTACTTGTTTTCAGATTCGCTCATTCTCGTGTTGTGCTGACAGTCGGCAATTCAACACCTGCATCATGAATTGAGCGCTGCTGGTCCCAAACCCAAAGAGGCAGCTTAAAACTTGAAAACGCTCGCGCATCGCTCTTCATGTTCGGCGCTAGATGACAAATTATTTTTAAATCTCGCTCCGATCATGCGCCTTCGTTGTTGGCTATTTCGGCTAATTCTCTTGTGTATGCGCGCGCTCTGCAAGTTAGACAAAGAGCGTAGTATCGCTACCTTCTTCGCACGCACTGAATCAACGCAAAACATATCTAAGAGGCTGCAGTTAAGTGAATTGCATATTGCCTTTAGCTTTAATTTAGTGTGTGCGGAGGAGGTAGGGTTATTAAACCTTATGATTGACATGCAAAGCGCGCACATAAGATAGAGAGTGAACGTAAATGAGCAACAACAAAGGAGCATGATCGGAGCGAGATTTCAAATTATTTGATTATCATTATGTGAACGCCCTTTGCTTGTTCGAAATTGCATATCAATAATATATCAATAATGTTAGTGTGATACGTTTTGTCTAAGTTATATAAGCAGCAAGTAGGCGAATCCACCCCCAAAACATATTCTGGTGTGCAAAATTTTTCTACACGGACCAAGTTATGTTTTGTTGTTGTTGTTTTTTTTTTTTAATCAACGACACCAACAAAAAGTAGCAGTGCGGGCCCAACAACAACACTTACAACAACAACAAACGCTACTTGGGTCGTAAATCAATTGTCAAAGGCACACAAATTTGAGAAAAAAAAGAATATGCACTGTGCGAAGTGATACATGTACATACATAAAATTATGAAAATTATTTTCAAGCGCATTGTTCACTTAATTGTGTATGCACATATTCATTAAGAAGCAGAAATCCGTTTCGTTTTTGCAAGTGTCGAACATTTTTTTATGACTTTGCTTGTGCGACGCGAAGGCGTCACTGCGCATTTGTTTTGTTTTTGTATTCTCGCTCGCGATCAAACCCTCAGCTTGTGCGACAATCAGGCGACAGTAGTGGAATGGGTACTTGTTGTAATTGTAATTTGTTTTTTAAAATGGGTAAAAAGTGCTCCAAATCGTATGGGAGGTACTTGAAGGAGTTGTCCAAATAAAAATTCCCTTCTTAGTGCTCACTTACTACCTGCATAAAAAATTGTGTGAAAATTTCAGCCTTCTAGCTCTTTTCGTTTAGGCTGTGGCTGATCCATTTTAACGCGGACGAACTCTTTTATATATATAGAAGATCTATGGAACGAAATATATCAACAATATACCATGACAACATGGGACACCGAGGATGCGAAAAAGTACACAACGCCATTACAAAATCATACTGGTTCCCTCAATTAACTGAGAAAATAAAAGAACACATAAGAAATTGCTTAAAATGCATAACATACTCCTCAAAGCAAGGAAAACACGAAGGTTTATTACACAGCGTACCCAAAGGAGACGAGCCATTTCTAACAATACATATTGATCATTTCGGACCTGTGAAACTGCAGAAAGGGACAAAGAAACATGTTTTATTTGTTGTAGATGCTTTTTCAAAGTTCGTGAAACTATACGCCACTCAAAGCAGATACCCGAAAAGTACAATGAAATGTCTACATGAATTCTTCAATGCATACAGTCGACCCGATGTAATAATATCTGATAAAGGAAGGGCATTTACATCAAAAGATTTCGAAGAATTCCTGAATACCAACAATGTTAAACATATAAAAATTGCAACTGGATCGCCACAAGCAAACGGCCAAGTTTAACGCGTCAACAGATGCCTAGGACCAATGATAGCCAAACTCACAAGTGCAGGGACACAACGCTCACTAGAAAACGTACTACCTGAAATAGAATTTGCTCTAAACAACACCACTCATAAAAGCACTGGTACAACACCGAGTGAATTATTATTCGGAGTAAGTCAAAGAGGTATAGTCATTGACCACTTAAAAGAATGCATAACCGAATATAATAATCCACAAAGAAATCTAAACGAAATAAGACAATTAGCAAAAACTAAAATTGTAGAAAACCAAAAATACAATGAAAAACTAAAAAACAAGGGAAGAACACAGAGAAAATATAACAAAGGAGACTATGTAGTAATCAAAAATTTTGTAAGCATACCAGGAGTATGCAAAAAAGTAATACCAAAATACAAAGGACCATTTCAAATACACGAAATCTTACCAAATGACAGATATGTATGTAATAACTGATGTGGAAGGATTTCAATTAACACAAATTCCATACAATGGAATATGGGAAGCAAATAATATAAAACCATGGATTAATACGAATGCAATGTCAGAAGAAGAAGAATCAATGTCAGAAGAAGAAGAATCAATGTCAGAAGAAGAAGAATCAATGCCAGAAGAAGAAGAATCAATGTCAGAAGAAGAAAAATCAATGTCAGAAGAAAAATCAAGGTCAAATACAAAAAAATCAAAAATAGAAGACAAAATTTTAGAAAAAGAAAAACTAGAATCAGAAGAAGAAGAAATACAGACAAAAGAAAAAGAAATAGAGTCAAAAGAAAATAATACTAATTTAAATTGTAGTATACACATATATTCATATATATTCAAATGTAATAAACAGCAACACTTTGTTGTTGTCTAAACATTAAATCGAGCAACGACACTTTGTCGTTGCATAAACAATAAGCCAAGCACCCAGTGCTGGTAACATGATCGCGTAAGAATGCAACGCGCACAACGATGCCGCGTCAGCGTTCTCACGCTTAGACCATTTACTATACATATGTGTATACTCTCGCTCTCTTTATATTATATACAAAACTATGTACGGCTCTCGCTGACTTCTCTGCCGAAGCAGTGGCCAGCTTTAAGTTAGAATTAATATTCAAAAAATCATTCAATAAAGAACTGTTAAAACAAACGGACGTCGATGTGTTGTGTTTTAAAGTATTTAATCAACTTGAGGACAACTGTATTACATGGCGACCGTGACATGTGACTTCGAACGGCGAAGTGTAAAATAAAAATGTAATAATAAATAATACAGTGCTTGTTATGTACGAAAAAATGTAATAATAAATAATAGAGTGCTTGTTATGTACGAAAATAAAACGATAACGATGAGAGATCAAAAGGTCTTGTAAATTAAATAATTAACTTTTACAAATAAACAAACAAAATATAAAACATTTTGGTTAATACATTCATGTGAGATCAAAAAGGTCTTGTAAATTAAATAATTAACTTTTACAAACAAACAAACAAAATATAAAACATTTTGGTTATACATTCATGTTCATGTTCAACAACTTAAAAGTGCAATACATAATATTATGAACTATAATGGATGAAAGCAAACAAAATTTAACAAATTATTACTCAATAATTAATAATTAAACGAAAATCAAAAAAAAATAAATAAAAACGAATGAGGAGATGCCTGTGTAGCCATCACCAGCCACTTAAATTTAATGCGGAGGACAGCGGTCTGCTAGTCCTCTACATCCACGAGGGATAAAAAAAAAAAAAAAAAAAAAAGTCCACTACAACACTAACATCTACAGCCACGAGGGATAAATGATAAACCTTTGAGCCGAAGAAAACAGCATCAGCAGCAACAGCAACAATGAATAACGGCAACAGGAACAGCACGTTAGTCACTGCCAATACTAACAACAGCTTGTGCGAAGACCAGCACCGGCATCACCCAGCGCATCAAGCTGGGCCACGGACACCGAAAAGGAAAAAACAGAAACATCAATAGCCTGTGCGAGGACCAGCACCGGCGCCCCATCAGATCCTGGCAAGAAGACCCCAAGCGGCGAATCAGCAAGCTGACTATAAAAATAATACCTGAAATTCAACTAGATGCACCACAAGTGCTGGTTGTAAAAAAAAAAAAAAAATATATATATATATTAATACACACATACGTAAATATAAGAAAATTGTAATACTGAGCGACATCTTAGTTGCCAAGGTAGTAGCGTATGGCCCGTAAAGCCATACAACACATAGACAGGCGATCAATATGACATACAATAGAGATGTAAACATATAATAAACGAGAAAAAAAAAAATTACCAAAAGTAACCATCTTGCGCATTACGCTAGTTACGCGAAATATAAATAAATAAAAAAAACAAATTTTATTATGAAGCAAACAGATTTTTATGAATAAGAAAGAACAAAAAGAAAAAACATATAAGTATAAATTCCCTGACCGTTCTCGAATCGAAAAAAAGACCACTAAGTGCCGTAAGAAGCGTATGCGAAGCTTGAGACGTAAGCGCAAAAGATGCGTGCAAGGTCAAAGTAATCGCATTGCCCTCTGGCCATTCTTGTGAAACATAACTGACGTACAAACATTTGATACTGACTATACCACTTGAAACTTTAAGTAAATTTACATAATAGTTTTTGAAATCAGAAAAGATTATGCATTAGTTAAAACTGACAATAATTTTAAACTCTCACAAACACCTTCCGTGTTTTTGTTCACTTTACATAATTAAATTTCTAATTGAAAAATATTTTTTTAAATAACTCAACATTATTATCCCAAATAAGGCCCTTCCAGGCACATAAAATAGAAAAGACAATTTTGATACAGATGCCCGCTCTAGGATAACAATATTAAAATTACAAAAAATAGACTAACGAAATAAAGTCCTGAGAGTCACTACCAGGCAATACAGTAGACAAAATTATCCTGCGCAGGAATATAACAAGAATCTTTGCTTAGGCAAAATCTTGAAAAGCTTCTAAGCCCAACGTCATCACAAATGACGGAATAAGAAAATTAGTGACCTTGCGTATAACAAAATCCAAATTGTTTATTAAAATAAGGTTAAAAGTTATCGCAAGAATTGAAGTTAGCGATCTGTATGCAAATGGAGTTATTGATTTAGGTCAATTTTTCCAACGGCTTGAAAGCAGAGCCGGTGTACACGATATACGCGAACTAAAAATGGCACCGAATGACATAATCTTTGAACAAGTTTCAATAGAATTATTCAAGAAAATGGGCAATAATGTATTAAAATTATTAAGAGTAGCGCTACTCAAGCCGGTGACCAATATATCAAATGATATAGAAAAAGAAGCTATACTGTCTAAATTTCATGATGATCCAATACAAGGAGGTCATACTGGCATATCAAAAACTTTAGCTAAAGTACAAAGACATTACAAATGGAAAAATATGCGAAAAAACATAAAAGAATACATACGTAAATGTCAAAAATGCCAAATGTCTAAAACGGCATTACATACAAAGACCCCTTTAACACTGACAGAAACACCAATATATGCTTTCGACAGGGTAATTGTTGACACTATTGGTCCATTACCAAGATCCGAACATGGTAACGAATATGCAATAACGCTTATTTGCGATTTAACAAAATATCTCGTTGCCATTCCGATCCCAAACAAAAATGCTAGTACTGTCGCTAAAGCTATATTTGAATCTTTTATATTGCAGTTTGGTCCAATGAAGACGTTCATTACGGACATGGGAACTGAATATAAAAATTCGATTATTAATGAATTGTGCAAAAATTTGAAAATAGACAATATAACGTCTACAGCACACCACCACCAGACAGTTGGAACAGTAGAAAGAAGTCATAGAACTTTTAACGAATATATTCGCTCATACATTTCAGTTGATAAAACCGACTGGGATGTGTGGCTAAAATATTTTGTGTACTGTTTCAACACGACCCCATCTATGGCACACAACTATTGTCCATATGAATTAGTTTATAACAAACAAAATAATTTACCCGAATATTTTAATACAGTAGACAATATAAAACCTCTATATAACATAGAAAACTATGCTAAAGAAAGTAAATTTAGATTAAAACAGGCATATAAACGAGCTAGAATAATGCTAGAAAAACATAAGGCTAGGAATAAAGAATATTATGATAGAAATATAATTAATTTCGAATTAAAAATAGGAGATACAGTTTTACTAAAAAATGAAACTGGCCATAAGCTAGACTCAGTATATTTAGGACCATTTAGCGTAGAAAAAAAAAGATAAAGATAATATAATTATAAAAGGTAAAAACAATAAAAAACAAAAAGTTCATAAAAATAGGTTAAAACAAGTGGAAACGTTGCAGTCGAGCACTTAATATAATATGAGAATGCTATAGGCACATGTAATGATGTAGCTGTAACATTTTCGCTCACTTTTGAATTGAGGGGGGTTAGTATGCATTCGAAGTCTGCATACACTACAAACGGAACATCTAAACTACGATTAAAATTCTTAAATTTAAGACTTGCTTTTTCTAATGAGGGTAATGTTGAAACCATCTTGCCGCAATTCATCCGGTGCTCCGAAGATAACTTCTCGCTGTGGGAGAAGTTGAGGCAGGTGTTACAAAAGAAAAGCTGATGCGCGTTACCGGTCACCTGTGAGCTAACCAGTCTGTAAATATCAAAACAAAAGAAAATGTATTAGTAAGTACTAAGTATTAAGAAAATTGAAATTTTTACATACCTTGATAAACTTTTTATCCACACAAAATGCGCCCGTCCATCGCTCTCCAAAAGTAACAAACTTATATGCCGTTCCCTTTCCACCTCCGTTAAATACAGCGGGCCAACCACTTTTCCTTTTTCTTCTTCGAACCCAAAAACGTTGATACTAATAGTGGAGTTCCGTCTGTCGAACACTTTGATTTGTGTAAGCGGAAGCGGAAACTCCAGCTCCTCAAAATCTAATGTAAGTGTATCACTTACAAAGATTTTTGAGTTGTCAATATTCACATTGTAGCTCGAACATCTTTCAGGATGGCTGGTGTTGCGTGGGGCTTTCAGGGCTGATATTAAAGACCATTTAAAACAATATTCATCTGGGTTTTGCACATTCACAATCGCCTTTTTAGCCCTCAGAACCTTTGTTTTGTTTGTTGGAATTTTATGTATTCCGCAAATAACTCAAAGTTTATCTTACACGATGTGTGTAAAGACAAAACATTGGCTATTATTGGAATAAGCTCCAATAAGGCATCAGTGAGGAATTCTTGGGGATCAAGAATTTCCTCACGCGTATTCTCAAACGACAACGTGAGGATGCGGTTTTTAAACCCACCTGATATCTGCTTAACAGCACTATTCAGAGGTATAAAAACACGCATTTTGTGGATACTGGACCGTAAATGTCCATTCCACTTTGAAAAAAGTACATTAACCTTACGTGAGTCACACCACTTTCTCGTCGCATTGGGGGTGGCGGCAATGATGTTGGTGGTGGCGTAAGGTGTATTGTTGTAGGTGGTGGTGTAGGCTGTGTTGTTGTAGGTGTCGTCGTAGGCTGTGTCATTGTATGTGGCGGCGTAGGGTGTATTATTGTAGGTGACGGCGTATGGTGTATTGTTGTAGGTAGCGGCGTAGGTTGTGTTGTTGTAGGTGGTACCGTAGGCTGTGTTGTTGTATGTGGTGGCGAATGGTGTATAGTTGTAGGTGGCGGCGTAGCATGTATTGTTGAAGGGTGTGGTGAAGGGTTCGTTGTTGTAGGTGGCGGTGTAGTATGTGTTGTTGAAGGTGGTGGCGAAGGGTTCGTTGTTGTAGGTAGCGGCGTAGGGTGTATTGATGTAGGGTGTGGCGAAGGGTTCGTTGTTGTAGGTGTTGGCGAAGGGTTCATTAATGACATCGCTCCAATTAACTTCCTTGGGGGGGTTTGTATCAGCCCCGCAAATCTCTGTTAAGAGGTTCGCTACCTCGGTGGTGTACACAAATTTTTTATTCGAGTTTGACGACATATTAATATTTACAACATTTTTTTTTGGTTTGCTTTAAAATCGAACACAAAAACGTTTGAAAAACACGGAGGTCAAATTTAAAAAAGTTACACTTGAAAACTTCGAGAGCAACTGATCGTTTATTAAACCAAAAATGCCTCTTTTATTGATTTTGAAATCAGTGCAGGCTATAAGATTTTTCTAGCACTTGACTAATATTCCAAACAGATATATATATAAAAACAAAGGTTAGAAAGGGATGGCGATAAACATTTAAATGTCAAGCATATATGATTATAGGATAGTATTCAACTTAAGGATGAAGGGGACCAATGAATTAGCATTCTCATCTGCTTTTCATAGACACTTGTCTCCTCTATCCTTTTCCCCCTCTTACACCTGCACATTCTAACACCCTCTCCCTCTAACACCGCATAGCTCACATGAATGTTGTTATTGTTACTGCTCTTAAAAAAATAGAAAATATGTATGTACTGACTTGCTTACAGACAACGTACATGTCACATGTGTGCATCCTTGATACCAGATCCTATGATCATATAACCCACTTGAATGTTGATTTTGTTACTGCTCTTTACAAAAAACAATGCATGCTGTGGCTTAGCCTGTATTTGACTCTAATAATAAATGGTTAAATAGCCAAAACTGATTTTCCCAATAACTATGCTCAATGTTTATGGCTTGTTCGTTAAACAGGCGCATCCTTGACACCAGATCCTATGATCATATAACCCACTTGAATGTTTTTATGTTGCTGCTTTTGACAAAAAAACAATGCATACTGTGGCTTAGCCTGTATTTGACTCTAATAATAAATGGTTAAATAGCCAAAACTGATTTTCCCAATAACTATGCTCAATGTTTATGGCTTGTTCGTTAAACAGGCGCATCCTTGACACCAGATCCTATGATCATATAACCCACTTGAATGTTTTTATGTTGCTGCTTTTGACAAAAAAACAATGCATACTGTTGCCTGCTTGTATGTGTGCAAGGCAATGCACTTAAAACAGGAACACACTTGAAACCAGATCCTATGATCACTGATTCTCAAGTGGGTAATAAAAGTGTAAAAAAGGGATCGCTGATTCTCAAGTGGGGTAATAAAACTGTCAAAAAAAAGGTCATAAATTGTCACAGAACCCTCAGTTCCCTACTACTATAATAGCAAATCAAATTAATAAATTCATGAATGAAAACTCGCTTTATTATGAAAAACAATCTGGCTTTAGGACAAACAAGAGTTGCACAACAGCGATTTTAACAAGTGGAAACGTTGCAGTCGGACGCAACCGACTGCGGCATACTCGATACCAGAATTAAAACCGGTAAAAAGAGGCCTGAATGCAAGGGGGACGGATGCGGCAGGGGTTTACGCTGCCTTAAAGATTCTCCGATGCAGATGGGGATGCCACCGGCTATCTTCATACCAAATTTGGTGACTCTAGCTCAAAGTTTGTAAAAGGTGGGGAAAGGGGGGGGCTGGGGCGGTATGGGTAGTTGTGGCATCAAAATTTTTGTTGCAGATCTTTCTGAAATGTCAATTGCTATCTTCATACCAAATTTGGTGACTCTAGCTCAAAATTTGTAAAAGGTGGGGAAAGGGGAGGCTGGGGGTGGTTTTGGTGGGCGTGGCATCAAAATTTTTGATGCAGATCTTTGTGGAATGTCAATTGTTATCTTCATACCAAATTTGGTGACTCTAGCTCAAAATTTGTAAAAGGTGGGGAAAGGGGGGCTGGGGGCGGTTTGGGTGGGCGTGGCATCCAAATTTTTGATGTAGATCTTTGTGGAATGTCAATTGTTATCTTCATACCAAATTTGGTGACTCTAGCTCAAAATTTGTAAAAGGTGAGGAAAGGGGGCTGGGGGCGGTAAGGGTGGGCGTGGCATCCAAATTTTTGATGCAGATCTTTGTGAAATGTCAATTGCTATCTTCATACCAAATTTGGTGACTCTAGCTCGAAATTTGTAATAAGTGGGGAAAGGGGGCTGGGGGCGGTATGGGTGGGCGTGGCATCCAAATTTTTGATGCAGATCTTTGTAAAATGTCAATTGCTATCTTCATACCAAATTTGGTGACTCTAGCTCGAAAATTGTAAAAAGTGGGGAAAGGGGGGCGAAATGGAGGGCGTGGCTCCAAAACTTTGATGCAGATTTTTGGGGGTCGTTACCAGCTATCTTCCCACCAAATTTGGAGGCTCTAGCTCCACAACTCTGGAAGATACACGCATTCCCGTTTTTGACGAAGTGTTGGGGTGGATGGGGGCGGCTAGGGCAGTATTGGTGGGCGTGGCATCCAAACTTTTGATACAGTTTTTAGGGGGTCATCATCACCTATCTTGGCACCAAATTTGGTGGCTCTAGCTCATAAACTGTGGGAGATATAGCCATTTCTGATTTCAAAATGGGGGGGGCTGGGGGCGGAATGGGTGGGCGTGGCTCCAAAACTTTGATGCAGTTTTTTGGGGGTCGTTACCAGCTATCTTCCCACCAAATTTGGAGGCTCTAGCTCCACAACTCTGGAAGATACACGCATTCCCGTTTTTGACGAAGTGTTGGGGTGGATGGGGGCGGCTAGGGCAGTATTGGTGGGCGTGGCATCCAAACTTTTGATACAGTTTTTAGGGGGTCATCATCACCTATCTTGGCACCAAATTTGGTGGCTCTAGCTCATAAACTGTGGGAGATATAGCCATTTCTGATTTCAAAATGCGGGGGGCTGGGGGCGGAATGGGGGGCGTGGCTCCAAAATTTTTGATGCAGTTTTTTTGGGGGTTGCTAGTAGCTATCTTCTTACCAAATTTGGTACTTCTAGCTTTAAGGATGTGCGAAATATGTGGATTTATCGGTTTTGAGTTATCGAATTTATCGATTTGCCAGCCCCCCAGTTATCGTAGAACCCCCATCTTGACACTTTAATTTACTATCCCATAGATAAAGAGATTTGGAAAGTTTCAAGTCTCTAGCTTGAAGGGTGTGGAAAAAAGTTGCGTTCATACAGACGGACAGACGGACAGACGGACAGACGGACAGACACCATGACGGACATTGCACAAACTCAATATACTCTTTACCTTCGGTATCGAGTATAAAAATAGTGGAAGATATTCGAGCTAAAATGGATAATAGTGACGCTACGCTGCTTACACTACTTGACTATAGCAAAGCTTTTGACACTGTAAACCACGAAGTTCTATTGACAAAGCTAAGAAAGATGTACAATTTCACGCGAACAGCTGTCACATTATTGTCCTCCTATTTAAGTAATAGAAAACAAGCCGTAGTAACCCCTAACAAACAGTCAAGCTTATTAACAGTATCACGTGGTGTCCCGCAAGGTTCGATTTTGGGGCCGCTACTCTTTTCAATCTATGTTAATGATCTGCCAAGTGTCCTGTCTAAATGTGAAGTCCATATGTATGCCGATGATGTGCAAATGTATGTGAGTCGTCCTATTAGCCAAATAAATGAATGTATTCTAGTGTGCAATGATGAACTGTTAAATGTAAGTGAGTGGGCAAAGAAAAATGGTTTGTGTATTAATCCTTCTAAATCTAAGTGTCTTATTATATACAAAAAGTACCTGAGAACAGAAAATTTAACCAAGCTAAATGTAGATAATAAAAGCATAAGTTTTGTGGATAGGGCTGAAAATCTAGGCATAACTTTCAATAATACCTTGACATGGAGCGATCAGGTTAACAAAGCAGTAGGTAAAACCTATGGAGTTCTTAGACAACTATCGCTAACTCAAAAATATTTACCGGTTAACATTAAAACAATGATCGCAAAAACAATGGTAGCACCAATTCTGTTTTATGGGATTGAAATTTATGGCAAATGCGACTCAGCTAGTTTTAATAAGATTAGGGTTACTTTTAACAATATTGCTAGATATGTTTTTAACTTAAAAAGAACTGACCACGTATCGAACTTCGCGCATAAGTTATTTGACCTAGATCTCGTAGATATAATTAACCTTAAAATTCTTTTGTTTCTCCATAAAATAATTTACAGTAAAAATCCTGACTATTTGTATGACCTCTTGAGATTTACTGCGTCTCAGAGAGTAAACAACCTTGTTAGTCTAAGAACAAAACTCGCTAGTTCTGATAGACAGTTTTATGTCTTTGCTGTTCGACTTTGGAACCAGTTGCCAACCGATTTAAAAAATACCAGAAGCACACCTCATTTCAAAGAGAAGTTAAAAGCACACCTTAGATCATAACTACATATTAACAGCTATTAAAATAAACAATCATAATAGTATGAAAATTGAGATAATAATACATAATAATAATTAAAAGATAATAAAAATGCAATGATTTGTACTAGTTTCTAATAAATTTATACTAGGATTAAGTACTCTACTATGGACATGTCTAATCAATGTAAACTTAAAAAAGCTAATTGTGACTAGTGCATTAAGATAAAAGTAGCAATACTTGTAGCGCTAGGAATATATTCAATAAATAAATAAATAAAATAAATGGTATTTAACTCGCCGGCAAGAAATCCCACTAATAGCCTAACCACCGTTACTTCTATAAATGAGCCCTCTGGTTCGACAGCTTGTGTGCCTAGTAATCCTACTGGCGGTACAGCTGGGGCTCCCAAGCCTCTTGTTGTTGTGCCATTTAATATGTTAATATTTGTGTCCAGGCTGGCATCCGATACTTCATCGGATGATGTTTCAGCTTTTGTTAAAAGTAAAATTGATTCTGCTCTTAATATTGTTGAGAAGTTTAAATTTAAACACGCCCGAAGTATATCTTCTTTCGAGTTGAGCGTGCCGCCTGAACTTTTCTCGACAATTTGTTCGGAAAAGTTCTGGCCGCATCAGCTTGATGTAAAGGAGTATGAGAATAGGCGAATTAATAATAATAAAGGTATTAGAATTAGTAGTGCACCGCCTGTTAGCCACCCAGTTGCCTCCACCTCGGTGGCAAAAAACTAACAAAACAACTTAGTTTGGCCTATCAAAATGTTAGTTGCCTTAACACTAATCTTTCTAAATTATATGTTAACAGCTTATCATTTGATTCACATATAGTTACACTCACGGAAACCTGGTTAAAGCCCGATATTCTGATTATTCGTTTATCTTTCAAAATATAACTTGTACAGATGCGATCGTTCTCATTGCTGTTGACTCTTGTTTTTCCTCTGAACAGATTCATTCCCATGATCTTCCGGACATAGAGTTCTTATGTGTTAAAATATTACTAAACGGCCGTTCACTTTATGTTACTTGTTATTATATTCCTCCTCAATCTGGTATTAACATTTACTCTTCCCATCAGTGCCCTGCAACTTGTTTCGTCATTGTTGACAGATATGGATAATCTGAAAGTGGTTGGTGATTTTAATCTGCCACATGTTGTATGGTTTGTGAATGACACATCTACGGCGGCATTACCATTCACTTCTGATGATTTTATCGATGGCCTACTGGAAATAGGCCTTTCGCAAGTTAACAGGGTGCATAACTGTAGTGGTAGAATGTTGGACTTGATACTCGTTTCGGACTCAGATTGCAGTATTGCTAGTAGAATACCCCCTCTGGTGCTTCCGGAAGATACCTAGTAGGTATTACATACCTTCAGACCTTAGAACTATCCAAAGAAATTCTTAGCCCTAGTTCAGCATCTAATAATTCTTTAAAAACCCGTTGCATTCGTAAAACTAACTTTACTAAATTAAATTATTTGCTTCAACATACTAATTTGTCTCGCCTTTATTCTTGTAGTGATACAGAAACTGCCATTGCCATATTTTATAGGTCTTTGAATTCGCTTTTGGATATTTGCGTTCCCCTCACTTATTCTGCAAGTGTTAATAAACAACCTTGGTTTACGAGGGAACTATCGAAATTGAAAAACGCGAAGACAAGATCTTATAAAAAATTTAAAAAATCGGGAACTACTTTAGATTTATCTTCGTATTTAATAGCAAAATCTTGTTTTAATTCTGTTAACACATCTTGTTATAATAATTATCTTAATCGTTGTATACTAAACTTTTTCGTGACCCTGAACGGTTATATAAATTTCTTAACTCTAAACGTAAGTCTTCTTGCTTGCCATTCTCAGTATAAAGCAACATAAACAAAAGCAAGTTCTGATCAGGCAGTAGCCGATCTATTTGCTGTGCATTTTCAATCAGTATATTCAACGAATTTATATAGTTGCAGTAATTCCTATCCTTTTCAAGTTCATTCGTCAAATTGCAAACACGTCTCAGTTATAACTGGCTACTTGCCTGGTCCTGATGGAGTGCCAGGTAAATTATTTAACTTGTCGGTTGACTCAACGGTGTTTCCTGCTTTATGGAAGGAATCCTTTATCATTCCACTCCATAAAAATTCTTCTAAGTCTAACGTTAAAAATTATAGGGGCATATCCAAGTTGTCCGCCATTCCTTAAGTCTTTGAGAAAATTATATGTTCTGAATTGCAACACACATGTAGTTCAATTATATCGCCTTATCAACACGGTTTTGTTAGGCGTAGATCTACTACCGCTAACCTTCTTGACTTCACTTCGCTTGTTATCAAAGGGTTTCAGGGAAAAATGCAAACTGACGTTGTATACACCGATTTTAGTAAGGCATTTGATTCTGTTAGTCATTCTCTATTGCTTCAAAAATTAAATATTATTGGATTTCCATCAAAACTTTTATTGTGGCTTTCGGAGTAGTAGTTTTTAAATCGTCGGTATCTTAACCTATTTTTGTTATCTCTGGTGTTCCCCAGGGGAGTCATCTTGGACCTTTGCTATTTAATCTGTTTGCTTACGAACTTCCATCAATTATTACTAACACCTATGTATATATGTTAACTGCTGATGTGAAGCCAAGTTTCACCTATAATGATGCTTCTCTTTGTAACTTGCTACAGTCGGATTTGGGTTCATTGTCGGCCTGGTGTCGTTTTAACTTACCCAATTTAAATTGTTCTAATTTTAAAGTCATGTCTTTTTGTAGAAGTACCTCTCACTACTTGCTTGATGCTTCGCCACTTGACCGCGTGTTTGAAATTAAATATTTAGGCATTATTCTTGATCCTTAATTAATATTTGACTCCTATACTTTGTCTATGGTCACAAAGGTTATTGATGTCATTGGCTTGATCAAGCGGTGGTCGATATAGTTTAATGATCCCTACACCAAAACGTTTCATACATCCCTAGTACGTGCAATCCTGGAGTATGGATCTTGTGTGTGGTTCCCACAATACTCGATTCACCAGGATAGAATTGTAAAGACATTTCTTCTATTTGCCCTTAGAAGTTATAACTGGGTTCCTGGAGTCGACTTAACCGAGTATTCAAGTAGACTCCTTTTGATTAAACTTCCCTCCCTGTTAAACCGTAGAACTATGCATGGAGTATTATTTATAACTAACCTACTTAGTGGTGAAATCGTATTAAACAATCGATATTTTTTTCTTTATCTAATCGTAACCACTTAAAACTATTCTAACGCTAGTCTGATTGGGTTTTTCTGGGTTTTTCTCAATCCACGCATCATATGATGGACTACCAAATTTTATTTTTGAATTTCCCAGAGCTTTAACGCTAACTTATATATTATTTTATTTTAATTTAATTCAATTTCAATTTTAAATTTTCATTACATTTTAATTAAGTTGGATTTTATGTCAGCTGATCTTAGTAGACAATACACAAACAATAAACAAACAAATGCCGGTTCACTCACTGCACTTGTTTTTCTGTTTAATGTGGCCAAATTATTTTTTTTACAAAAATATCGAACTATGCTCCATACCAAGTATTTCTATTCGATTCTTTGGAAAATTTTACAGCACATTAATTGCACATTTTTTGATATATTCAGTTTTTTCAGTTTCAGTGTTCAGGGGTATCAAAAACGTCGTAAATTTTTTCACATATATTTTGTTGTATTTTTTTACACTTTTGAGTTTGCGATATTACGTTTAAGAACTTGAAAACGACCTATAAAATTCCAGCAAGTTTTATCAAGTTCAATTTTGTTTTGCCATATATATAGTACGTGTGTTTATGTGTAATACGCAACAGTTTTTTCGCAACGCAATTTAATACATATACAAAATGTTCTAACTTCAACCAGAACATGTCGTCGCAATCAAAAAATAGAATACTTCACTCCATTTTGGTAAGTTGATTAATATGATTCAACGAACGAACAATATAAGCACTTAGAAGCAAGATTTAAGAATAACAAGTGGAAACGTTGCAGTCGGACGCAACCACCTGCGGTATACTCAATACCAGTATTAAAATCGGTAAAACCGGTAGAACCAACATCTTGACACAAAGTTGCGAACATACAGACGGACAGACGGATAGACACCATGATGGACATTGCACAAAGCCAATATCCTCTTTACCTTCGGTAACGTGTTTAATTATCTAAGAGCTTAAATGGGACAGGAACGCCTGTCGGACCTATCGCAATTGTCTAAAGAGTCATAAAGTCTTCATCAGCTATAAATGATTTAACAAATCAGTTTGCTCAGGAGAGTGTTTAATTAAATTGAATTGTGTGCAAAAACATTGGCAGAAGTGACAGATAGATAATTATAAGAAATTAATATTTCTGTCTTTTTGACAAATATGCTTTTTATACTCGATACCGAAGGTAAAGAGTATATTGAGTTCGTGCAATGTCCGTCATGGTGTCCGTCCGTATGTTCGCAACTTTTTTCCACACCCTTCAAGCTAGAGACTTGAAACTTTCCAATTCTCTTTATCTATGGGAAAGTAAATTAAAGTGTCAAGATGGGGGTTCTACGATAACTGGGGGGCTGGCAAATCGATAAATTCGATAACTCAAAACCGCTAACTTACAGCTAGAACTACCAAATTTGGTAAGAAGATAGCTACTAGCAACCCCCAAAAAACTACATCAAAAATTTTGGAGCCACGCCCCCCATTCCACCCCCAGCCCCCCCGCATTTTGAAATCAGAAAAGCCTATATCTCCCACAGTCTTTAAGCTATAGCCACCAAATTTGGTGCCAAGATAGGTGATGATGACCCCTCAAAAACTGCATCAAAAGTTTGGATGCCACGCCCACCGATTCTGCCCTAGCCGCCCCCATCCACCCCAACGCTTCGTCAAAAACGGGAATGCGTGTATCTTCGAGAGTAGTGGAGCTAGAACCACCAAATTTGCTAGGAAGATAGCTGGCAACGACCCCCAAAAATCGGCATCAAAGTTTTGGAGCCACGCCCTCCATTTCGGCCCCCTTTCCCCACCTTTTACAAACTTTGAGCTAAAGTCACCAAATTTGGTATGAAGATAGCAATTGACATTCCACAAAGATCTGCATCAAAAATTTGGATGCCACGCCCACCCATACCGCCCCCAGCCCACCCTTTCCACACTTTTACAAACTTTGAGCTAGAAACACCAAATTTGGTATGAAAATAGCCATTGACATTCCACAAAGATCTGCATCAAAAATTTGGATGCCATGCCCACCCATACCACCCCCAGCTCCCCTTCCCCACTTTTTACAAACTTTGAGCTAGGGTCACCAAATTTGGAATGAAGATAGCAATTGACATTTCACAAAGATCTGCATCAAAAATTTTGATGCCACAACTACCCATACTGCCCTCAGCCTCCCCGTTCCCCACCTTTTACAAACTTTGAGCTAGTCACCAAATTTGCAACGAAGACAGCTTGTGGCATCCCCATCTGCATAGGAAAATCTTTAAGGCAGCGTACACCCCTGCCGCATCCGTACCCCTCTGCAATCAGGCCTCTTTTTACCGGTTTAATACTGGTATCGAGTATGCCGCAGTCGGTTGCGTCCGACTGCAAAGTTTCCACTTGTTTTTTAAATCTTTTGTAAAAAATCTTTACTCTTCCTAAGGGCCCCCAATACCTTTACATATGCTTACGTATAGTCTTCGTATTTCAGCAAATTGTGATCTCTTTTTTACTTGTAGCGCATATCCTTGTTTGAATTCTGATCATCCGAGGCCTTTGTAACCAGCATTACTGATTTGCGCTGCGACTTTTCGTCCTTCGATCATCACTAAAGGCACCATGTGTGGTTGAACAGTGTTTTTCTGTGGTTGTGCTATATGAATCATCAACGTTTTCATCAATAGTTGTGCTACTCTGGGTAGCATTGTTTATTGTCGACTTATTTACGCTGCTGCAAAATGCAGAAACGCCACTGCCACCCTTTGTGGCTGTGCTAAATAAATCATTAACAACGCCGCTGCCCATTGCAGAAACGCCACTGCCACCCTGTATGGCTGTGCTAGATGCACCCATAATAACGTCGCTGCCCATTGCATTGTTTTGTAAAGATATTGCATTTATCTGATCCAACATGCGCCTTATAAGGATGTTTGCGTCTTCATTTTCTCTGGCCACAATCATTTCACTGAAATCATCCTCCATATCACTCCATATCCTTTTCGTCAGATTTCTTAGGTGTTGAAGATCCAGAAATTTCTCCAACTCTCACGAGTCGCTTTTTACTATGGGGGTGCTCACTAGACGTTGTAAAGTTGCAAGGCGTAACTTTGCGAATAACGAGCTAGTGAGCACCCGTTTTTAGTTGACAGTTGTAATTGTCGTCGTAAAACAGCTATTTTTAGCAGCTGTTATTTAAATGCAAAACCTTTATTCGTTACTTTTTAGATATGAATAAGATAAGATTATAAAGATGGCATAAGCGCACTTAGGGTCATACAGGTAGACCAAACGAGAGTGCAAGGTACACATGATGGAAACGCAAAATATTAAATCATGAAATATATGCGCATTAAGGGAGCATTCCAGTATTACGTAACACAATTTTTGAAGATTTTATACTCCCCCTAACGCACCGTAACGTTTTTCTGAACCCCCCCTCCCCCTGAGAGTATAGTAGAAATAGGATCACATGTTTGTTACTTAAGAAGCCAAATGCACGCTGTACTTGACAAACACAGCCATAAATGAGCTTTATTAAAGGGATGAAAAATTCATGATTCTGAATATAAGAGCCCTGGCTCTGAGGATTAAAGATCAGTATAGAAAGTACAATGCCACGAATACTTACATAACAGTGACAATAATAAAGTAAAACAAGTGAAATCTGATCCCGATCCTTCGGTTCCTTTGGTGGTTAGTAGTGTTGATGTTAATCAACAAAAAAACTCTATCAAACTGAAAGAGCCAAATATTCAATTATCCGAGACTGAGTCTTCCAAACCAGCCTCAGTTGAGGATATAATTAAAAAATGTATTGCTGTTCCACCTAAAAAACATATATTTGTTTCAAGGCTTCCCCCTGATTTAACATCAGATGATGTCAAGGTCTATATAAAGGCCAAATCGAATGCCAATTTAACGGTGGAGAAATTCAAATTTGCTTATGATCGGAACATTTCGTCTTTTAAAATCAGTGTTTCGAATCAAGATTTTTGCACTATATGCTGCAAAGAATTTTGGCCAGAACACATAATTGTGAAAGAGTATACTGCAAGGAAGAAAAAAATCGGCCCCCGATTGTATCTACCCTTCCGGTGGTTGGATCTAAGGTAACTCTGCCAATTACTGATAGTTCAAAAAACTAACATCCTCCTTCTTACTTGGCTATCAGAATGTAAGAGGTCTTTGTAGTAAACTCACTAGTTTATACCTTAATAGTCTTTCTTTCGCTTTCCATGTCATTGCCTTTACTGAAACGTGGTTAAGGCAAGACATTCTCAATTCCGAAATTCTATGTAGTACATATTCTATTTACAGAAAAGACCGTACTCTTCGGCGTGGTGGTGGAGTGCTTATTGCTGTGAATGTAGACTTTCCTTCTGAAACTGTCGAATTAGATAGTTCTTTTGATATAGAGTTTATTGCTGTAAAGCTTAATATTTACGGTATTAACATTTTTATCACTTGTTCGTATATACCTCCTTCCTTTGATCTCTCTATCTATGAGACACATCTATCTGTAATCCATTCTGTCTCTGCCTTGCTTTCTGATCGCGATTTTCTTGTAGTTCTTGGTGATTTCAACATTGCTGAAGCTACTTGGATTTCTTCTCCTGACTCTGGTGCCCTGACTCCCGCGGCCCCGAATGAATTTTTAATCGACCTACTTGGGATGTCATTGAGTCAAATTAATGCTATCCCAAATTCTCTTAATAAAATGCTTGATCTGATTTTTGTTTTGGATTCATCATCTTCATCCGTTTCCCGTTCCCGGCCTATATCTTATCCCGAAGACTTATACCATCCTACGTTGGAGCTATTGATTAACTTACCTTCCCGGACGCGTTGCAATATCAAGATGCCTTTGAGTCGAGTTCGTCAATTTCGGAATACTGATTTTGAGGGACTCGCTCTGCTTTTATCCCAAACTGACTGGTCTCCCCTCTACGAGTCTGACGACTTGGACGTGGCAATCAGTATTTTTTATAATACCTTACATTCTTTATTTGATTTATGTGTCCCGGTTGGTAAGCTAAACAGGTCTAACAAACCTGTGTGGTTTACCCGAGAGTTGACAATTCTCAAAAATCGTAAATCTAAACTCTACAAGAGATTTAGAAAAACGGCTCATCGGTAGCCTATTCTGCATACTTGATTGCTCGTGCCAGTTTTGATATCTTAAATAACCAATGTTATAAGAATTACCTGACTCGGTGTAGATTACAGTTTCAGCAGGATCCAAAGCGGTTTTTTGATTTTTTTAATGCGAAACGTAGGTCATCGACACTCCCAACGGAAGTATTCTTTGAGGAAACGAAGGCCAATTCTGATCAGGAGATTGCAAATATATTTGCCCAATTTTTTCAAACGACTTATAGCTCATTTCAATCTCAAGTCGATTTGCCTTACCCTTATCGGGTTAATGGCTCGAATCGCATCTTTTGACTGAAAATCACTGAAAACTCACTTTTAAATAATCTACATGGTTTGAAACCTATATTTTCCCCAGGCCCTGACGGAGTGCCAAGCTGCGTGCTTAGACACTGTGCTCATGGTCTTTTAAAGCCGTTGCTTAAAATGTTTAACTTGTCCCTGGAGTTAGGCTCCTTTCCAAAAATTTGGAAAGAGTCATTTATTATTCCTCTCCATAAAAAAGGAAACAAATCTAATGTTCAAAATTATAGGGGTATCTCCAAGTTGTCTGCTATTCCTAAGATTTTTGAAAAATTAATAACCTCCCATCTTCAACACCTTTGCAAATCTATTATTTCACCGTGCCAGCACGGATTTATGAAACAAAGATCTACTACCACTAACTTGTTAGAATTTACTTCATTTGTTATCAAGGGTTTTCAGGACAAATTGCAGACTGATGTTATTTATACTGATTTTAGTAAGGCTTTCGATCTGTAGATCATCGTCTTCTTATACATAAACTAGAACTCTTGGGCTTTTCAAATATTCTAGTTCTTTGGATTAAAGACTACCTAACTCTTAGAACTCAGAGGGTTTTATTTAAAGGGTCCGTTTCCAAGACGGTTCAGATCACTTCAGGCATTCCACAGGGTAGTCATCTTGGTCCTTTGTTATTTATTTTGTTTATAAACGATCTTCCATCAGTTATAAAGTTCTCTCGGGTTTTGATGTACGCTGATGATGTAAAATTATGCACGTCGGCTGCAACTCCCCTTGCTGCTCAACAGCTTCAAAGAGATTTAGACAACTTTCAAATGTGGTGTAAAGTAAATTTTTTAAATCTTAATTGCAGTAAATGTAAAGTAATGTCATTTTTTAGATATTTGCCCTTTTTTAATATATATTTTCTTGACAACAAACCACTAGATAGAATTGAATGGGTTGACGATTTGGGCATCGTTATGGACCCAAAGCTTAAGTTTGACAAGCATATTTCTTCAATTTCCAATCGAGCATCTGGTGTCTTGGGGTTCATTAAGCGCTGGTCGAAGGAGTTTAACGATCCCTACTTAACAAAAACTCTGTATACTTCTCTTGTTCGACCGATTCTGGAATATGGATCTTGTATATGGTTTCCGAAATACGAAATTCATCAGAATAAAATAGAATCGGTACAAAAACAATTTCTGCTCTTCGCACTTAGAGGTCTCAACTGGGACACTAACAATAATTTGCCGTCTTATCGTAGTAGACTTTTACTAATAGATCTTCCTTCTCTGAGTGATCGTAGAATAATGCTATCATTTTCCTTTTTCACAAATTAATTAATGGTGAAATTGATTCTTCTGAATTAATTAACCAAATTAACTTTGCTGTTCCTATTAGAAATACTAGAAATTTTGTACCTATATCTCTTCAAACTTGTAATTCTAATTGTGCTCTTCATAACCCTTTTCGTATTCTGTGTTCTATTTATAACGATCTTTCCCACTTAATACACAGTGCCACTCCTACTTGCTCTATTAAAAAGTTAGTTTTGTGTCATTTGTCTACATGTTCGCGATCATCGTAACCGCACGATAAGCGGAGCGCCCCTCGGTCGGATGGGCGGGAGGTGGGTCGCTTTGTGCGTGGGTCCGCGCGTTAACAAGCCGGTGCTTGGTATCGTTGGGCCACTTGACTGTACTGTTCGTTAGTACATCTACGTCCAATACGCAACCGACTGCGGCATACTCGATACCAGCATTAAAACCGGTAAAAAGAGGCCTAAATGCAAAGGGGAACGGATGCGGCAGGGGTTTACGCTGCCTTAAAGATTCTCCGATGCAGATGGGGATGCCACCGGCTATCTTCATACCAAATTTGGTGACTCTAGCTCAAAGTTTGCAAAAGGTTGGGAAAGGGGGGGGGCGGTATGGTAGTTAAGGCATCAAAAATTTTGTTGCAGATCTTTGGTTTGGTTTGGGTGGCTTCCCACCAAATTTGGAGGCTCTAGCTCGACAACTCTGGAAGATACACGCATTCCCGTTTTTGACGAAGCGTTGGAGCGGATGGGGCGGCTAGGGCAGTATTGGTGGGCGTGGCATCCAAACTTTTGATGCAGTTTTTGGTGGTTCATCATCACCTATCTTGGCACCAAATTTGGTGGCTATAGCTCAAAAACTGTGGGAGATATAGGCTTTTTTGACTTTAAAATTCGGGGGGTTGGGGGCGTAATGGGGGGCGTGGCTCCAAAATTGTTGATGCAGTTTTTGGGGGTTGCTAGTAGCTATCTTCTTACCAAATTTGGTACTTCTAGCTGTAAGGATGTGCGAAATATGTGGATTTATTGGTTTTGAGTTATCGAATTTATCGATTTGCCAGCCCCCCAGTTACCGTAAAACCTCCATCTTGACACTTTAATTTGTTATCCCATTGCATTCAAGTCTCTAGCTTGAAGCGTGTGGAAAAAAGACAAAGTGAGCGACAAGGTTGGATAGAGCGAAAAAAAAACTTTTCCCTTAACGAAATCGAATGTATAAATGGTACACAGAGAAAAAAAATCCGTTCTCGCTAGTGCAAAATCAAGAACATCCGTTGACAATAACTGCCAAAGCACGGATTTTCTTGAAGACCGAAAAGAACGACATGTTCTTGAAACCGTTCTTAATATGATAACATTAGTTCTAAATTTAAGAACAATTTGTGCTTGAAATTTTAATTTTTATAACACTTTGAAATCAGTATCATAACGCTAATTGGTGCGTAAAATTCAAGTATAAGCTACTATAATATTGTTATTAAACTTATTGCGGCTGTGGGGAGAAATTTAAAGTATTTCACTGTATAGCTGTTTTATGTTAATAGTTAATAACTTTACCAAAAACCTTTAATATGATAGAGAAATATTTTAAATATAAATTAAATTCATATGTTTATTTTAACCGATAATGAAACTTCAACGCCTTTGCCGAGATTCGAACCTGAGACCTCCCAATTACCACGCGCACGCCTTAGCTATTGCGCTGTTGCCGTAAAGTTAAATGTTAACCAATCAAACTTCGGCTCAGCTTCGGGTGATAAATGCGTTCATATTTTATGAACAGTGTTCTTACTTTGGTACAAATAGATCGAAATTGGAAATTTGGAAGGAATATAGCTGGTGGCATCCCCATCTGCATCGGAGAAGCTTTAAGGCAGCGTACACCCCTGCCGCATCCGTACCCCTCAGCAATCAGGCCTCTTTTTACCGGTTTTATTACTGGTATCGAGTATGCCGCAGTCGGTTGCGTCCGACTGCAACGTTTCCACTTGTTATATTCTGTTCCCATGTCCGAAATGAACGTCTTCATTGGACCGAATTTCAAAATAAAAGATTCGAATATTGCCTTTGCAACTGTATTAGCATTTTTATTAGGTATGGGTATTGCTACAAGAAATTAAGTCAAATCACATATTAATGTGATAGCATATTCATTACCACTCTCTGATTTTGGTAGTGGGCCTATAGTATCCTGTCAAAGGCACCTAATGGTGTGTCTGTAATGGTTAACGGAGTCTCTGTATTTGTCGTGGTTTTTGACATTTGGCATTTTGGGCATCTACGTACGTACTCTTTTATGTGATTAGTCATATTTTTCCAGTAGTAGTGTCTTTTTAGTTTAGCTAAAGTTTTTGTTATGCCTGTATGACCTCCTTGTATTGGATCATCATGGTATGTAGACAGTATTTCTTGTATCTCTTTTTCAGTTTCTACTGTGGTCACCGGCTTGAGTAGCGCTCCCTTAATGATTTTAATATTTCATTGCCCATTATTTTGAAATCGTCTATTGAAATTGATTCAAAGATTTTTTCGCTCGGTGCCAATTTGAGTTGGCTGATTTCTAGTATACCGGCATCTTTTTCAAGCCGTTGGAAAAACTGACTTAAGTCGAGAATTCGATTTGTATACAAATCGCTAACATCAATTCTTGCGATTACTTTAGATCCTAACCTCATCATTTGTTATGACTTCGTATATGTTGGGCTTGGATATAGACTTTGCGTTGGCAAAAGTTCTTCGTTATCTACTGTACAGTTTTCATTCTGTCTACTCTGTTGCCTGGTAGTGACTTTCAGTACTTTGTTAATCTTTCAATTCGAATATCGTGATCCGCGATAGGGCGTCTGCCACAAAATTATATTTTCCCTTTAGGTACTCGACTGTAAAGTCGTATTCTTCTAATTCGAGCCGCATACGTGTTAGTTTTGAACTAGGGTTGATCATGGAAAATAAATATTTTAGGGGTCTGTGATCAGTTTTTACTATAAAATGTGAATTGATGCCAATTCTTGTCCTGTTGTACTCTTATTACTTTCTCCTTTTGTAAATGAACGTGATGCGTATGCAACTGGAAGTTGGAGTCCATTACAGTTTTGAGTTAAAACTGCTCCACACGCTTGCTTACTTGCATCCGTTATTATGCAAAATTCTTTGCTGAAATCTGGATATTGTAATAATGTTGGCTCCATTAACTTATCTTTAAGATATTGGAATGCGTTTTGGCATTCAGCTGTCCATTCAAAAAGGCCATTTTTATACTCGATACCGAAGATAAAAAATATATTGAGTTTGTGCAATGTCCGTCATGGTGTCTGTCCGTCTGTCTGTCTGTCCGTCTGTCCGTCTGTATGAACGCAACTTTTTTCCACACCCTTCAAGCTAGAGACTTGAAACTTTCCAATTCTCTTTATCTATGTCTCCCACAGTTTTTGAGCTAGAGTCACCAAATTTGGTGCCAAGATAAGTGATGATGACCCCCAACAAACTGCATCAAAAGATTGGATGCCACGCCCACCAATACCGCCTTAGCCACCCCCATCTGCTCCATCGCTTCGTCAAAAACGGGAATGCGTGTATCTTCCGGAGTTGTGGAGCTAGAGCCACCAAATTTGGTAGGAAGAAAGCTGGAAACGACCGCCCAACCATTCCGCCCCCCCTTCCCCACCTTATACAAACTTTAAGCTAGAGTCACCAAATTTGGTATGAAGGTGGCAATTGACATCCCACATAGATAAGCACCAAAAATTTGAATGCCACGCCCAACCATACCGCCCCCAGCCCCCCTTTCCCTACTTTTACAAACTTTGAGCTAGAGTCACCAAATTTGGTATGAAGATAGCAATTGACATTCCACATACATCTGCATCAAATATTTAGATTCCACGCCCACCCATACCGCCCCCAGCCCCCTTTTCCCCACATTTTACAAACTTTGAGCTAGAGTCACCAAATTTGCAACGAAGACAGCCGGTGCATCGGAAAATCTTTAAGGCAGCGTAAACCCCTGCCTCTGCCGTACCCTAATGCAATCAGGCCTCTTTTTACCGGTTTTAATACTGGTATCGAGTATACCGCAGTCGGTTGTGTCCGACTGCAACGTTTCCACTTGTTTTTGTATTTCGTCTGTTTGACTATGCGGGATACGATAGTTATACTCGATACCGAAGGTAAAGAGTATATTGAGTTTGTGCAATGTCCGTCATGGTGTCTGTCCGTCTGTCCGTCTGTCCGTCTGTCCGTCTGTATGAACGCAACTTTTTTCCACACCCTTCAAGCTAGAGACTTGAAACTTTCCAAATCTCTTTATCTATGGGATAGTAAATTAAAGTGTCAAGATGGGTGTTCTACGATAACTGGGGGGCTGGCAAATCGATAAATTCGATAACTCAAAACCGATAAATCCACATATTTCACTCATCCTTACAGCTAGAAGTACCAAATTTAGTAAGAAGATAGCTACTAGCAACCCCCAAAAAACTGCATCAAAATTTTGGAGCCACGCCCCCCCATTCCGCCCACAGCCCCCCCGAATTTTAAAGTCAAAAAAGCCAATATCTCCCACAGTTTTTGAGCTATAGCCACCAAATTTGGTGCCAAGATAGGTGATGATGACCCCTCAAAAACTGCATCAAAAGATTGGATGCCACGCCCACCAATACCGCCCAAGCCGCCCCCATCCCCCCCAACGCTTCGTCAAAAACGGGAATGCGTGTATCTTCCAGAGTTGTGGAGCTAGAGCCTCCAAATTTGGTGGGAAGATAGCTGGTAACGACCCCCAAAAAACTGCATCAAAGTTTTGGAGCCACGCCCACCCATTACGCCCCCAGCCCCCTGCATTTTGAAATCAGAAATGGCTATATCTCCCACAGTTTTTGAGCTAGAGCCACCAAATTTGGTGCCAAGATAGGTGATGATGACCCCCTAAAAACTGCATCAAAGTTTGGATGCCACGCCCACCAATACTGCCCTAGCCGCCCCCATCCACCCCAACGCTTCGTCAAAAACGGGAATGCGTGTATCTTCCAGAGTTGTGGAGCTAGAGCCTCCAAATTTGGTGGGAAGATAGCTGGTAACGACCCCCAAAAAACTGCATCAAAGTTTTGGAGCCACGTCCTCCATTTCGCCCCCCTTTCCCCCTTTTTTCAATTTTCGAGCTAGAGTCACCAAATTTGATATGAAGATAACAATTGACATTCCACAAAGATCTGCATCACAAATTTGGATGCCACGCCCACCCTTACCACCCCCAGCCCCCCTTTCCCCATCTTTTACAAACTTCGAGCTAGAGTCACCAAATTTGGTATATAGATAGCAATTGACATTCCACAAAGATTTGCATCAAAAATTTGGATGCCACGCCCACCCATACCGCCCCCAGCCCCCCTTTCCCCACTTATTACAAATTTCGAGCTAGAGTCACCAAATTTGGTATGAAGATAGCAATTGACATTCCACAAAGATTTGCATCAAAAATTTGGATGCCACGCCCACACATACCGCCCCCAGCCCCCCTTTCCCCACCTTTTACAAATTTTGAGCTAGAGTCACCAATTTTGGTATGAAGATAGCCGGTGGCATCCCCATCTGCATCGGAGAATCTTTAAGGCAGCGTAAGCCCTTCGCATCCGTACCCCTTTGCATTCAGGCCTCTTTTTACCGGTTTTAATTCTGGTATCGAGTATGCCGCAGTCGGTTGCGTCCGACTGCAACGTTTCCACTTGTTTTTAATATACACTGGTTCATTATCTTTCAGTGTTAAGCTTTGTTTATAAAAATTATTTGTTGTGATTGATTCGGTTTCAAGACCGAATACGTCACTATACTCGATGCAGAGAGCTTTTAATTGTTTTCTAAATTGGGGCGGAAATTTTGTGGATAATTGAGATATGACAGCTTGTTCTCTTTTTTCTATGTTTGTTTGAACTACATCATAGTTCGAAAGTGATTCATGTTGTAAATT
This sequence comes from Scaptomyza montana, assembly GCA_018904305.1. Classification (NCBI taxonomy): domain Eukaryota; kingdom Metazoa; phylum Arthropoda; class Insecta; order Diptera; family Drosophilidae; genus Scaptomyza; species Scaptomyza montana. Next base: position 168,235 of record JAEIGR010000113.1, read on the forward strand.
ATTTATTTTAACTAATTGATCTGTATTAGTTGTATTTACTAGACGGACAAATGTATTATAGGATGTTGCAATTGTGTTTGCAACATATACACCAGGTTGAATTTCCTGATTTGGAATAAATATATTACCGTTATTTGAAGTTAACGTTTTTCGGACAATTTGGGATCTTGCTGGTAGAAGTATGGAATTTTTACCAGAATCATATGTTATAGGAACATGAATCGGATATTTTAGATTGTTGGGTCTAATTATAAACCAATCTTCTGATGGTTTGAAGTCAAGTTGGCAATTGAATTTTTTAATAAAATCAATGCCTATTATTCCGTCACATGGTATAGCGAAATCTAAGTCAACTATATGAAAGTTGTGCGGAATTATATATTTTCCTGTCTGTATCTCTATTGATGCTAAGGCTTTGGATTTTAAAATCTCTTTGCCAATGCCTTGAATGTTTATAACATTATTTGATTGGATGTCATGAAAGACATCAGAAGTTTCTTTAATTATTGAAATGTCTGCACCTGTATCGATTACAAAGGTAAGTTTTTTACCCGTTGACACATGGTCAAATGAAACGAATATGATAAGACTAATACCCTGATTCCACTAGGCTGCATTCTTCATTAACAGCAAGTCGGGAATGTAGGTGATTCCACTATACATCCAATTGATTTCGGCATTCTCTTTTTAACAGGGTTTGCTAAGTGATAGCTGACAACTGTTTGTGTATTATACGTTTATATTTAATTGGAAGCAAATATAAGCTCGAACACAAATAAAAGTAAACATGGTTTAGAGAATATCCCAGTTTGTTTATACATGCACTTGATGACAAGCTTTTTTACTCAAATTGGCACTGTTTAGGCCAATTATCGATTACCAATTTCATAGTATCGACTATGTTAAAATTATGTTCAGTGCTCTGTAATGTTAACTTCTGACATTCCCACTTGGTCGGTTTTCAACCAACTGGGAATGCAGCCAACCAACGGGGAATATTTGAACAAGATTCCCATTGTACAAATGGGAATCCAATACAAAAGAATGCAGCATTCCCGAGTTCCAATTACATACTTGCATACTGCTTGTAGTGGAATCAGGGCATAAGACCCCTTTAACACGTTGAAGTTTTTGCGTCTGAAGCATTCGTTTGTAAGCAAAGGGTGTAGAGGGGTAACAGCTGCAAGCAATGCTTCATGACTTTTGTGGCAATGATTTATTTTTCTCATTTTCTCAACACAGAGTTGCACAGTGTTTGATGTGAATAATAAAGTTATCGATACGAAATATCGCACAAGCAAATATTAGCGCCAATAGTAAATACATTGTTTGGCTAAGAAATTATTAATAGTAATGTTCACTGAATCCATTTTATTTACTTGTTATTTCTTAAATCAATTATATGTTAACAAATAAAACAATCGATGGCAAAGATGTACGTTAATCGACCATAAATTTAAATCAGAGTTGCATTTACAAAGAAAATGTTGCATGAAAAAACTTCATCGTGTAAATGCGACCAGATTTGCGAAGAAGTTTTAAAGCAGAATAAAAAAAAACTTCATCAAAAAACTTCATCGTGTAAAAGGGGTCTTAAATTGATTGTATGAACTCTTGTGTTTATTGATGTGTACCTAAAGGTGGTTGGGAGTTTCCCGATGCTTCTTGGGTTACTCTCACATTGTTATTATTTTGGCCTCTATTTGAGTTGCCACGGAAACGGCCTCTAGAGTTGCCTCTATTTTGACCTCTGTTCTGGCCTCTGTAATTGTTGTTATAATTGTTATAATTATTATTATTATTATAACTGTTGCGTCCATTGCCTCAACCGCGGTAGATACCTCTGTAATTACCACGTTGGGCATAACCTCTTTGGGCGTATAAGACAGAGTTAGTATTACCAGTCATTTCTGTACTACAATTGATGTACTTAGTAATCCTTCATCGATATACGAAGATTTAAGTAATCTTTGTAGATTATCGATGTCATTAGTGAACTGCGTGGATGTTTTGCCTTTTTGGTAGACATTCGCCATTTTTACTTTGATAACTTCAGATGTTTCACCGACAATTGTATCTTGCAATTTTCTTATGGTTCCACTAATGGTTGTCTCATTCTGAACTTTATAAAGTGTTGAGCCAATTATTTTGAACTTTATCACTTCTACGGCTATATTTTCAAAAGTGCCTTTTGTTAAGTTTATTAGTCTTAACGAAGCTAGAAATCTTTGTAAATTGAGCTTTTTCTCGTCAATTTCTGGGATTGAGGAGGATATCTCCCTCATATGTGACCTATCGGCAACGGCTGAGTCTGTCATGGCTGGTTTTAGTTTTTTGAAATTGTTTTCAATGCTATTATCTGAATCACTAAGGACCCTTCAGCGGTCTATGTGTGGCGCTCCCCCTGGGAGTGCCAGCCGGCATAACCTAACCTATTATCTGAATCGGAACACAGATGTTCTGACGCTTCAAGGTCAATATTTGGCTTTGATTCGTTTAAATCCTGGAGTTGACTTTCATCAAACTCAACTGGAAAATATGGGTTTTTAGGAATAGTTAGTTTAATATTACGACGGACACTTATCGCCTTTAAGTTTAGAGCTAATTGTCGTAATATTTTTAGACAGTGGTCGTTGTGTGCATTCGTTAGCTTGCTCTTTAGAGAAGATGCTAATTCGCTAATAATGTTGTATTCAGTTGTTAATACTGTAATATGGTGCACCAACGTTTCGACTTTTATTGTTATATTTTTATTGATACTTTTGTATGATCTGTCGAATTTTTGTTTTCCGAGCTCAATTTTTTGCTCGATTTCCTGCCAATTCATAACTATGTTGATTTACAGTTCTAACAAGTGGAAACGTTGCAGTCGGACGCAACCAACTGCGGTATACTCGATACCAGTATTAAAACCGGAAACAAGTAAGAAGGCTCTTGTCGGGACAGGCCGACTAGAAGATACCCTGAACCAAGTTGTAAAAAATAAATTAAATTTATATAAGACTTTGGTATACTGACATAACTTCAATCGATTCCATTCTTTCAACCCTCATTTTTACATTTTCCAAATTCGGTATTTTTTTGTTATCGGTTTTATGTGTACATCGGAAACCAGAATAGTTATCGATAATTTGAAGCAAACTTGTTCTGCTCATGGTATAGGTGAACTTTTATCCAAAATCGGAAGTCTCTAGATCTTGTAGTCTCTGAGATCCACGCGTTCATACAGACAGACAGACAGACAGACGGACAGACAGATGGACAGTCGGACATGGCTAAATCGACTCGGCTATTGATGCTGATCAAGAATATATACTTTATAGGGTCGGAGATGCTTCCTTCTGCCTGTTACATACTTTTGCACAAAACCATTATACCCTTATTTACCCATTTTATGGGTTAAGGGTATAAAAAGAGGCCTGATTGGAAAGGGTTACGGATGCGGCAGGGATGTACGCTGCTTTTAAGATTCTCCGATGCAGATGGGGATGCCACCAGCTGTCTTCGTTGCAAATTTGGTGACTCTAGCTCAAAGTTTGTAAAATCGAGGGAGAGTAGGGCTGGGGGTGGTATGGGTGGGCGTGGCATCAAAATTTTTGATGCAAATCTTTGTGGAATGTCAATTGCTATCTTCATACCAAATTTGGTGATTCTAGCTCAAAGTTTGTAAAATGTTGGGAGAGGGGGGGCTGGGCGGTATGGGTGGGCGTGGAATCCAAATTTTTGATGCTTATATTTGTGGGATGTCAATTGCTATCTTCATACCAAATTTGGTGACTCTAGCTCAAAGTTTGTAAATGGTGGGGAAAGGGGGGCGGAATGGGTGGGCTTTGCTCTAAAACTTTGATGCAGATTTTTGGTGGTCGTTGCCAGCTATCTTCCCACCAAATTTGGAGGCTCCACAACTCTGGAAGATACACGCATTCCCGTTTTTGACGAAGCGTCACGCCCACCCATTCCGCCCCCAGCCCCCCCGCATTATGAAATCAAAAATGACTATATCTCCCACAGTTTTTGAACTAGAGCCACCAAATTTGGTGCCAAGATAGGTGATGATGACCCCCTAAAAACTGCAGCATAAGTTTGGATGCCACGCCCACCAATACTACCCTAGCCGCCCCCATCCATCCCAACGCTTCGTCAAAAACGGGAATGCGTGTATCTTCCAGAGTTGTGGAGCTAGAGCCACCAAATTTGGTAGGAAGATAGCTGGCAACGACCCCCAAAATTTGCATCAAAGTTTTGGAGCCACGCCCTCCATTTCACCCCCCTTTCCCCACTTTTTACAATTTTCGAGCTAGAGTCACCAAATTTGGTATGAAGATAGCAATTGTTATTTCAGAAAGATCTGCATCAAAAATTTTGATTCCACGCCCACCCATACCGCCCCCAGCCCCCCTCTCTCCACCTTTAACAAATTTCGAGCTAGAGTCACCAAATTTGGTATGAAGATAGCATTTGACATTTTACAAAGATCTGCATCAAAAATTTGGATGCCACGCCCACCCTTACCGCCCCAGCCCCCCTTTCCCCACCTTTTACAAATTTCGAGCTAGAGTCACCAAATTTGGTATGAAGATAGCATTTGACATTCCACAAAGATCTGCATCACAAATTTGGATGTCACGCCCACCCAAACCGCCCCCAGCCCCCTTTCCGCACCTTTTACAAATTTTGAGCTAGAGTCACCAAATTTGGTATGATGATAGCAATTGACATTTCACAAAGATCTGCAACAAAAATTTTGATGCCAAAACTACCCATACCGCCCCCCCCCTTTCCCCACCTTTTACAAACTTTGAGCTAGAGTCACCAACTTTGGAAGGAATATAGCTTGTTGCATCCCCATCAGCATCGGAGAATCTTTAAGGCAGCGTACACCCCTGCCGCATCCGTACACCTTTGCATTCAGGCCTATTTTTACCGGTTTTAATTCTGGTATCGAGTATGCCGCAGTCGGTTGCGTCCGACTGCAACGTTTCCACTTGTTTTTGATTATTTTTGTGTTTTCAAACTTTTTTAATTTTATTTCAATATATTTTACAACAGCGACCGGCAAACTCACACAACTATACTTTAATTGCTCTTTGCTTGTATTGAAAACTGTGTTCGCTTACGAAGAAAACAGTGCACTGAGAAAAATGAATAAGTTGGCAAATCAAATCATTTTTTTCAAGCAATTCATAATTGTTGTGCTTGTTTTGAAATTGCCTTTTTAAAAAATATATATATGGTAACAATCTAAAATACAATCAAAAAAAAATTCATTCATTTTTATAGTTTTTTTGCAGTGTTTAATATTTGGCATTCAGAAAAATTGCGCAGCGAGGTCTTACCTTAGTCATTGCTGAACAGCAACTGACTTGATTCGCTTTGCCAAAGTGGGAGCAACACAACTGCCAAAAGCCGAAAAGCGTGCGCTTGTATTAGTTTTTTTATAGCGTACAGTGTAAAGGCCTGTACAGCTCCCGTACAGTATACATTAGTTTTACGGCTGTAACGACAAGTGTTGAAAAATTCACATATTGTGGCGGTTGGCTAATTGTTTTTTGTAAATAAATCGGAAATGCAACTGTGTTTTGTACACTTGATTTCAAAATAATGATTCGCGCGCTACTCTTGCCCGCGCCGGCTCTTGCCCGACATGTTGTTGCATTTTTTACAACCGTAAATAGCTGCTGAAAGCTATTTACTGCCCGTAGCATTTTAACATAACATTTTAACATTTTCATTGTTCAACACTACCGTACCAGCAGTAGCTAACAGAACTGCATACCTTAAATGTACGTACTGTACTGAAGCTGTACGGGACCATTTTTATACTCGATACCGAAGGTAAAGAGTATATTGGTTTTGTGCAATGTCCGTCATGGTGTCTGTCCGTCTGTCCGTCCGTATGTGTGCAAGTTTTTTCCACACCCTTCAAGCTAGAGACTTGACACTTTCCAATTCTTTTTATTTATGGGATAGTAAATTAAAGTGTCAAGATGGGGGTTCTACGATAACTGGGGGGGCTGGCAAATCGATAAATTCGATAACCCAATACCGATAAATCCACATATTTCGCACATCCTTACAGCTAAAAGTACCAAATTTGGTAAGAAGATAGCTATTAGCAACCTCCAAAACTGCATCAAAAATTTTGGAGCCACGCCCCCCATTCCGCCCCCAGCCTCCCCCTCACTTTAAAGTCAAAAAAGACTGTATCTCCCACAGTTTTTGAGCTATATCCACCAAATTTGGTGCCAAGATAGGTGATGATGACCCCCTAAAAACTGCACCAAAAGTTTGGATGCCACGCCCACCGATACTGCCCTAGCCGCCCCCATCCACACCAACGCTTCGTCAAAAACGGGAATGCGTGTATCTTCCAGAGTTGTCGAGCTAGAGCCTCCAAATTTGGTGGGAAGATAGCTGTTAACGACCCCAAAAAACTGCATCAAAGTTTTGGAGCCACGCCCACCCATTGCGCCCTCAGCCCCCCCGCATTTTGAAATCAGAAATGGCTTTATCTCCCACAGTTTTTGAGCTATAGCCACCAAATTTGGTGTCAAGATAGGTGATGATGACTCCCTAAAAACTGCATCAAAAGTTTGGATGCCACGCTCACCAATACCGCCCTAGCCACCCCCATCCACCCCAACGCTTCGTTAAAAACGGGAAAGAGTGTATCTTCCAGAGTTGTGGAGCTGGAGCCACCAAATTTGGTAGGAAGGTAGCTGGCAACGACCCCCAAAAATTTGCATCAAAGTTTTGGAGCCACGCCCTCCATTTCGCCCTCCTTTCCCCACTTATTACAAATTTCGAGCTAGAGCCACCAAATTTGGTATGATGATAGCAATTGACATTTCACAAAGATCTGCAACAAAAATTTTGATGCCACAACTACCCATACCTTACCCCCAGCCCCCCCCCCCCCCCTTTCCCACCATTTTACAAACTTTGAGCTAGAGTCACCAAATTTGGAAGGAATATAGCTGGTGGCATCCCCATCTGCATCGGAGAATCTTTAAGGCAGCGTACACCCCTGCCGCATCCGTACCCCTTTGCAATCAGGCCTCTTTTTACCGGTTTTAATACTGGTATCGAGTATGCTGCAGTCGGTTGCGTCCGACTGCAACGTTTCCACTTGTTTTTATATGAAATTTTTGCTGTACGGGAGCTGTACAGGCGTCTGCGTACAGGCCTTAAAACGAAAAAATTGCTGCCTTATAGCCAGCTATAGGAAACGCTGAATTGGCCGGTCGCTGTTTTACAATCACTTTTTGTTTTATATATACACAGAAAAAAAAATTGAAATTTCAATACGAAAATTTTTGATTTTAAAACTAATCATATTGAAACATCAAATTTAAAACGATTCGTATTAAAATCAATGTGGAAAAACTTTGATTTAAATAATTACTTCTTAAAGCTTAGTATGCAGGAACTAGAAATATTTCTAGATGTGTCAAACTCCATATAAAAAAAAAACGCTAGAAATAATTTCTGGACATAATGTCTAGAGACATTTCTAATGAGTGTATGCAGCAGCTAGAAATGTATACTCAAAAAATGTTGAAAGTTGCCACATCGATTACATTGAAGTGGATCGTGTGGATTGCATTGCACAGCTGAATTTATGCTAGAAAATATGAGCAGCACATTATTTCTAGGCGTCAATTGTGAAATGGAGGGAATTTTGAGTGGCAAAAAAAATGAAAGTCGTGTTAAAAAATTTTTACATGACGACAAGATCAAATTAATCAACGTAGTGAGGGAAAATAATTGCATTTGGGCCCTTACACACGCAAAGCATATGGATGCAAATTTTATAAGAGCTGTTTGGGAATCAATTGGCGTGCATTTGGAGAAAAGCGGTGAGTACTAATCTGGTTGTTATTTACATAAATAATACAAATACTTAATTTGCTAAATAGCGGAGGAATGCAAGAAAGCATGGGTTTCTTTGAAAGAAAGCCTAAAATACCAACGTGCCAAGGCCAAGAAAATTGGCAGTGCTGGAGGCGTTGTGCTGGACGCAGAAAAAAATAACGAATCAATTAATTGGCAGTACGCTGATTTAATGGCGTTCGTTCCAAATATGTCTACGGCAAGGCGGTACGTTGCGTTTATTTTTATTTATTTATTTATTTATTGGGAAGAGGAAGGAGGAAAGGAAGAAGGAGAAGGAAAGGGAGGAAAGTCGACCCATTTTTAGTTACTGGGCCACTTTATTTGCTCATTTGTCACCACAACAATCAATTGAGGCGGAAAGGGAGATGAGCGACATACTATATAAAAAAATTAATGAAAGCAACAGCAAAAGCGGCAAATAAAGTTATTATAATTATTTATTATTATTGTTTAAATTATGCAACTCCAGCAAGCTCATCCTGAAAATTCAAGGAACCTTCCTCCACTGCCGTTAATAACATCTCATCAGTCATTTTTTATTAAAAAAAAATGCAGTTAAAAAGCAGGCAATTAAATGTAAACACAAGTGTGCCCGTATTACTCTTTTACCTTATCGTTTGCCATTTTTTTGCGTTTTTGGGATTTTTCCGGTATTTTTAAGGGGCACACATGGTCTTAGGATACACATTAGAAATAATGTGTAATTTTCTATCAGAAATAATTCTAGTTCCTGCATACTAAGCTTAAACCTAAAATAAAAATGTTAAATATAAGAATGTGCGCTTTTAAAATATATATCTAAAACTACCACATTTAAATATATAGTTTCAATTTTAGAAATCAGTACGAATCGATTAAGGGTTTAAGTTCAAACTTTAATGAATCGTAATTTACTGTTTATACTCGATACCGAAGGTAACAGACAGGTGTCTGTCTGTCCGTCTGTATGAACGCAACTTTTTTCCACACCCTTCAAGCTAAAGACTTGAAACTTTCCAATTCTCTTTATCTATAGGAAAGTAAATTAAAGTGTCAAGATTGGGGTTCTTCGATAACTGGGAGGCTGGCAAATCCTTTATGGATTCGATAACTCAAAACCTATAAATCCACATATTTCACACATCCATACAGCTAGAACTACCAAATTTGCTGAGAATATAGCTAATAGCAACCCCTAAAAAACTGCATCAAAAATTTTGGAGTCACGCCCACCCATTCCGCCCCCAACCCCCCTGCATTTTTAAGTCAAAAAAGCCTATATCTCCCATAGATTTGGACCTAGAGCCATAAACCTCGGTGCCAAGATAGGTGATGAAAACTCACCAAAAACTGCATCAAAAGGTTGGATGCCACGCCCAACTATACCGCCCCCAGCCCCCCTTTCCAATACTTTTACAAACTTTGAGCTAGAGTCACCAAATTTGGTATGAATATAGCAATTGACGTTCCACAAAGATATGCATCAAAAATTTGGATGCCACGCCCACCCATACCGCCCCCAGTCCCCCTTTCACCACTTTTACAAACTTTGAGCTAGAGTCACCAAATTTGCAACGAAGACAGCTGGTGGCATCCCCATCTGCATCGGAGAATCTTTAAGGCAGCGTACACCCCTGCCGCATCCGTACCCCTTACAATCAGGCCTCTTTTTACCGGTTTTAATACTGGTATCGAGTATACCGCAGTCGGTTGCGTCCGACTGAAAAGTTTCCTCTTGTTTTAATTTGAAGAAATCAGAAAAATTATAAAATGCAAAATTAAAATTTTAGATATTAAATTGAAAAATATTGTTTTAAGGCTTTTTAATTTTTGAAGCAAAGTGTTCCATTTTTACTACTCGAACTTCAAATGAAAAATTTTAAATTTAATAATTTGCCCTATTTAAAAACATACATATTTAAAACGAGCACATATAATTTGATAATTAAAATTTTACGAATAGCTTTAGGATTACGCTTAACAGAGAGAGAGAGAGAGAGGCGCTCTTATTTTTCGAGAGAGCGTGTGCAAAAAAAAGATGAGAAAAACATAGAATATCTATTAATACTATCTTTTAAAATTAACTGCCTGTAAGACATAGTCGGGGCCGTCAGCCGTCAGGTGCTACAGGGGGATGATCACGCAGTGTCTATTGCCGGTACTTGTACTGTTATCTAGGCTGCGTGCCGTATCTGTAGCGCACTGGCGGAAGTGCGACTATACTCTCCTCGCGAGGGCAGCTGGAAACAGGCTCTTGGTTAGGTCATGTCTCTGCCAATGAGTTCTGGCAAATCGTAGTCGGGCGAGAGAAGACAACTCTCCAAATCACCTCAAGCCAAGGTGGAACAGCATACGCCGATGGTTGCGTGGCCGGGGAGAAGCTCGGTCGCTAGTATGCGGACTCAGGGGGAACAGCCGACCCACCCTGTTTTATGTAAGCTTCCCGCGGTACATGGGCTCTGTCGCTGGCGACGATCCGCTTCCCTATTACTCGTGGGAACAAATGTGAATCTAAACACTAATAAAAACATAGAGGCCGACACTCGCCCAAAGTCGGATGGGACTAACAATCCCTCATCTTCTGCGCTGCCCGGTAAGCCAGCGGGCAGTGCCATTCCAGGTGTACGCGGTAAGGTTCCGGACAGGCAGCCGAGTCGTGGGGCGAGACCTGGATACAAGGTGCCAGCTAGAGCTCCGCAGAGCATACATGCGGCGGGCTCAGCCTCCCAAACCGGGCCTCAATCTCGATAAAGCCGAGCAAGCCCGGACCTAAGAAATCGTCGTATAACGACAAGAGACGCGCTGCGGGTATCTTGACCCGGAACCTGTCTGGCACAGAAACATCGCCAGAAGGTTCGCATCTGGTGGAGTGGGCAAAATCCATTTTGCCCGATTTTCATCCAGCTCCAGCGAAAGAGCCAGATGCCGCTAAGCCAAAGCGGCAGCTAACGGAGGCTAGTAGCGCACCACAAGCCAAGCGGTCGCGCCAGCAGCTCGGGACGAAATCCTACGCCGAGGTGACGAAGGGTAAAGTTCTTCTCGGTGTCCTGGATAAGGGCAGCAAGGGGGGCCAAATCCCGAGGAGCCAGTGGCCGTGGGTGGAGAACAAGCTGCAAGGAGCCTTTATGCAGATCATGCTGGCAAATGGAGGACCACCGCCAGTATGCCAAGATGCCGGCTGGCATCAAGGGTGCGTGAAGGTTGTGGCATGCGCTGATATGCACTCAGCCAAGATATATAAAGAGGCCATTTCTGCCCTGGGTGAAGTCTACCCTGAGGCCAAGTTGGAGGCTGTGAACTAGAAGGATGTGCCCAGCAGACCTAGGGCTCGAGTGTGGGTATCGGCTAAACCCGATGATCCGGCCGAGATCCCAAAGGTCTTCCAATTTTGCAACCTTCAGTTGCCGTCAAGCGACTGGCGGGTGGCAAAATTGGAAAAGGCGGATGGTCCACGGCGTCAGATACTCCTGGTGTTGAACGACAAGACTGTCGAGCACCTCGCCGAGTCTGGCGACACTTTGCAGTACGGCTTTAAAACCGTGGCTGTTAGGGTGTATCGCTCGGACAAGGCCAACGAATCTGTCGAGCAAGAGCCGGATCTGGAGATCGACAACGGCGAGGATCTAGATGAGGAGAAGTTATTAGGCTATGCCTCTGAGACATCAGAGCTAGCTCGAGATCTCTCCCGGCTAGGCCACAGCGGGGGAGACATAGAGGTAGAAGACGATGAAGATGCCGACATTACTGTGGTGGAGAAGGATTTGAAGAATGTCCTTGAGACTTCTTCAGATAAATCTACACCACAGTAAGGCAGAATCGGCTGCTCTTCTGCTGTACCTGGAGAGGGGTACAGTAGACATAGTCCTTATACAGGAACCCTGGGTGTGTGGTGGCAGGGTTTCTGGACTGAGGACACATGAACACAAGCTACTAGTAGCTGGAACCGAAGGTAGATATAGAACCATTTAAATATATTTTTGCTCCCAAAGTACAGCGACGCAGACAACACTGTAGCGTGTCTGGAGCTGGAGACGGAACCAATCCGACTAGTCTCTAGCTACTTCGCTCACGACCATAAGGGCGACCCTCCGCATCCGTCGCTTCGCCAGCTGATCGCCGACTGCGAGCTGGGAAGCCCTTCGGCTAATAGTGGGATGCGACGCAAATGCCCATCATCATCAGTGGGGAAGCACTGGTACAAACGTAAGGGGTGAGTTGATTTTTGACTACCTTCTTAATACCAACATGCTTATTTGTAATAATGGTAAGGACCCGACCTTTATTGTCAAAAACCGCAGGGAAGTCCTAGATATTACTCTTGTCTCTGCGTCTTTATGGGATCAAATCCTCTCTTGGAAGGTGCTAGATGAGCACTCCTTCTCGGATCATAGGTATATTGAAACCATACTACAGATCCAAAGTCCCAAACCAACTCAGTTCAGAAACTTAAGAAGAACTGATTGGAAGAATTATGCTGTTTCGCTGCAAAGATTGCTCCCTGAAACTCCACGTGAAGGGCCAAAAACCGTCGAGTATGCAACCTTTCTCATAAAAAAATTCAGTTAAGCGTGTGAAAACGCCCTGAATGCATCTTGTCCCATTAGCAGACCAAAAAGGAAGAAGAAACCCCCTTGGTGGACTGCTCAAATCGGAGAGTTGAGGGCAGCTGCCAGAAAACTCTTCAATAAAGCAAAAACTCAAAATGACGAACAGACATGGCCTGACTACAAGGCAGGACTCTCCGTGTTCAAAAAGGAGCTTCGCAAAGCAAAACGAACTTCTTGGAGAACTTTCTGCTCAGAGATAGATAATACTTCCGAAGCAGCCAGACTAAGGAAGCTACTAAGTAAAGCTCTTCAGACTCTTGGTTTTATCAAGAATGCAAACGATGAGTGGACATCATCCAGTGAAGAATCACTAACCTTACTCCTGGACACACATTTTCCGGGGGGAAGTAGATCGCCAAGACCTAGTGATCTGCACTTTAGCGGGGAGACACAGAAGCTTTTGCAATTGCTCAGTGAAAGCAATATCCATTGGGCAATTAAGAGCTTCAAACCCTATAAATCACCAGGAATATACAATATCATTCCTGCCCAACTGCAGTCCGCGGGGAAATTAGCCATCAATTGGCTTAAGAACATATTCTCCAGGGTTTTTAAAAGTGGTATAATCCCGGGGCCATGGCTGGAATCGAAAATAGTTTTCATCCCAAAAGCCGGAAAACCCTCGCACACAATAGCTAAAGATTTTCGACCTATCAGTTTCACGTATTTTCTACTGAAAACGATGGAGAGGCTGCTCTGTCTTCATTTGAGAAGCACTATCCCCATATCGCTTCTCTCACCAGTTCAGCATGCCTACTCTAAGGGCAAGTCTACCGAGACCGCACTGCATGCACTTACTGCATACATTGAAAAGTCTATACACAGGGAAAACTATACGCTAGTAGCTTTCCTAGACATAGAGGGAGCTTTCAACAACGTCACTCCTAGGACTATCACCGACTCGCTGACGGATTTGGGGGTTGACTCCCTGACGGTGCATCTGATCGGTCAGATGCTCCAATGCAGGATCGTAAGGGCCACACTGGGGGCAGTGACTGTCACCAAATCCGTTGATCGTAGAACCCCACAAGGCGGAGTCCTCTCTCCTCTTCTATGGCAGTAAACCAACTGCTGCGGTCCATGGATGGGGAAGGGTGCAAAGTGGTAGCCTATGCAGACGACGTTGCTGTAGCCTTTTCAGGCAAGTTCCCGCAGACGTTATGTGACCGAATGACGGAAGCCCTTGCTAGACTTTCCGGTTGGGCAAAAAGATCTGGATTAGGAGTTAATCCTTCTAAAACGGAACTGGTTCTGTTTACGAGGAAATACAAAATTCCGTCTCTACAGCCACCAATTCTAGATGGGGTTGAACTGTCCTCTAATGACTCAGCAAGATACCTAGGTCTAATTCTAGACAAGAAATTAAACTGGAATCTCAATACTGAAGAGCGTATAAGGAAGGCACATGTTGCTCTATACGCCAGTAGGAAGACAATCGGAATTAAATGGGGCATGACTCCGCAAGTTGTCCATTGGCTCGGTAGTCAGACCAATCTAATTCTATGGTGTTTCTGTCTGGTGGCCTGCACTTGACAAGAAAACAGCCACCAGGAAATTAGGAAGGGTGCAGCGAACTGCTGCGCTCTGCATAACAGGAGCTTTACGCACGACCCCGGGTAACGCACTTGACGCCATACTGCACTTCCTACCTGTCGAAATGGTGGGGCGAAAAATAGCAACTATGTCAGCGCCTCGAATGAGGGAAGCCAAACAGTGGATAGGCCAGGGCTTTGGACATTCAAGTATCTTTAAAGACAATCCACTCATACCAGACAATACGGATTACCAGATCCCACAGGTGTATTTAGACACTCCCTTTACCACCCTAATCCCAACTAGAGAGAATTGGGATGAAGGCTTGCCCGCAAGACCTGCGGAAGCTATAGAAATTTTCACAGACGGCTCAAAACTGGACGGTAGAGTACGAGGCGGCATTTTCTGCGAAAATTTTAACTTACGCAAAGCTTTTCGACTCCCTGACCACTGTAGCGTCTTCCAGGCAGAAGTGCTAGCAATTCAGGAGTCACTAAGTTGCATTCCACACAGGTGTAATGTCAGTAAAATCTATATCCTCACAGACAGCCAAGCAGCAATTAGATCGCTGGAGTCGAACAAGTCGAACTCTAAGGCTGTTCATAACTGTCGCAAATCTCTAAGCGAGATGGCAGAGCAGTTTAGCATATGCCTAGTATGGGTCCCAGGACATAGGGAAATAGAAGGCAACTGCATCGCTGATGAACTGGCCAGATTAGGAACTACCATGGAACTCCTTCCAGACAAAGAGTGCATTGGTATACCTATGGCATCCTGTAGACTCAACCAAAGAGATTTCTTCGAGACGGAAGCCAACAGAGTATGGCAGCTCTACACTTACAACTCACGTATTGCTCATCAAACCTGGCCAACAAGTGCTCTATTGTTACCAGAGTGATGACTGGGCACTGGCTTGTGGGGGCACATGCTGCTAGATTACTGGTCCCACACAACGACTTCTGCAGAAGTTGTAGAGACGAGGAGGAAGAAGAAACAGTTCTTCACCTTCTTTATACTTGTCCGGCCTTATGCAAAACTAGGCAAAGAATCCTTGGTGACTTTTTCTTCGAAGATCTATCTGAACTTGCGAGTAAAAGACCCAAAGATGTAGCAAGGTACATTCAAGTCACAGGATGGACTCATGATGCGGAGTCATACCAAGAGTGATAGAGGGGTCTCAGAGCCTTTCGCGGCATCACAACAGGCCGAGTGTGGCCTAAGTGCGACGAGGGGGTATCCCTCCTTGGTAACCGCTCTAACCTAACCTAACCTAAGACATAGTCGGCAACAGCGTAATGGCTATGGTATCCCAGGTTCGAGTCGCGGCATAGGTGTTGGCTTTTCGTGATCGGTAATTTTTTAAAAATTAATTTAAAATTATACAAATAATTCTTACCAAGTATATGAACATAATATTTCTCTCGCATACATTCAAGGAATCTTGTACCTATAAACAAAGAAAAGCTACCACGCAAAGCTGCTACTAGTGTGTGTATTTGATTTATTATTATTTATTTTTTTTATTTTTGCGTATAAGCACCGCACTGAATTTTTTCTATGATAATTTTATTGCTTTCATCCATTTTTTATACACGACCGTTTGTTAAAAATCACCTTAATATCACTTGTCAGCAATACAATGACGTTGCGAGAACTTGTGTATGGCAAGTACACGAGTAAATCATTGTTCGGGTATGATGTGCAACTCGAACACTATCTAACAATTCAATCATACTAATATAAGTGTGATTCATTTTCGGTTACTGCTTGTGACAGGGAACGTTCGTTAGCAAATCATGTATGAGCTTAATGCTAGTGATTCAAACTTTATCTTCGACGATATGTTGAAGACGAACGGTTCGATACATGTACATGAATCAAACTGACAGAATCAGAAAAAGTACACGTCAGTACTCGAGTATGAACAAAAATGTTTGACTCGTTGCAGTTCTCTGGTGTGTACCCGTGTGCCCCAAGCAAAAAGTTTAACAACAATTTATAGTAGTTTATGCTAAACATCTGTACATGAATTAAACACCTATGTGGTGCTAAGTACTGATATCGGGATGTAACATTTCGATTCAAAAATTATTTTAGTTAATTTAAGGTTTCTAATGCTTAACTTGTGAGGGTGCGGATAAAATTTAAAAATAACGGTCGACTATTATCCGCTTTTATAAGCGTGCCGACGATTATACTCACCACTGTAGCCCAAAAGCTTTCTGACTCCAGCTAATGAGCTTTATTTTAGACAAGTGGATAGCGCTGCACATGCGCAGCTGATGCAGTCAAGCTTTTGATCAGTCATTAGAGAGCTTTCACCCTTGCATTCTTACTGTCGGAAGCCTTAGCAGATCATTCTATTTCCGTACATGTTTTAATAAAGACGTGCCAAAGAAAAAAAAAACCTTTAAGCCTAAAGGGAGAATATATATTAAGTGTGCAAAACGTGACGCGTGGCTCGAATCTTAATCTAACAGCATCCAACGCGCATTGCACAGATTTAGCCTTTATTGTAGGCTCATTTGCTTTCAATCTACACCCAAAACGAGGTGCCAGATTTATTTCGTGGATTTCTTGAATTTAGCGCGATTTACTTAAACACCAGGTAAGCCTTTTGAAATGCTTAAGTGCCGTGTTTAAAGTTTAAACTATCGCCAGGTTGCCGGCCTCGGAATATTCCAGTCTGTGGTTAGTCCAGACTGCGGCCCAACCAACGGTGTAATGCCTAGCCAGGGCTATTACCAGACATAACCTAATTTTCGAATGCTAGGTTAACGTCCTATGATAGACGTCGCCAAAGGCCACGTTGGGCAATGCTGATCCCCTGCGCTTCCGATACCGACACTTGTGTCTAGCCAAGAAGTCGAGCAACGGTCGGATGATCATATTGAAGTTGTAGTGCCCATCCTGACCAACCTGTCTTTATTTGTCGTCACGTGTCCACGCATGTCGGCTAATCATAATTAAGCCAGACCGAACCTTGTTGCGTGGGTGCTTCTCTACCAGTAGGAGTACTAAGGAAATGTCAACTACCGGATGAAGTCATTGCAATTTCTAATGCCAAGTGGAAAGAGTTTTTTTAATTTATAAATTAAAGCCTTATTTAGTTGTGCAGTAAAGCTAATTCCAATTTTTTTGCCATTTAGCTTCGGACAAGTTTTTGTTGCGCATTTAACTTATGAAAAGATTTAAAATCCACAGCAATACACATCAGCGTCAACAGGCCTGCTGACTTCGATGGACCTTGTATTATAGTGAGTACGGCATAGCCGAAAGTGTGTAACAAAGCAAACGCAACAAAAACGCAGCCGATTTAACGTAAGCTTAGAAGCAAGAAGCTTAATCAATACCCGCTCTCATGCATACACACCTACTTAAATAAATGCCTATATTTGAGTGCATTAGGGAACAGCTGTGCGTTCCGATTTTCTTAAAAGCTTTGGTGCGTATGTTTGTATGTATGTCGCGCTGAATTATTTGCACTGTTTAAACAGTGCAGATTATCTGAAGTAACGTATCTTAGTAATATTTTATCTTTGGCTCTTGTCACGCCTTAATGATAACCTATGTTATAGATAATATCATCCATAATTCGATAATTAAACAATAAGTAAATAGTTTCTTAAAGATATACACCCTTAGGTTATATATATGTACATCTAAATTTTTTTAGCGATTGAATACTGAAGTAATATAATTTGAATACTATTGACACAAATATGAATTGTCAGAAAATAATAATAACAGTTAAGTACACTCTTCAATTATAAATATTCTGAATATGGATTAATTTGTTCTTATTAATGGGCACCGAAAGTCTCTAATCACCACCAGTAAAAAAAGGGTATCATTGACTACTTCAAGTTAATGTTACAGGTAGGGAGGGTATAGATCAGAGGAACAAATACATCTGAGTTCTCAATTCACTGATAGCGCACTGGTCAACTCTTCTTGTATGAAGTACCTCCCTTTCCGTCTTTTCACGCCACTGTCCACGATTTTTATTATATGTAGCACATTTGTATGAAGCAGCACCAAAACCCACCCCACTTTCCCTGAGCAAAGTCGGCAAAATTAGTAGACAGGGGTGCTGCCGATGCAACTCTTAATGAGGTTCGTTACATAATAATAAAATTGCGCCCAAAGCGTGAGGCCCGATGCCAATTGGCAATACATAACAATTTGCCATGTGCAGCCTAGAAATGTTCTGTAAGCCTCAAGCAAAATACCAAAAACAAAACCTTTGTTCCCGCTCAACTCCCTTCATCAAGACATTCAATATCCAATCTTGTTATTTTAGTAGTTTCATTGAGTATCTCTTATTTTAAATGGAATTATTGGCTGTGGAAAAGATTATCGGAGCCAAACCAGTAGATAAGATTTACTTTTGTTTTTGATAATTGTCGACATTATCAACATATGTATATGATATTAAAGTAGATTATTGCTTTGGAGTTTTTATTTGATTTAATTCGGATAAAACCAAGCAGTTGGTATTTGACTATAAATACATATATAAATTTCAATTTATCTGGAATCGAGAATTGTTCATGTTGAAAATTTTTAGCACGTTCCTCTTCCAAATGGTATGTTGAAAACAAACAAGCTAATAAGTTTAGAGTTATGAATTCAGTATCGTTTTCTTTGAATCGAGACTTGTTCCAAGCTGAAAATTTTCGGCTGGTTCCTCTTCAACTGAAATCGAAACGCATCCAATTTTTGATAACAGTAAATGCAGAATAAAAAAATAAAAATTATATAAAAAGTTAAAGACTCGTGCCTATCAAGCAACGTGGTGTGAAGAGTACTGACGGAGAAGTCCCATTAGTTACTATCGCAATTATCGCCTATCTTTATCGCTTATTGTCATCAATTATCGTATTTCTTTTAGTATCGATTAGAATCAGTAAACATGGCAGTTGTCCGTAGCACTGAAGACTTACTTGCTTTAGCAAGTAACGTTAATGAAGCAGTGTCATGTGTCATCTGCAATGACACTAGCTCAGAAACAGAGTTAAGAGAAACCAGTTGTAAACATCGTTTTCATAAATTATGTTTATCACAGTGGTTGAGTAACAACAACGGATGCCCAATGTGTAGGCAGCCTCTTACGCTGTCGCAGAGCTTTGAAAATATTTCAGCTCGGCCTAGAACCAATTCCGGTGGTGCAAGGGGAAGACCGCGTGCTACCGCAGTCAACAATCAAACAGGTGCTGTTCCACATAGACCAGTAACGAGAACAAATAATCGTAACACTCCAAATGTGCGTCAGCAAACGACTTCGCAATTAGGTCGTAGTTCAGCTAATAATGCTGTTGAAAGTGCGGTACTATCAGAAGATCGCATTCAGCAGATTATTGCAAACTCCTTGGAAAATTATCGCAGTATTATAGCTTCGTCGGTAGCTGATCAAATCAGTGCCGCAATACAAAACTTAAATTTGTCTGCTCCCACTAGAGAGGCTCGAGACGAACCTCAGCTGGAATGGGATAATGACATTCAGCTTAGTGGTCGGCGTATGAGCCTGGAGCGTGAAAATCTCCCAAGAGATAGGCGAGGTCCATCTCGGGAGAACGCTAACAATAGTAATTATTCAATAGATCTCCCAGATAGAACTTCGAACGTAGTATCGAACTGGAAAATACAATTTTCTGGCGCGCCGAATGACATTCCCATTGAAGACTTTATATACCGAGTCAATTGTCTTACGGCTCAATATTTTAATAATAATTTTGATTTATTATACCAGTTCGCGAATCTTTTTTTTAAAGGCCCAGCTCTTTCATTTTATTGGCGTGTACACAAAACTGTGGGTTGCATGGGATGGTTTGAGTTGTGCGACCGTTTAAGAGAAAGATATCAAGACCAGCGAACTGATCGAGATATTAGAAATGTCATGCGACGTCGCAAGCAAGGCGTTAATGAAAGCTTCGATGAGTTTCTAGATGCAATGCTAGCGATAGCTGATTCCCTTAGAGAGCCCATGCCAGAGAGCGACATAATTGTAGAAGTAAGGCATAACTTAAAGCCCGAATTAATTCATGAGCTTCTCCATGTAGACACCCCAAACCTTGCAATTCTTCGCAAGGAGTGCCATCGCCATGAAGAATTCTTTCGAAGCTTTCGATCAAAGCCTTTAATGCGTTCGAATGTGCCAAAGCGTTATGTTAATTCTATTGTGCTGGAAGAAGATACTGAAGAGTTGACTGACACTGATATCAACGATGCTGATGAGATTTGTGCACTACGTTTAAAAGAAAAACTTAAATGTTGGAATTGCGATGAGCAAGGTCACAGATACCATGAATGTCTAAAGCCACGTCGAGTTTTCTGCTATGGATGTGGACTAGCAGATACGTATAAGCCTTACTGTGATCATTGCAAGGCAAAATCGGAAAACTCAGTGAAGGATGTTCACCGAGTTCCGAAAGTGGACATCCTACATTAACTTGGGAGCCAAACGCAAACTTACCAGATGTATCTTTATCTTTACTAGACAAACCCCATTTACCGGATATGACAGATAATTCTAAGATCTTTAAGAACTTAGAATTTAAACCAGCTATTTCTGATATGAACACTCTACACATTCAAAAGAAGCGTTCTACTGTACGTATGAGAAACTTTTGGCGTAATAAACGTCGTCTTAATGCCTTCACTATATCGTCGATTATGAGTAGACCTAACGATATTAGACCATTTACTCAACTGGAAATATTTGGTAAAGAATATTTAGCCCTGTTGGACAGTGGCGCCAATAAGAGCGTTATTGGTGCAGACTTAGCTAGACATATTGCCTCAGAGATGACAAAAGTCGATAAAGTAAATGGCGTCGTTCAGACAGCCGATGGTCATAAGCAAACAGTGACGGGTAGAATATTTATACCTTTAACCTACAATTCCTTTAAAATGGACTTCGAGTTCTTGATTATACCTTCCATCAAACAAAATGTTATCTGTGGAATGGATTTTTGGGAAGCCTTTGGCATTTCAATCCAATCTACAAACGTAATAAGTGAATTAAATAACAGTAGCGAAGAAGTTACAAACAAAACCAAACTTACTATGGTTCAAAGAGAAAAGTTACAATCTGTTGTCAATCACTTTCCTTCTTCGGAGCGTAGTGGTCTTGGTGAGACATCTTTGGTCGAGCATGCGATCGACACAGCTGATGCCAAACCAATTAAACAAAGGTTTTATCCTCTGTCCCCCGCTAAAGAAAAGCTGTTATGCGAAGAAGTTGATCGAATGATACAACTAGGCGTCATAGAAGAAGCTCCTACATCTCCATGGTCTTCGCCAGTTACACTCGTGGTTAAACCTGGAAAGGTTAGATTTTGTCCGGATGCAAGAAAATTAAATGCGGTTACAGTAAAGGACGCGTATCCAATGCCAATTCTTGATGGACTTATAAGTAGACTTCCCCCAGTACATTGCATCTCCAAAATTGATTTGAAAGATGCATTTTGGCAGGTTCGTTTGGATTTAAATTCGAGAGCAAAAACAGCTTTTACTATTCCAAATCGACCCCTGTATCAGTTTAAACGGATGCCTTTTGGCCTAACTAATGCTCCACAAACTATGTGCCGGTTAATGGACCAAGTCATTCCATATCAGTTAAAATCTCACGTATTTGTATACCTTGATGATCTCTTAGTGATGTCTTCGAGTGTTGACGAACACTTTGAGCATTTAAGTACTGTCTCAATGCAGTTGCGTAAAGCTGGACTAACGATAAATGTTAAGAAAAGTCAATTTTGTTTAAATAAAGTAGAGTATCTGAGCTTTGTGGTTGGAGACGGTACTTTGCAAATTAACCCTGATAAGATTCAAGCTGTGGACGAATTTCCCGAGACCAAGACGCGCAAGCAGTTAAGAAGATTTCTAGGGATGACAGGCTGGTACCAGCTCTTTATTTCCCAGTATTCGTCCGTAATTTTTCCGCTAATAGAACTGCTGCGAGGAAAATCCTTTGAGTGGAATGACCAAGCTCAACTAGCGTTTGGTGAAATTAAACGAAAGTTATGTACTGCTCCATTTTTGATACATCCGAACTATAAGAAGCCTTTTATCTTACAATGTGACGCTTCGCTGTATGGGGTAGGAGCTGTACTAGCCCAAGTCGATGAATCAGGATGTGAAAGACCCATAGCATATATGTCAAAAAAGTTAAATAAAGCCCAGCGTAACTATACCGTTACCGAGCTTGAATGTTTAGCGGTGGTCTTAGCAATCAAAAAGTTTCGAATGTATATCGAGGGTCTGTCTTTTAAAGTCGTCACCGACCATGCAAGTCTTCGTTGGCTAATGAACCAAGCAGATTTAAGTGGCAGGTTAGCACGATGGGCAATTAAATTGCAAGGATTTTCCTTTGATATTGAGCATCGAAAAGGTAGCGATAACGTCGTAGCTGACGCGCTATCCCGATGTTTCGAAGGGGTTGACGATATAGCCACCCTTAGTATTGATATTTTCCCTGAAATTGATTTAGATTCAGAGGCCTTTCAATCTCTAGAATATTGTAAACTGAGAGACAACTATCAGGAAGCAAATCTCCCAGATATTAAAATTAAAGATAAGTTTATATATCGCCGTAGTATTTTTTGTAAGAATGGAGATTTAGATGATTGTTGGAAATTTAACGTTCCCGAATCACTGCGAGAACAAGTAAGCCGTTCAATCCATGATCAGCCTTCGTCTAGCCATTGTGGTATAGCCAAATGCTTAGAGAGAATTCGGCGTAGATTCTTTTGGCCAAAAATGGTTGTCGATGTGCGCGAATATATAGGCAATTGTGATAAATGCAAGACTACCAAGTATCCTACGTGTGCTTTAAAACCACCCATGGGTAGTCAAGTGTCTAGTGAAAGACCCTTTCAAAGATTGTACATTGATTTTATTGGACCATTTCCGCGTACAAAGAAAGGAAATGTTTGTATTTTTATCGTACTTGATCATTTTTCAAAATTTACTTTCCTCAAAGCGGTAAAGAAATTTAATTCGCAAATTGTAATTGACTATTTGAGAAATGATCTTTTTACATGCTTTGGGGTGCCTGAGATAATAGTGAGTGATAATGGCACTCAGTTTAAAAGCCATGATTTTTCCTCATTTATTTCGCAATTCGGTATTAACCACATATGCACCGGAGCATATGCCCCTCAGTCAAATGCAGCTGAAAGGGTAAATCGGTCAATAAACGCAGCTCTAAGAGCATACGTCCGTACCGATTAGCGGGCATGGGATGTATATTTACCCAGTGTCAATTGTGCGTTACGAAATTCTCTGCATCAGTCTGTTGGGATGTCGCCTTACCGTATAATGTTTGGTCAATATATGATAGTGCATGGCCAAGATTATAAGTTGTTGAAAAATATAAATGCACTTAGCGATGGTACACAACAGCTGAATCGAACGGATAAGTTTCATCAAATTTGCTCTGATATCGAAAAGGAGTTGACGAAAGCTTATGAGAAAAACCAGCGTACTTATAATTTACGTACCCGACCTAGATCATTTGACGTCACACAGTGGGGCCATTTGAGTTTTTTCATATCAAAAATCATAACTTTTGAACCAAATGAGATAATCGAACAATTTAAAAAGCATATGATAGATATATAATCAACCTATAAAATGAGCGTTTGAAATGAATTTTACGATTTTTCTGTGCCTATTTATGGGTATGCAAAGTTGAAATTTGTGGAAAAATCAACTTTACGGGAAGGAAAAAAAATATTTTTTAAATTTTTTGATTTTTATTGTTTCGTTTTAATGGTTTTTATAATCTAAAATTAATATTATGATAATTCAAATAATTTTTTTTTTTTTTTGTATTAATTTTTTGTAAAATATTCATCACAATCCGTAAAAGATGGTATATCTAAAAGAGAAATCATCTCTGAACTATAAGTATTTTCTAATTCTTTTCGTGACTTAACATGCCTCAGTGATGAAATTAGTGGATCTGAAGATGCTGCTAACATGTTGAAGAGGTCCTCATTTTGTCTCAACCTTGAAGCTTTGAAAGTGTTTAGCAATCTGTATTTTTTATAAAACTTATTAAGTCCCTCTTGTGCTTCTTCAGAGAGCTCTCCAATTGGCAAAGACTGATACTCAATTATATCCTTGCCATGCGCCAATATTTTATGGACTGTCGGGGTCAACTTTATCTGCGGATATAATTCTGCTAAAAGTGATGCTGTTTTTGAAGCATATTCTCCATATTTGGCAGAATCAACTTTTTCCTTGCAGTTCAAAACAATTAAGATAGTTCCAAATCTCTTAACGATTTGGTTGTTTATCCCTGTGATTTGAGTTACAGCTTCATCATTCTCAAAAAATCTCCTTGAAGTGTTTCCATCGTTTGAGTTTCCGTATCCGTACTTGGGGCAGTCTACTTTAAGTCCAACTTGTTTGAAAAACGCATCCTGTATTCGCTTCATTCTGATATTTTCCTTATATTTGTTTGATGTGTTTTCGTCAAAGTTTTCAACCTCTTGTGGAAGCGTATACGCTAATTTTAACAAGAACTCCATACATCTTATTCTTGCGTGCAATGGTGAGATCCCAAATTCATAATTCTCTTCATTTGTAGAATCATTTAAATCGTCGAAGTTTTTTTGCGTCGGTCAGAACGTTATTAAGCGTAATTTTGCTTTGAGTAACGCAGCAGCTTATTATAATGCAAAATTAGCGCCAGTCGGAACTAAAGCACGCATCAAAGCAAAGCTTGGGCAGAATATATATATTTTAGAAGATATAAAGGGCAAAGAACTAGGAAAATTTCATGCCAAAGATATCTGGTAAAAATGCTGTGCAAGCCGCACCCTGTTATTTTTCTTCAGCTTTTATCTTAGCCTGGTAGTCAAAGATCAAACCTGTGGTGTGAGGGTGCGGATAAAATTTAAAAATAACGGTCGACTATTATCCGCTTTTATAAGCGTGCCGACGATTATACTCACCACTGTAGCCCAAAAGCTTTCAGACTCCAGCTAATGAGCTTTATTTTAGACAAGTGGATAGCGCTGCACATGCGCAGCTGATGCAGTCAAGCTTTTGATCTGTCATTAGAGAGCTTTCACCCTTGCATTCTTACTGTCGGAAGCCTTAGCAGATCATTCTATTTCCGTACATGTTTTAATAAAGACGTGCCAAAGAAAAAAAAACCTTTAAGCCTAAAGGGAGAATATATATTAAGTGTGCAAAACGTGACGCGTGGCTCGAATCTTAATCTAACAGCATCCAACGCGCATTGCACAGATTTAGCCTTTATTGTAGGCTCATTTGCTTTCAATCTACACCCAAAACGAGGTGCCAGATTTATTTCGTGGATTTCTTGAATTTAGCGCGATTTACTTAAACACCAGGTAAGCCTTTTGAAATGCTTAAGTGCCGTGTTTAAAGTTTAAACTATCGCCAGGTTGCCGGCCTCGGAATATTCCAGTCTGTGGTTAGTCCAGACTGCGGCCCAACCAACGGTGTAATGCCTAGCCAGGGCTAATACCAGACATAACCTAATTTTCGAATGCTAGGTTAACGTCCTATGATAGACGTCGCCAAAGGCCACGTTGGGCAATGCTGATCCCCTGCGCTTCCGATACCGACACTTGTGTCTAGCCAAGAAGTCGAGCAACGGTCGGATGATCATATTGAAGTTGTAGTGCCCATCCTGACCAACCTGTCTTTATTTGTCGTCACGTGTCCACGCATGTCGGCTAATCATAATTAAGCCAGACCGAACCTTGTTGCGTGGGTGCTTCTCTACCAGTAGGAGTACTAAGGAAATGTCAACTACCGGATGAAGTCATTGCAATTTCTAATGCCAAGTGGAAAGAGTTTTTTTAATTTATAAATTAAAGCCTTATTTAGTTGTGCAGTAAAGCTAATTCAAATTTTTTTGCCATTTAGCTTCGGACAAGTTTTTGTTGCGCATTTAACTTATGAAAAAGATTTAAAATCCACAGCAATACACATCAGCGTCAACAGGCCTGCTGACTTCGATGGACCTTGTATTATAGTGAGTACGGCATAGCCGAAAGTGTGTAACAAAGCAAACGCAACAAAAACGCAGCCGATTTAACGTAAGCTTAGAAGCAAGAAGCTTAATCAATACCCGCTCTCATGCATACACACCTACTTAAATAAATGCCTATATTTGAGTGCATTAGGGAACAGCTGTGCGTTCCGATTTTCTTAAAAGCTTTGGTGCGTATGTTTGTATGTATGTCGCGCTGAATTATTTGCACTGTTTAAACAGTGCAGATTATCTGAAGTAACGTATCTTAGTAATATTTTATCTTTGGCTCTTGTCACGCCTTAATGATAACCTATGTTATAGATAATATCATCCATAATTCGATAATTAAACAATAAGTAAATAGTTTCTTAAAGATATACACCCTTAGGTTATATATATGTACATCTAAATTTTTTAGCGATTGAATACTGAAGTAATATAATTTGAATACTATTGACACAAATATGAATTGTCAGAAAATAATAATAACAGTTAAGTACACTCTTCAATTATAAATATTCTGAATATGGATTAATTTGTTCTTATTAATGGGCACCGAAAGTCTCTAATCACCACCAGTAAAAAAAAGGGTATCATTGACTACTTCAAGTTAATGTTACAGGTAGGGAGGGTATAGATCAGAGGAACAAATACATCTGAGTTCTCAATTCACTGATAGCGCACTGGTCAACTCTTCTTGTATGAAGTACCCCCCTTTCCGTCTTTTCCCGCCACTGTCTACGATTTTTATTATGTGTAGCACATTTGTATGAAGCAGCACCAAAACCCACCCCACTTTCCCTGAGCAAAGTCGGCAAAATTAGTAGACAGGGGTGCTGCCGATGCAACTCTTAATGAGGTTCGTTACAAACTTCAAAACAAAAACATTTTCAATCAAAAAGTTTTCATTGTGAAAACTAAAATGTAAGCACTTTAAATATAAAATAAAAAATTTGAATCAGAAAATTTTAATTTAAAATTCCACTTTTAGAATTTAAAATTGTAGGTGTATACCGAAAATCGTTCCGAAAATTTTAGAATCTAAGTGTAAATTATGCGATTTTAAATTTTTCTTTGTGTATATATGCTGATTCGGCACTTGTCACGGTCGCCATGTAGTTTGTATAATGTTGAGTTCTGGTTTGTGCATCAAACACGAATAGACATCCGTATTGTTATTTGGTTCTTTATTGAATGAATTCGGTTTATGATTCTAAGTTTAAGGCTGGCCACTGCTTCGGCAGTGAAGTCAGTGCGAGAGCCGTACATAATACTGTATATAATATAAAGAAAGCGAGAGGATACACATATGTATAGTAAATGGTCAAAGCGTGAGAACGCTGACGCGGCATCGTTGTGCGCGTTGCATTCTAACACGATCATGTTACCAGCACTGGGTGCTTGGCTTATTGTTTGCTGTTTAATATATCTGAAGTGTTTACAGTGTACACTGGATATATGTGTTGTAAAGGAGTAATTTAGCCAGGGTATACACTCAGTCTGGCCAGGTACACCTCACAAGAATATTTATATATTTTTGGTGAGACTTTAACGTGCGCGGTTTTACAAGTTGGAAGGGGAAATGTCAGCGTCGACACCAACGCGACGGCGGACACACTCAGCGGCCAGAGTATAAAGCGACTCAGCTTGACTCGCGTACGCGCGGGTACAAAAACCAAAGCAAAGAAATATAACGAAAGAAAACACACAGCAATTGCACTCCACTGGGTCACGGACTTGCCGGTGACCAATTTATTTAGTTACTATCAAAGATTACACGTACAAAAATCCTAAACCTAAACCTAACTGCATATATATATACCCATATATATGAACTATGGCGAACTATCTTTATTTAAACTCTGTCTCTTCTCGTTAACTATATTCTAAGCGCGTACACGTCCGCTCACTTTCATACATCAATCGCAACTCCCTTGCCCACGCTACGGCTTCGGCCCAAGTTGTAGTTTTGCTGCTCCCCACGCTTGCTCGTGACCGTGGTGGATTTGGTGATCGCAGCTGGTGCGCTGCATTTTGCGACTCTGCGTTCTGGGGCGGCTATATTTAAATCATCAGACGTTAGGCGTTAATCAAAAATATGTACATTCAATAAATCTAAATCTTTTACGCTCCTTGCGTTTATTAACTATCCATACTGCGCACTCCTTGTGTCTAACAAAACTATACCTACAATTTAAACAAACGATGCGCTTCTTGCGACTTAACAATTATAAATCTAATACAAATATAACTCTTTGTGAAGGGGCCGATGCGGCTTTCTTCACACCCCCCCTTTCTTGGGTAGCGTGACAGTTACGTGTCCGTACGAGTTCCTCGTCACGCCGTGTAGCTACCCGTCCACCTCCACCTTGAACCTGGAACGGCGGGCTCTCGACGTACAATTTTCCAACGCCTCTGATATGGCCGCGACCGCGGCGTCGGTCAGCTCGTCCTCGTCCGGGAAGACAGCCCGATTTGCGGGGCGTATCGCCCACATTTTCGGCGGTAATACCTGCCCCTGGGTTGGCGGCTCTGTCATCCTCGCCGCCGCTGCTGATTACACAAGGGAATTGGTCGCTCATCTTGGGTATTCTGTGGGATTTATAAACACAATCGGTTAGTCTTACTTTATGAATTCAATTTTGGTTAGTGTTAATAAAAAGAGAATAAAGGGATTAATTAAAACTGTGACAAGTCTGCTCTTTGTCAGACGCTCGGTCGGGCTGGTCATCTTCGCCGTGCTCCTCTCCCTCTTCATAGAATGGCTTCAGTTGCGCAATGCTGGCGAGTTTGCTCTTTCTTTGCCCTTCTTTTACCAATCGCACGATATTCGGTGATACAAACTTTTTCACGAGGAATGGGCCATCGAACTTGGGAGCAAGTTTCGCCACGAACCCTTCACTGGCTTTAGAGAGTTGGTGTGCTCTTAGTAGCACCAACGTTTTGAGTCCTGGTCGCCATTCTCTTCTCCTGAGGTTATAGTTCCTCTGCTTAATCGGCTTGTCGTCCTTCATGATGATCCGGTGCTCAGCTACGTGGGACACCCCTTGCAGCTCATCAAAGAGAGCCAATTTCGCTTTCAATTTTTCCCTTTTTTTTGGTTCCAAATCCTCTGGCCACTCGTTTTCCCTGGTTTCGACGCTTTCCACCGGTGTTATTGCGGGGCCGGGTATGACGCACCCTCCTACCTCGCCTAACCGTTGTACTCCCGCCGCCGTCGTCGCGTCCACGCTGTCTTCTCGAACCGTATCTACTGTCGCAGTCACTACTTGGTCCCCGACTCTTACAGTAGCGACTATCCGCCCGTCTTCCACTCTTAAAGGGTACTCTAGGTTCGGGACTGGTTCACGTCGGCCCCCATCGGATTCCATCCCAGATGGTGCCGCATATCGTTTCCCGCCCTTGACTGCTGACAACACTGGCTGGTATTGACCCCCTTGGTCCCGCACCGCAGACAAAACTGTACCCGTGGATTGGGGCACTCCTTGGCGAAGTGACCCTCTTGCGAACAGTCATAGCAAAGCCTCTTCCCGTCTAGAGCCTTCGCCCGCTCTTGGCTGATCATCCCGTTTGTAATTACTCCCGTATGCCCGAGCGGTGGCGCACTCCCCACGTTACCACTTGACCCTGACTGTGGTTGCGTCCGGAAAGGGTTCAAAAGTTTAGCGGGGGTTGCCTCGCCGGCTAATCCGTCCGAATACCTACTGCCCCCGGTCCTACCCCGTACTGCACACTCACGACTTTGTTGTCTCACATTCTCGTACTCGGCTGCCATCTGAGTCAGCTGCGCCAGAGAAGAGAAATCCCTTCTACGAATGTACAACCTGTACTCTGGCGCCAAATTCTCGTATACCCTATGCAATTCTTGTTCTACCCTGTATCCCGCGTGGTACATCATACCCCGCAGCTCGAGCAAGTAGTCCTTGAACGGCTCGTTATCATGTTGCCGTCGTGCCCGGATACCGTCTTCTAACCTGTCGAAATACTGGGGCAGTAGAAAGAACTCCAAGAACTCGGCTTTAAACGCCGCCCAAGTCACGTCCCTTAGCCTACTTATAGTAAGTCACCGCGCTGCCTTACCCGTTAGAGCCTCGCTCATTGCCCTCGGCAACCGGTCTAAGCCTATGTCGTATGACCACGCTCTGTCCTCAATTGTCTCCAAGAAAATTAGTGGGTCGGTGCACCCATCGAACCTGATACCCCACTTCCGGACTAGCTCGGGGACTACCATCCCGTTCCTAGGGGTACTATAACTATCGCTAGAATTAAGATGGGGATTCACCTGTCTCACCGGGGTATCTTCCCCGGATGCTAGAGGCGACCCTACTCGTATATCGGGGGTACATGCTGTTTTCTGTGAGGAAAATTCATTATGAATCTTACTGTTAGAGGGTGGAAGCAAATGTTCCGTGCCACCGGTCTGCATTGATGGGATTGCCGCATCTGATTCAGACTTCTGCCTGGGTCGTATTCCTCCAACAGAAGCGGCAGTCCGGGTAGGCGACACTGGGATCTTTGCGAACCGCAACTCCCATTCCGCTAACCGGGCCCATATATCGGTGGTATGACTACCTTGTCTTATAAAAGTACATACCAGCTTCCGGTAGTCAGTTACCGTGGCACACTTTTCCAATCGAAAATCCCGGACGATATTCTCCAGATCCTCCTTATGGCAGTGGTAGACCCATTGCACACCCACGACCTGGTTGCTGCTTTCTCCGACCTCCATCCTGCGGGTTCGATCATCTTGGGTTTCTCCATTCTTTTTTTTTTTTTTTTTCTCTGTTATCTACCTAATAGTTCGCGCGAAAAAAAAATAATATCAAAAACAAACCAAAATTAAATCCGTTCCGAGTTGTATACGTCCCACTTCGCATAAAAAAAAAAATAAAATTCCTGTTAACTGTTATGAAATTACGAAATAAAAAATTTTTCCTTTTTTTTGTCCCGCCGTCACACGAATTTTCCTAGTTTGCACAAATTTTCGCTATTGATCTGGCGCTGTTTATCGCGGGTCTTTTTTTTTTTTTTTACCCCGGTATATAGCTAATCACTGTTTGTCGCGGCTTTACATTTTATTACGATATAAAAAAAAAATTTTTTTTCCCACCCACGGTATAACGAATTTTTTTTTTTTTTGCAGTGTTATAAAAATTTTCCTGTTAACTGGTCACTGTCTATCGCGGTTATTCTATATTATTACGAAATAAAAATTTTTTTTTTTACGATCCACGGTATTACGAATTGTTTTGCAATGTAAAAAATTCGGTTAGCCGATCACTGTTTATCACGGTTGCTCTATATTTTTTTTTTTTTTTTATTTCATTTTATTTTTTTCCAAAAAAAAAAATCGTTTCATTTTTTTTCTTTATTTTCCACCACTGTACGCTTATACGGTCGACCAGAACCGATGGGACAACTCCACACTCAGCACCATAGTCAATTTTAATTTTTTTTTTGATTTTCGCGATCGAAGCCCACTGTGCGAAGCGACCGCGACTTTGCAGCTGCCTGTACCAGCTACTGTCACGCCGTTCGTTGACCGCTCACGCACTTTGCCGACACTTTCGTTGCGCCGCAGGTGTTCACTTATGCACAGCCTCGAACGCGAACCGCTAGTTTGATCGGTGAGTCTTCTTCCACCGTCAATTTCGTTGCGCCGCAAATGTTGCTAAGGCAATGCTTCTCGAACGCGAACAGTTATTCTTATCTGCACTTTCCTTTTGCCCTTCTTTTTGTTGTGGGGGGGGCGCCCCACAAAAACCCGCAAAAAAAACCCTTCGCGCTTGTCAAATGGAGGGGAAGGGTTGGTTAGGCACACCCCCTCTTCCTTTCCTGGTGGTGGGGGTTATGTTTGAATTTTAACTCCAACCAAAACAAAACATTTTAAATTAGGCGCCCTGGGGGGGCCCCACTAAAAGAAAAAAAATAAAGGAAGGAAAAAACTCAGGCTGGGCTGGAAACACCCAAAAAAATATTTTATTTAATTTTTGGGAAATTAAAAAGGGGGGGGGAATAGTAGAAAGGAAAGGGGAGGGGCGACACCACACCCACACGGGGGAAACCCACACCCCCCCAGGGGACGAAACCCACCCAAACCCAGAACGCAGGAAGGTAAAAAACCAAAAAAAAAAAAAAAAACAAAAAAAAACACACAAAAAATGCACCCCACCGGGTCACGGAATTGCCGGTGAACAATTTAATTAAATAATAAAAAAAAAAAAAAAAAAAAACCAAAACCAAAAAAACCTAATTAAATTTAAAAATATATTTAGGTAATGACAAATTGTTTATTTAAATTCTTTAATTTCACAAAAGTACTTATTGATATTGGTTTAGTAAATTATAAGTAATGTTCGATATGTTTTAAACCACTTCTTGGCTGAACAATTGACTTCATTTTTGTCTGCACGATTTGCGACCCTGCTCAACTCAACTCTTGACGACGACTAACTCTAATGTGTGTATCTGCTTAAAATTATGATATTGTAAGAAAGAGAATATGCGATAGGAAAGCGGAATGCAAAATTGGCTTGGCTGATGCAACTTTCTATGTTGTTGCGTAAAGCAAAGTATACTCAACAAGAGACATGTTCTCCCAATCCTACAATCGGCTATCCTGAACTTTCATTCGCCCCGAATGAACTCCATTTTTTCATAAATTCTGCTGCCGTTGATGAATTTTTAGGCCCTTCCTGATTCCCAACTTTTTCAACTTCATAACGTCCATGCTTAAGTTGCTTTGTGACCTTATACGGTCCAAAATACTTAGGTCTAAGCTTCATTCCAGTTCCATACTGTGTTCTCTTAATAGCTACTAATTCTCCTAGCTTATAACTATTTTCAACCTTTCTCTTTTGATTAAAAGTATTCCTATTCTCCTGCTGCACTTTTTCAATATTTTCCTGAGCTTTTTTCCTTATTGAATTACGATCGTCTATTAGATCTTCAATCTCTAAATCTTCCAGTAATTTTCTTAAGTCATCGTCTTTTCTTCGCATGTCCACCCCGGTCAATACCTTAAAAGGTGAATACTTTGTTGTTCTCGGTGGGGTGTTGTTGATTATTTGTTGAATCCTGTCTATATGGCTGTACCAATTTGCTGGATTGTTGTGGCATAATTTACTAAGCATTGGAATGACAATTTTATGAATTCGTTCAACTTGTCCATTGCCCCTAGGCATTCCCGTCGTTATATGCAATAGTTGGATTCCTTGATCCGAACAATATTCTTTAAATAATGTAGAGGTGAAAGCAGCCCCCCTATCTGTAACAATACGCCGTGGGTTTCCGAAAATAGCGGCTTGTTTCGTCAGTCTGTCTATAAGTTCGTCCGTTCCTGTCGATCGGGTTGGATATAACCAAACAAATTTGGTAAATCCATCTACTACAGCCATGATATGGTTGTACTTCTTTTTCGTTTCTGTCAGCGGTCCTACGTGGTCAATATGGTAAGTTCCAAGAGGTTCCTGGGCCTTGTCGATTGGTGTCAGCAAGCCTTCCTTCTTGCCTCGCTTGGAATCTATTATTAAGCACTCTACGCAGCATTTCACGAACTTTTCTACCTTATCTTGTATATCTTGCATATAATATGCGTTTTCAACTAGTTCTTTAGTTTTCTTAGCACCAAAATGACCTTCTCTATGTACAATTCCTATTATTTCTTCCTGCATAGCTTTTGGAATAACCAACAACTCTTTTACTGTATCTTTATACAAAATGCCATTTGCTAAAAAGTAATCCTCATAGACACCAGAGCTTTCCAGCACTTTTTTAACTGCTCTAATCCACTCATCTTTGCACTGTGCTTCTCTTAAACGATACTTTGTCGAGTCTTCGATAAGGAGACAATTTAATCGGCTGAGCGCATCCACGTGTCGCATCTGGTTTCCTGATCTATGCTGAACCGTAAACTTAAATTCTTGCAAAAACATAGCCCATCTTGCTACCCTGGGTGGAACATCGTCTTTTTTTAAAGTCATTGCGAACGCTTGACAATCCGTCACTAACGTAAAACTGACTCCTAAAAGGTAAATGCGCCACTTCTTTAGTGCGTTTACGACTGCTAATGCTTCCAGCTCATACGCGCTATACTTCTCTTCAGCCGGTGTGGTCTTCCTGCTCATAAACTCAACCGGATGAAACAACTGATCCTCGGAATCTTTCTGCATAAGTATTCCCCCGAAACCATATTTGCTAGCGTCAGTATGAATTTCGGTTATGGCGCACGGGTCGTACAATTTCAAAACTGGAGCGGTAACTAACAAATTCTTCAGCTGTTCAAAACTGAGCAAACACTTGTAATCTAACTCTATATTTCTATTATTGTTGGCCTTACTTTCTTTTCTCAACAGGTCACTTAACGGTTTCGCTGTGAGAGCATATCCTTTCATGAATCTACGTAAGTACGATGTTAGGCCTAGAAATCTCTCAATGCCTTTTCTAGTTTTTGGGGTCGGAAAATTAACAACAGCTTTAACCTTATCTTCTGTCGGTGCTATAGTTCCGTTTTCTATCATATAGCCGAGGAACTGAATCTTTTCTTTTAAAATTTGGGCTTTTTCCCACTTTATCTGAAGCCCTGCCCTCGATGCTTTTGATAAAACTTCTTTTAACAATTTAAGTCCAGTTTCTCTATCTTTAGATGGGATTATAATGTCGTCCATGTAAACTACTATTTTCTTCTCGTGTATCAAGTCTCTGAGAACTGCGGCAACATATCGACAAAACACTGCTGGCGAGTTACTGATCCCGAATGGTACGTGGGTGAACTCAAACTGTCCGTTATGCGTTACGAATGCTGTAAATTTTCTTGACCCTTTTTCGATTGGTACGTGAAAGAATCCGTTGGCTAGATCCAACGTAGAAAATACTTTTGACCCATGCAACCGATCCAATACATCGTCTATCAATGCCATCGGAAAATTGTCCCTCTTTATTTTCAGGTTGAGTTTTCTGTAGTCACAACAGAAACGTTTCGAACCGTCCTTTTTAGTCACTAAAACCACTGGTGATGCGTATTCTGAGCAACTCGGAACAACTATACCTTCGTCGAGCCACTTTTGAATTTGTTTCTCAATAAAGCACCTATTCTCATAAGATGTCCGTCGTGGGCGTTGAAATATAGGGATGTCGTCTTCAAGAATTAGCTTCATTTCAACTGGAGATTCTAGTACCTTCACTGGTTTATATTGCTGAACTAACTCGACTACCTCCAACTTCTGGCCATTGTTCAAATGGTTCAAATCAATGGAATTTGAAACCAAACGTTTTTCAACCAACTCTTCCACGCACATGCTCTTAAAGATCAATTCTTCGTCTTCAGTTTTCCTCTCTTTAAAAATCACGCCATTGGAACTAAACAAGATATCAACTTGCTGTAAAACGTCGTTGCCGATTATAGCTTTGTACTCTAGCTTATCTTGTTTGACTACATGAAAAGTTACAGTTAACCTAGTATCGTCCGCAAAAAGTTCTATATCAAATGATCCGACAGTTGCCAACGCGCCTTGCCCTATACCTTTAAGCTGTTTTATTTCCTTTCTAAGTGCAATCCCCTTAAATTTTAGAAATAAATCCTCCCTCATTAAGCATAAGTCGCACCCAGAATCAATCATTGCAATGAATGAAGTATCCAGAGCGATAAAAGCTTTATAAATAAGTCCCTCTTTGGGTGACTTAAGCCCTAAAACATTTGCTGACTCTGTTTTTCCCGTTCCGTTCTTATTCTCTGGGCATTGAGTAGATATATGCCCATTCTTTTTGCACTTGTAGCACTTTACCTCTTTTTTACAATCTTTTGCAAAATGTCCCTCTTCTGCACACTTAAAACATTTCTTTGGTTCGCTGCTGTGCTTCTTTTTACCAGCATTTTCTTTACTTTCTCTGTCTCTAGCTTTACTTGACTCGTGCTCTTCTTTATCGGCTCCTTTGCCTCTAATTTTCTCATAAGTTGCAATCTCTTTCTTCAATTCTTTCAAAGTTTTTGCTCTATATAAGCCTGCTTTATTCGTCTTGCTATCTGAAATTCCATCTATGAAGTAAAGTATTAGACTTTCTTCTTCCATTTTTATTGGCTTACCTATTTCCATCAAGCTGTACAAAAATTCTAAGTTGGTTTCACTTGAAGTTTTTCTTCTGAGTCTTAACATTTTGTGAATTTCTGCTGAACATAAATCTTTTCCAAATTCTTGCTGCAACTCTGCCTTAAGTTTAGCCCATCCTCTTACACCTGACAAACTTCTTATAAAAAGCTTGGCTGCCCCATTTAAAAGTTGTTTAGCATAGATGTATTTTTGCAGGTCATTCCACCCAACAGTTGCAGCGACATCTTCAAACTCATTCAACCAGTGGCTTATATTTTCTTGCTCCAAACCAGAGAAAGAAGAAGTACTATCTCTAACATCGCACAATGTAAATCTCGAATTATTGTAAGTTGACACTTCATGATACTCGCTATTTGAACTCACTGATCTTGCCTCGTTAGCACCATCATCGCCATCAGCTTCATCCTCTGTTGCATCAGTCAAACCAAAATGATCAAGAAGTCGATCTTGCAGCACACTTTTCCTACCGTCCGTATTTAACCCTAAGTCGGTAAGTTTGGATTTTAACAGTGGAACAGTCAACTCTAAAATAGATCTCGTATCCATTGTTCAGCTTCAAGATGTGTTTGACAAAATTGTAAATAAAATATTTTATCGTTCCGCTGCCACTCTTTGCGCCGTCGAATTTGGTTTATCGTCTACTCTCGATCCCACGTTGCTTCAGCACTCAGCTAACTCGTCTCGCTCGTGCCGAAGTATCGCCGTCTTCGCCTTTCTCGCTGTTTTTAGCTACTTGTTCTCCTCTGTGTTCTGTCGGTGCGCTTCGCCTTTTGCGCACTTTAGAGCCGCTCGAACAATCCACTGTCGTCGTTGTGTTTTTGCAGCTTGCTTATGCCCGTCTCCGTTAGACACAAGTTGCTGGCGTCTTCTCTTTAGCTTCTTGTTCTCCTCTGTGTTCTGTCGGTGCGCTTCGCCTTTTGCGCACTTTAGAGCCTCTCGAACAATCCGCTGTCGTCGTTGCGTTTTTGCAGCTTGCTTATGCCCGTCACCGTTAGACACAAGATAAGCGCTCACTCGCTTACGCGTTCTCTCGCTCCATCTGCTTCTGCACAAAAAATCGTCTCGTCGATGTTGTTTTGCGCCTTGCTTCGCCTTGAGTCGTCGCGTTGCTGTGTGTATCCCTAACACCAACTTGCTGTGTTATTTGCGCTTACTCGCTGCCGTCTCACTCGTACATTGTCGCCTCGTCTCTTCCCAGTTTTTCGTTGCTTTTTTTTTCAGAACTTAATTTTACAATTTTTGTTCGCAAATGGTTCTTTTTGCACAATTATTTAAACGTTTATCTATTCACCTTGCTTTAATGTTAGCGCATATTATTGCTTGGTTCACTTTTGTCTATTGAAATTAAATCCCGGACGAGCCCCCAAAATTTGTAGGTAATGACAAATTGTTTATTTAAATTCTTTAATTTCACAAAAGTACTTATTGATATTGGTTTAGTAAATTATAAGTAATGTTCGATATGTTTTAAACCACTTCTTGGCTGAACAATTGACTTCATTTTTGTCTGCACGATTTGCGACCCTGCTCAACTCAACTCTTGACGACGACTAAGTCTAATGTGTGTATCTGCTTAAAATTATGATATTGTAAGAAAGAGAATATGCGATAGGAAAGCGGAATGCAAAATTGGCTTGGCTGATGCAACTTTCTATGTTGTTGCGTAAAGCAAAGTATACTCAACAAGAGACATGTTCTCCCAATCCTACTCGCGTTCTTGCTCAGAATTATTTTTGTTTGCGCTTAGACGCAGAGTGGCAGCCGAATGAGACGGTCGGTCCCAAGGCGTATTTAACAAGGTGGCAGCGACGTCGACGTCGCCCTCTTTGCTGTTGCCTTACGCAAGGCACATTTAGCAGCAAAAAAGAAAAATGCATATGTGTGTGTGTATACATGTGCGTGCGAGAACAAATTTCGTTTTCGTAAGGCAACGCGACGTCGACGTCGCTGCCACCTTGTTTAATACGCCTTGGGTCCACGCCAAGGCGTATTAAACAAGGTGGCAGCGACGTCGACGTCGCGTTGCCTTACGAAAAATGAGAGCAATCGAGAGAATGCACATGTATACACACACACATATGCACAAAATCACAAAGCAGCTAAAAATTCGTCCGTAGTAAAGATGCAAAAACATCGATGTCAACATCGATTATATCGATGTTTTCCAAGTTGTTCGATGCATCGATGCATTATTTTCAACATCGATGTTTCATTGTATAGTGAAGCTTCAGATTGCGAGTGCGTAATTTAAAATAAATAGTTTATTTTGTTATATAAATTCGTTGTTTTAATAGTTTCTTATAGCCATACGTTAATATATAAATAGTGGCGGTTCCTCTTAATAAAATGGAAAAGTTTTTGTGCATACTTATGCGTTCCAGCTGGCTTGACAGAGTCTGAGCGAACTTTCAGCAAGGCTGGAGAAATCATTTCCCAAAAACGTGCGGCAACAAAAGCGGTCAACATGTTACTATTTTTACAAAAAAAATCAATGGATCTTTCATAGATCTCGTATCTAGATCTAGAAAGATCAAGATGTTATTAGTTTTAAGTTTAAAACAGGAAAAAGCTTTAAAAATTGTGAAGTTAAGAAAACTGAATGATTAATTTTTATTATTTTTGTTTTTTATAATTTTCTTTATTAATAGTACTAAATTTTTGTGTTAAATTAGTAGTGAGGTGATAAAACTGAGAGATTATTACTGTTAGTTTAATTATAAAAAGAAAATAGGACATAAACTAACATAAAACAGTCGGTTTCAATTAAAGAATGAAAATTTTTAATTATTTGAACTATAGGAATTACTGGCGGAGACACATTATAACGATCATGTTGGAGTTCTTTTATTGAATGAATGGTACAATCACGGTTGCCACTTAAAAATTAAAGACAGAGCCAAAAAAAAAAAAAAGTGTCAAATTCACTAAAAAAGAACCAATTTTTTTTTTAGCAATTCATTTTGAATTTAATTACATAAAAAATATTTTTTTCACAAAAACTTATAGCTGTAACACGTCATAGCTGAAAAGTTTTTCACATTTTCACTCTTAATAATGCGACTGCTACTCTAAAAGAATTTTCAAACTAACTTTTTGCTATCCAACGGTGGGTTTGTGATCGTGGTCTCATTGTTTTTTTGAGGGGACTCAGCGCCAGTTTCACTAATTTTTGTAAGGAACCTACACATTCTTATGCATAGTAAACTTATAAAGCACAAGCTAGATAATTAATTGTTAATTTACTTTTCCATTTTCTTTAACTATCATGAGAACGTCGCCGCCACCGGTGTTCAACGAGTTGACGATGGGATTATGCGACGATTGTTTACATAATTGCTTTTTGTTTTGGTATTTGGCCGATGTATCAATAATTTTCAGTGCTATAAACGATACTAATTGTTTGCTGAGTAATGTATAAAATTATATTTTCTGAAGCCAATCATAAGAAAAACAAGTGGAAACATTGCAGTCGAACGCAACCGACTGCGGCATACTCGACACCAGAATTAAAACCGGTAAACAGAGGCTTTAATGCAAAGGGGTACGGATGCGGCAGGGGTGTACGCTGCCTTAAAGATTCTCCGATGCAGATGGGAATGCCACCAGCTATATTCCTTCCAAATTTGGTGACTCTAGCTCAAAGTACGTAAAAGCTGCGGAAAGGGGTGCTGGGGGCGGATTGGGTGGGTGTGGCATCCAAATTTTTGCTGCAGATCTTTGTGGAATGTCAATTGTTATCTTCATACCAAATTTGGTGACTTTAGCTCGAAGTTTGTAAAAGATGGGG
The DNA here is from genome assembly GCA_018904305.1 of Scaptomyza montana. Classification (NCBI taxonomy): domain Eukaryota; kingdom Metazoa; phylum Arthropoda; class Insecta; order Diptera; family Drosophilidae; genus Scaptomyza; species Scaptomyza montana. Next base: position 208,165 of record JAEIGR010000113.1, read on the forward strand.
AAAGGGGGGCTGGGGGCGGTATGGGTGGCAGTGGAATCCAAATTTTTGATGCAGATCTTTCTGAAATGTCAATTGCTATCTTCATACCAAATTTGGTGACTCTAGCTCGAAAATTGTAAAAAAGTGGGGAAAGGAGGGCGAAATGGAGGGCGTGGCTCCAAAACTTTGATGCAAATTTTTGGGGGTCGTTGCCAGCTACCTTCCTACCAAATTTGGTGGCTCCAGCTCCACAACTCTGGAAGATACACGCATTCCCGTTTTTGACGAAGCGTTGGGGTGGATGGGGGCGGCTAGGGCAGTATCAGTGGGCGTGGCATCCAAACTTTTGGTGCAGTTTTTAGGGGGTCATCATCACCTATCTTGGCACCAAATTTGGTGGCTATAGCTCAAAAACTGTGGGAGATATAGGCTTTTTTTGACTTTAAAATTCGGGGGGCTGGGGGCGGAATGGGGGGCGTGGCTCCAATATTTTTGATTCAGTTTTTTGGGGGTTGCTAGTAGCTATCTTCTTACCAAATTTGGTACTTCTAGCTGTAAGGATGTGCGAAATATGTGGATTTATCGGTTTTGAGTTATCGAATTTATCGATTTGCCAGCCCCCCAGTTATCGTAGAACCCCCATCTTGACACTTTAATTTACTATCCCATAGATAAAGAGATTTGGAAAGTTTCAAGTCTCTAGCTTGAAGGGTGTGGAAAAAAATTGGACACATACAGACGGACGGACACCATGACGGACATTGCACCAACTCAATATACTCTTTACCTTCGGTATCGAGTATAAAGAGCCAAATTGAAAAAAAAAAGTGCCATCAGGGAAAAAAAGAGCCAGTTTTGGTGCCAAAACACCAATTGTGGCAACCGTGGGAACAATATATCTTAAAGTATATTTTAGCCTATAGCCGCGGAGCTGCGCTGCCAGTGACGCCGGCAGCGGAGCGGCTCTCTGCACTATATAATAATAAGAATATGGAGAGAGTGTGCATGGTAGATGCATGCATTGCGAGTACATATGTATGTATTACTCGTGGTATGCGCTACATAAGCGTAGCGTGGGATATGCGCCGTCAGCTGAATGGCCGGCTAGTGTACTAGCGGTCCGCGCTGCGTAATATGAGCCTGAGTCAATATACTCAAGTAGCTCGCGCTTTTGGCTATATGTTTGTTATTGTATGCAACAAAGAGTCGCATACTTATGTATGTAAATACAGGGTGCTATTTAATGCATATACACACTACAGAACAAAAACATCGAAAACATCGATTTTTCAAAACATCGGTGACGAAAACATCGATGTTCTGACCATCGATGTTTTTGCAGCTCTAGTCCGTAGTCGTGCGTCGCTCGCAACGTTCGAATCGAGACTGAAACCGTAAGGCAACAGCAAAGAGGGCGACGTCGACGTCGCTGCCACCTTGTTAAATACGCCTTGCGTGGACCCATGATACAATCAAGAAGGTAGTGTCATGCTGCCTCAGCCCGTACTTGCCATATGATTTGCGAGTGCGAAAGAGAGGGCTAAGCTGCTCTCTTTTAATTTTACTCTCTTGAGTCTGTTAAAGGGCTGTTTTGCAAGTGCGATAGAGTTAGGTATAGAAAGTGTTTTGTTGTATGTATGCGGCCGATACATTTTGGTTGCTTTGTTGTGATATTTAAATTAAATAAACAAATATGTAAAACGCTTTCGATTCATATAACATTAAAACATTTTAATAAATGTTCATATTCAAATAAACAACATATATACATATATATTTAAAGTAATATTTTAATAGTTTTTTATTTCCCATTATGTTTTGTTTATGTATTTTTTATTTATTATTAAGGTTTTGATGCGAAAATGTATTCTTATCTTAAAATAAAATTTTTTAGTCAGCTGTAAACAAACAACAAAAATAACAAGCAGAAAAAAATCGTCCGCATCAACGTCTTACCTCAACGACAAGCACTTAGCAACTGACAACTAGTACCGAAAAAAAGAGGGCACAGTCTCGCATGACACTACCGTACAAGGCGCAACAAGGTATACTTAAGAAGGTAGCCGCACTTGCTCTCTCACGACTTCTTATTTTATTGTCAATTTAACAGAAGAGAGAGAGAGAGCGAGAGAGTAATGAATTTGCTCGCTTGTCTGTAGCATGATATAATTAATTGTATCAAGGTCTGTAGCACAAGAAGAAAAAATCGTCCGCGGCGATGCGTCGCTTACAACTGCTGCTAACAGACTGACAATTTAAGAAGTGAACAAAGAGAACGAGAGAGTGAGTGCCAGTACCTTCTTAAGTATACCTTGAGGCGCAAGGCGTATTTAACAAGGTGGCAGCGACGTCGACGTCGCCCTCTTTGCTGTTGCCTTACGGTTTCAGTCTCGATTCGAACGTTGCGAGCGACGCACGACTACGGACGAACTTTTACCCAGCCAGCATTTTTAATCGCGGAAGATTCGCAGGCGATTCCCCTGGAAGATAAATTTATCGCGGATGATAATCGCATTCTGATCGCGGAAGACTCAGCTGGGAATGAAAAATATACCCTACGGCGATATCGTCCAAACGGCTCGCAAGCGAATCGTCCAAACGGCTCGCAAGCGAATCTTCTTAGACGATTCGCTAATGAGTCGTCCAGTCGGCTCGCAAGCGAATCTTCTTAGGCGATTCGCTAATGAGTCGACTGGACGACTCGCCTGCGAATCTTCCGCGATTAAAAATGCTTGCTGGATTCTCTGTAATAAAAATGAAATTACTGATAAATATTTATTTTGGATGTATTAACATTTATTATTATTATTATGCAATTATTATTATTTTTTTTTTTTTTATTATTATTCTTTTCTTTTTCTCTTATTGAGGCGGTCCGTTGCATGCATAAAGTGCTTTTGGAGCACCAAATTCATGGACGATTCGTCGCAGCCGAACTTATTGTGACAAACATCTATAAGACAATAAAGAAAACTGTATTAAAAATGGGCTATTATTAACTAGTATAATTATTTTACCTTTTAGTAACGAAATGCAGTAGCTTTTCTCAGCGCTTGGCTTGTCTCTTGTGCCCTTCCAAGTAAATTTCGTGGCCAGATTGTCCGAAAGTGTCATTTTCACACCATTCCTTAAAAATGATGGCATATCGTGCCCACCAATGCGATGCATTAATTGTCTCTAAATGAAGAATAACCGATTATTATAAAATTATTTTTTCTAAAATGAAACTTACAAAATCTCTAACTAAATCTGGTTTCTCCATTAGATTTTTGTTTAGATCCGTGAATACAAACATTTCCAGACAGGGCAAATCAGTCAGAATGGACTGTTGTATTATGGTGGTTGACGCACCACCCAGCTTACGCACCTCCAATTTCAAACTTGACACTTCCTCTGTCAGTCTCTGGATAATTTTTTTCGTTTCCTGCTGCTCCTTCCTGTCTTCCTCCCGCAGTCTTAGCAATTGTTGAATTGCTTTTAGCTCGGCTGATGGTTCCGGTGTCATAACTTAAAATTATTTTATTTTTTTATTTGTTCTAAAATTTTGCGCGCTTCTGCTTTCGCTTTTTGCCTTATCTGCCTGGGCGAAAACATAATTTAATTATTTCCAATCACTGCACAAAACTACTGTTGAAATAATAACTTTATATTGTCCACAATTAAATAACACCTTTAGTCTGGTTTTAGTATATTTTGTCGCACAACTATTCTTTTCAAAGTTCACGTTAAGAGTGAGAAATCGACGCGTGCAATGAAAACTGTAGTGAACAACAAAATGAACCGATCCCGTTATTAGAATGTTCTAGAACAAAATATCCCGTTAGCCTGAAAAATTACCAGCATTTCATGCAAAAATCAGTAAATTATCGTCTGAGGCGATTCATCTGCGATTCGCCTAGGATGATAAATATCAAATAAAAACATGAATACAGAAAATCAGTAAATTATCGTCTTGGCGACTCGCAGAAGAGTCGCCTAAGAAGATTTTTTTCAAATACAAAAATGAGTACACAAAATCAGTAAATTATCTTCCTGGCGAATCGCAGAAGAATCGCATCAGACGATTATCGCCAAATAATCATCCAATTGCTGGCTGGGTAGCTGCTTTGTGATTTTGTGCATATGTGTGTGTGTATACATGTGCATGCGAGAACAAATTTCTTTGAGTTTATTACACTCTTGCTCTCGCTCTCTTTCTCTCGATTGCTCTCATTTTTCGTAAGGCAACGCGACGTCGACGTCGCTGCCACCTTGTTTAATACGCCTTGGGTCCACGCAGCTCTGCTGTTTATATGTATGCGTGTGAGATTTGCGTGTATGGTTTTGTTATTTTTGCGTGTGATGGTTTTGTTATTTTTGGGGTGGGATTTTTAAATTTGAATAGCGCTTGAATGTGTGCGCTCACATTTATGCATTAATGGTTATTTGTATGCATGTCAAGTGTACAAGAACCTGTCTCAGTTTTTATGATATTTTTATTTTTTTTACAGGTGTATATATTTAAGATTTTCTTATTTTGTTTATTAAAAAAGCACATAAAAAAATAATTTAAAAATTTTGCCATATTATTTATATATTTAATTATATCTATGATTGATGCTTACAAAATAAATTTCTTTTCTATAAACATATAATTAAGTCATATCAAAACAATCCATGTAAGATAAAGCATTTTTCACAAGCAGCAACAAAAATGTGTAAACACCCAGAAATCTATGAATTCATTTTTGTATGCCCACAAACAGCAACACAAGAAAATGCTATTTCGAAGAAGCTTATTTGCTACACTATCAAGTTTGCCGCTTGAAGAGTTAATAACATTGAAATATGTTATTTTATTAAACTTCTTTTAGCAATTTCTCAATTGTTAGCTTAGTGCCAACGTACTATAATCAAAATATACAACTATAACAAATATATTTTTAAATTACATATCAACAATAGCACTTATATTATATTAGAGTATCCAACACTCAACATTCGTCTGCTCATACTCTTATTCAACATGTTCGCTATTTAAGTCTATTAGTGTGCGTGTGTGTGTGTGTATTCACAAAAGAAGCAAAACAGAACTGCCGCACAAAATATAAAATCGACAATTTCAGACTTCTGCGTGAATCTGCTTTATGCAGTCCAACTTGGGAGGGTAGTATAAACTTAATATGAACTTTGTCAAACTTAATAGCAAAACGTGAGATACTTTAATATTATTTATGTTCATATTTTTATTTATATATCGAAAATAAATTATATATACATAATAAGTAAATATTTGAGTTTTAATTGGCTATTATTCAATATTGGTACAAAGGGTATTTTTACTTCGTGCATTTTGTACGTTGAAGCAAAACAGAATTGCACTGGCTTTATCATTTTGGTAGAGGCAGAAAAGAACGAATTTCGTTTGATGTGTGCGTGCACATGAATATATATATTTTATGCATGTGTGCGCTTTGTTGATCTTTATTCTTAGTGCTTCGGCCCAAGTTGTAGTTTTGCTGCTCCCCACGCTTGCTCGTGACCGTGGTGGATTTGGTGATCGCAGCTGGCGCGCTGCATCTTGCGACTCTGCGTTCTGGGGCGGCTATATTTAAATCATCAGACGTTAGGCGTTAATCAAAAATATGTACATTCAATAAATCTAAATCTTTTACGCTCCTTGCGTTTATTAACTATCCATACTGCGCACTCTTTGTGTCTAACAAAACTATACCTACAATTTAAACAAACGATGCGCTTCTTGCGACTTAACAATTATAAATCGAATACAAATATACATAACTCTTTGTGAAGGGGCCGATGCGGCCTTCTTCACAGTGTATACTACAGCCCCTTTATTAAAGGAGGCGCTCGAGGTCAAGTCAAAAGAAGGGCCCAAGCCCCTAACCATAGATAAAGGTAAGTACTGCTGCGAGGGAGCTTAAGCGTGCCAGCTTCTGCTAAGCCAACGCGACTCCTAGAAGACAACGTGGGGGCGAGAAATCAAAATTAATAAACAGGAGACAAACATGTTTAAGAACGATATATACCATATATAGAATTGAATCTGTGCAGAAGAAATATCTTCTATTTGCCCTTAGAAGTTTTAACTGGGTCCCTGGAGTAGACTTAACCGCGAATTCAAGTAGACTCCTTTTGATTAATCTTCCCTCCCTGTTTAACGGTAGAACTATGCATGGAGTATTATTTATTACTAACCTACTTAATGGTGAAATCGACTCATCAGTTCTATTAAGTCGAATTAAATTAACTGTTCCGATTAGAGATTCTCATAACTTTTTACCCCTTAGCCTTGATTGTTGCTCGAGCAACTATTTAATTCATGAGCCATTTCGTGCTATATGTTCTGACTACAACAAGCTTTATTCTCTTGTCTCCTTTTTCTTTATCTAATCGTAACCACTTACTACTAATCTAACGCTGGTCTGATTGAATTTTTCTGGGTTTTTCCCAATCCACGCCACAAAAGATGGACTACTAAATTTTATTGTTGAATTTCCCAGAGCTTTAACGCTAACTTATATATTATTTTATTTTAATTTAATTCAATTTCAATTTTAAATTTTCATTACATTTTAATTAAGTTGGATTTTATGTCAGCTGATCTTAGTAGACAATACACAAACAATAAACAAACAAATGCCGGTTCACTCACTGCACTTGTTTTTCTGTTTAATGTGGCCAAATTATTTTTTTACAAAAATATCGAACTATGCTCCATACCAAGTATTTCTATTCGATTCTTTGGAAAATTTTACAGCACATTAATTGCACATTTTTTTGATATATTCAGTTTTTTCAGTTTCAGTCTTCAGGGGTATCAAAAACGTCGTAAATTTTTTCACATATATTTTGTTGTATTTTTTTACACTTTTGAGTTTGCGATATTACGTTTAAGAACTTGAAAACGACCTATAAAATTCCAGCAAGTTTTATCGAGCTAAATTTTGTTTCGCCATGTATATAGTACGTGTGTTTATGTGTAATACGCAACAGTTTTTTCGCAACGCTATTTAATACATATACAAAATGTTCTGATTTCAACCAGAACATGTCGTCGCAATAAAAAAAAATAGAATACTTCACTCCATTTTGGTAAGTTGATTAATATGATTCAACGAACGAACAATATAAGCATTTAAAAGCAAGATTAAAGAATAACAAGTGGAAACGTTGCAGTCGGACGCAACCGCCTGCGGTATACTCAATACCAGTATTAAAAAACGGTAAAAAAGATGCCTGATTGCAATGGGGTACGGATGCGGCAGGGGTGTACGCTGCCTTGTCCGATGCAGATGGGGATGCCACCAGCTATCTTCCTTCCAAATTTGGTGACCCTAGCTCAAAGCTTGTCAAAAGTGGGAAAGGTGGCTGGGGGCGGTATGGGTGTGGCATCCAAAATTTTGATGCTGATCTTTGTGATAAGTCAATTTCTATCTTTATACCAAATATGGTGACCCATGCTCAAAATTTGTTAAAGGCGGGGAAAGGCAGGCTGGAGGCGGTCTAGAAGGGCGTGGATATTAAATTTTTGATGCAGACTTATGGGGATTGCTAAGAGTTATCTTCTTACCAAATTTGGTAGTTATAGCTGGAAGGATGTGCGAAATAAGTTGATATATCAGTTTTGAGTTATCGAATTTATTGATTTGCCAGCCTCCCAGATATCGTAGAACCCCATATTGACACTTTAATTTACTATCCCATAGCTAAAGAGAATTGGAAAGTCTCAAGTCTCTAATTTGGTGACTCTAACTCAATTAATGTAAAACATACATGCTTTCCCGTTTTTCCCGAGGCGATGGTTTGGCTGGCAGCGGCTATTTCGATATGGTGAGCTGGGCTTCTTAAATTTTGATGCAGATTCATAGGGGTTTTTACCAGCTGGTGCTTCCAGCTCAAAAAGATACATCCATTCCCGTTTTTAAATAGCGACGGGTGGGTGTGGCATCCAAAGTTTTGATGCAATTTATTAGGGACGTCATTACCTACCTCTGCACCGAATTTGGTGGCATCAGCCTGTGGAGTTTTTAGGCGTTTCTGGAGGAGGAATGGGTGGGCGTTTCTTAAAAATTTGTGATATGTACAGCTTTTTGGGGATGCCGGGAGCTATATCCTAACCCAATTTGGTATTTCTAACTGTATTTTCAGCTTTTGAATTTGTGAATTTCCCAGCCAGTCATCTTGATGGACTATCACTGCTCTCACTGTTAAAGAATCAACACATTGGCATCGATTTTAAAACAAAATCAATAAATTGAAAATTTACATATTTGCAAACATCAAAGAAGCTTTTAAAACAAAGTCACTTAATATTTTTTGTAACTCTGATTAAGCTTTGATAATGACACATAGTATATAATTTCATGAGAACATAACAAAGTCAACTTCAGCAATAAAAATATTAGTAAATATCAAAAAATGGAATTTCGCGGTGCTCTCGAACAAAGTGTTAATCGCTTTGATGCCTTTGATGCGCATAATGGTAATTTGCCTTATTATGGAATTATAATTTGCAAAATTTATTGATTTCTTAAATCTTTATCTAGGAGACAGGCATAGTGGGGAATCCTATCAATTAGCAAGTACAAATATATCCAAAGCAATTTACAGTGACGATGAATTGGAAAATTTGGTTGAGCTTGTCCAACGAATGACTGTTCTATACTCAACTGACCATCGTGATTGGAGTAAGACTTCTATTAATATAATAAAGCTGTGGTTACTAAAGCCCAGTGAACCAATGCTTTCCGTCTTTTACGATTCCAACAATATAACTGCCTGCTTGGGATTTCCTGTATCACCTTTTTTTGACATAAGTTACTTCGTTCGTTCATCTCATGAGATATTTTCTGTTAAAACTTTCCATGATTTTGTAAGTTTTGGAACGATACATGACGATGTTGATGGTTGCTTACTTAGGGTCTTGCAACTGGTTTATGTACCTATATTTTGGAACATGTTTGAATGGGACGAAAATATTAGGCACCGCTTTTGCAAAGCCTTAGACAAATTTCTAGTAACTTTAACAGGAATGCACTTTAAAATGTCTGGTATGACGCTATTATATGTGCCTTACGTAATTAGACGAACAACGCAGGAAATCGATGTATATGATTCAGAGTTTGTGAAAAATCTGGAAACTATTTCAGTTTTTTGGGCAACACAAATTCGCACGCTTTTAAATGATAAGACTTTGACGTCACCCAATGATTTTGTAACATTAGAGGATGAATACGAATTTTGGCTTTACCGTTGTAAGTGAATATTTTTTAATACAATAATTGTTAATTAATTTGCATTGTCTGTAGTCGAAGTTCTGCAGGCCCTTAATAATCAGTTGGTAGAAGCTGATGTGCAGAATATAATTCAAATTTTACGTAACTCTCATTCTGTTTATATTAAACAAATTGATCAGCTCATTTATGAGTCTAAATTTGAAATGGAACAAGCTATGTCAAACATAAAATTTCTGCACCTTCTTATGGATCCAAGTGGTGAAATTAATTTAACTGAAAATCCAGCAGTTCTGTCTCAGCTATTGCCTAAACTAATTAATTTTATTTATTTTGTTTGGGTAAATTCCGAACATTACAATAGACATGATTTAATAACTGGTCTTTTCCGTGATATAAGTAATCGAATAATTCAGTTCTGCACCGAATTTATCAATTTGGACAAGATTCTTTTGGGCAATTCAAGGTTTGGTATAAAAGGTTGCAACTTGTCTCTTGATTGCTGTCTTACCTTTAAAGGTATATATAATTTTATGGCAAACAACAAATCGAACAATAGCTCGTGCTTAGGCTGGAATCTTGACAATGCAATGATTTTTAACCACGTTGACGCTTTTATGGAGCGGTTAAATGATGTCATAGATATTTGCGAATCGATGATTGTATTTGGTCGTTTGGACAAGTCGGAGAACATTTCAAATCTACAATTTGGAGGCACTACTGGACCAGAGTTTGATAAAAAAACGGAATTAGTTAAAAGTCATTTCCTTTCTACGTTATCGGAATTAAATACCGACTCAAAGGAGTTAATACTTAATGTTCATAAAAATGATTGGTACCATGAAGTGCTTAAGTATCGACGCACAGTTCAAAGCATGGATGAGACTGTACAACGTCTTATGTACAATGTTTTTTTGCATGTCTGTAATGTTGAAGAAGCAATTGAAGCCCTTAACGTAATGCTATTTTACTCATATAGAAGTTCTATAAGAAAATCGTATTTACGACAAGTAACAAAAGTTTGGTTATTGTTTTGCAGCGAAATGGATTATACTTCACGAATTCTCATGGACCGTAGTAAATTTCATGAGAACTGGATACCCTATTATGCCTCCAGAGCTATTGGGTATCGAATCAACATAGAAAGACTTATATATCTTCGAAATCGCATTAACTCTTCTGAGTGGTTGCCAAATGTGTCAGAGGCTTTACTTATGCTAATAAAGTGCGAAAATTTGAGAAAACAATTTGATGAGGAGATGCGAAAATCGTATGAGGAATGGCAAAAATATTGTTGTAGCTCAGTATTATATCAAAAACTTGATCGATTTTTACTTGCTCGTAGTAAAAAGAGCAAAGGGCTCCTCGAGTGCAATATTGACCCCAGCATTCTAAGTGTTTGCAACCAAGCTCAACATTTTTCAAGACTTGGATTTTCGTCACTCGGACCAGTGAGAAAAATTTATGATAAATACAAATCGCTCAGGTTTGTTTATAACAGCGTGTTACAAGTCTGTTTAAACTACAATCATATACTATCTGCATTGTCGGAGCAGGAAAGAAAATTTTTTCGCTCTCTTATTCAGGCTTGCGATCGAAAGATTGCTCCTGGGGTTTTCAAGTTGAGCTATGGAGGTGAGTTAAGCGATGCTTATATAGCAGACTGTGCTAAACATACAACTAAGCTTCAAGAAACCATGGATATGTATAAGCGTGCTAACAGGAATATTGCACGAACCTGCGAAAAGATTTGTAATACACCAATGTTGAAATTAACATTTACAGGTGCAGTTGCAATATCAATTTTTGAAAACCACCTATCTTATTATATTCGTCATGTAAGTCACACCCTACAAGGATACTTTAACGTTATAAAGGATCTTTTATTTGCTGTATTTATGAAGTTTCAACCTGTTATCGAAGATGTGAGTATCTTTTAAAATACTTATGCATAATTCTATTTTATTCAAACTAAAAACAAAACTAAGTTTTTCATAAAAATAAGGGATTCATAAGATAAAATATGTTTGCATGCGTTCCATTAAGGACCAACCAAACGATGCTTACGTGCATGCAGAGCTGCTGCACGCAAAGTTTCAACATATGCTACGTCGTGTATCCGCCCAAACGATGCTTATGCACCGTTTCGTTCAGTTTTATTTTTTAATGAATGCATAAGCGCCGCATGTTTCACTGAATTGAAACCATGCAGCAATGCATTGGGCATAGAGTTGTCGCAAACTTTTTATTGTATGGAAAATATTTAAAAAAATTTTTAAATATTCATTTTATTGTTTATAAACACATTGATATAATCAACAAAAATTTACTAAATAGAGTCGCCAACGACCGATAGTCCAACCACTAGTTGGAACTGGCTGGCGAAACTACCACGCGCTCTGAGAGCGCATTTCGTGCGTTTCTCGTGTCTCGTGAATGATTCGCCAGCCACTTCTCTTGCTGACTTTGCTACAACATTTTTTTTGATAGCACAACCAGCCAGCCATACTGTGTGTATGCGCCGCTAGCCTGCGATTTTGTATCGAGCAGCGACTTGTTCGATTGCTGTGCCCCTGTTTTTATACTCGATACCGAAGGTAAAGAGTATATTGAGTTTGTGCAATGTCCGTCATGGTGTCCGTCCGTCTGTCCGTCTGTATGTGTCCAATTTTTTTCCACACCCTTCAAGCTAGAAACTTGAAACTTTCCAATTCTTTTTATCTATGGGATAGTAAATTAAAGTGTCAAGATGGGGGTTCTACGATAACTGGGGGCTGGCAAATCGATAAATTCGATAACTCAAAACCGATAAATCCACATATTTCGCACATCCTTACAGCTATAACTACCAAATTTGGTAAGAAGATAGCTACTAGCAACCCCCAAAAAACTACATCAAAATTTTGGAGCCACGCCCCCACATTCCGCCCCCCCCCCCCGCATTTTGAAATCAGAAAAGCCTATATCTCCCACAGTTTTTGAGCTATAGCCACCAAATTTGGTTCCAAGATAGGTGATAATAACCCCCAAAAACTGCATTAAAAGATTGGATGCCACGCCCACCAATACTGCCCTAGCCGCCCCCATCCACCCCAACGCTTCGTCAAAAACGGGAATGCGTGTATCTTCTAGAGTTGTGATGCTAGAGCCACCAAATTTGGAAGGAAGATAACTGGCAACGACCCCAAAAAATCTGCATCAAAGTTTTGGAGCCACGCCCACCCATTCGCCCCCCTTTCCCCTCTTTTTACAAATTTTCGAGCTAGAGTCACCAAATTTGGTATGAAGATAGCAACTGACATTCCACAAAGATCTGCATCAAAAATTTGAATGCCACTACCACCCATACCGCCCCCAGCCCCCCCTTTCCACACTTTTACAAACTTTGAGCTAGAGTCACCGAATTTGGTATGAAAATAGCAATTGACATTCCACAAAGATCTGCATCAAAAATTTGGATGCCATGCCCACCCATACCACCCCCAACTCCCCTTCCCCACATTTTACAAACCTTGAGCTAGGGTCACCAAATTTGGTATGAAGATAGCAATTGACATTCCACAAACATCTGCATCAAAAATTTGGATGCCACGTCCACCCATACCACCCCCAGCCCCCCTTTCACCACTTTTAACAAACTTTGAGCTAGGGTCACCAAATTTGGAATGAAGATAGCAATTGACATTTCACAAAGATCTGCATCAAAAATATTGATGCCACAACTACCATACTGCCCCCAGCCCCCTTTCCCCACCTATTACAAACTTTGAGCTAGTCACCAAATTTGCAACGAAGACAGCTTGTGGCATTCCCATCTGCATAGGAAAATCTTTAAGGCAGCGTAAACCCCTGCCGCATCCCCTCTGCAATCAGGACTCTTTTTACCGGCTTAATACTGGTATCGAGTATGCCGCAGTCGGTTGCGTCCGACTGCAACGTTTCCACTTGTTTATTTTGTTTTATTGCTTATCTATCCTATGGCCTCGACCTTGCAGCAATGCAAATGAGCGAATTAATACCAACATACATATATATATATAGTAAGATATCCAATATGCACACATATTCATATCTCAAATATGTTACACATAGATCGCACCCCAGCACATAGCACACAGCCCAACAATAAGATATCACATTACACCCTAAAATCCCAACACACGAAGCATATTAGACATAAACATAAAATATAAACATATTTCTAAGATCACGCCACAAGCGTGAGACATAAACATATTTCCAAAATCACGCCACAAGCGTGAGATCGCCGCCAATTGGCACTTTTTGATAAAAGCTTAAAATGATCAAAGCTTAGAAGCTTTGACAATAAGAAAAGCTCTCAACGGAGTTTTGCTCTGCGCAGCAAGAACAATTGAAGTTTAGTTCGGAGTAAGATCAGAAGAAGATAGACTTAAGTGAGGAAGTGTTTTGTATCTTTTAAAATTAGTTCAACACAATAAAGAAATAAACTAAAGACAAATGTCTTTTTATTTTTTAATTCCCACTTGGTCGTGAACTCTTAATTATACATATATATGTAGGAGCCGAGGGAATATTGGTATTTTCCATGTTTCTTATATTGCTTGTACTTTCTTCTTTTCAAAAGCGTAGTGAGTCGCGTGCCTTCTCGTCTATCACCTCGTTCACACTGACTTTCTTCTAGAACTTCCGCGCCACACTCAGTCCGTATAGCTATCTCTCTCGGACCTCGCCTTTGTGTATCTGCCAATTCATGATGCATACTCTCGTTGTCTCCTTTTTCATTTATTAAAACGTTACATAACACTAACAGTATTCATAACGCTGACGTGTCTACGTGACTTAGCACTAACAGTACTCTTAACTCTGACGTGTCTAAGTAACTTAACTCTAACAGTATTCTTAACAGCAGTTCTACGACACGGCCTTCCTGACATTCACACGTCCTCGTGTGCATAACGTTACGTAAACATTAGGCTTGGCATCACATCTTGCTTGACAATTCATCATGCTTCGCTCAGAACATACAACTTAGCCTTATCATATTTTGCAATTCTTCAAATGTCAGTTTCCACCGAAACTCGCCCATTTGGCTATCGATTTTATCTGTACATGGTTCTCGGGCTCTTGCCGCCACTCTGCGACGCTGTGCACCTGTAGTGCCTTGATCCACCACTTGATCAACCATCCGCCACAAACAATTTCATTCTGCACCGACATGAACATTGCCACAAACAATTTCATTCGGCACCGACATGAACATTGCTGCTTGGACCAGCCCCCATGTAAGATGTTCCCTGCACCCTCGGTGACAGAGATTAACCGATGACCTACGTCTTTTTCACCGTAGTCATCCTCGACTGATAATCTACGTCTTTTTCACCGCAATCATCTTCTTCAATCATCTCAGATGAAACACATTCATCTGGCATCCTTCGCAAACTCTCATGTGCATACTTGTATGTTCTTTTGCTAGTCATGGATTTCAACAGGTATCTGTTACCTTCCAACAGCTCAATTACCACGAATGGCCCTTTGAACTTCGGATCCAGCTTTGTCTGGTGTCGCTCTTCGCATTTCAGCAAGACATGATCGCCAACCTTGTGCTTAACAATTTTTGCTTTACCTAAATCAACTCTGTTCTTCTCATACATTGCATTCTTGTCAATATTCTCTTTGGCTCGTGTTCTTACATCGTCAAGATTAACGTCACTCTCTTTGTTTACGCATACCATGCCTAGTGGTCTAGCCTCTTTTCCAATCAATAACTCTAATGGACTAAACTTAGTCACACGATTATTTGTGCAGTTCAAGGCTAGCTGCACGTCTTCTAATGCATCCTGCCATGATCTCTCGCTTGTCTCTACAGCTGTCAACATACTCTTCATAGTGCTCATGACTCGCTCTGCTTGCCCGTTCGCCCGACTGGCTCCTGTGGCTATAAGGTTTAGCTCTATTTTGTTTGTCAAACAAAACTCACGAAATTTACCACTTGCAAAACTTCTACCTTGATCTGCTATTATGCGATTGGGTACGCCAAACAGCGCAATGCCTGATCTAACTGCTTTGATACAATTTTCTGCATCTAAGTTTAGCGTATGATACAGATAAGTAAATTTAGTGAATCCGTCAATTTGTACGATAACGTACTCCTTCATGTCATTCTTGCCACTTAGTTTGCCGCTAATGTCTATGTGAATAGTATGCCACGGAATTTTAATTTTTGGAATGGGATGCATTTCCATTTGCACTTTGCCTGATGAGGGCTTAGAGATCTTACAAGTCATACAATTTTCTACAAATTTTCGGGTGTACTTTGACATATTTTCAAACCAGTATTGCTCGTAAACTTTGTCTAATGTTTTCTGCCAACCAAGATGCATTATGCTTTCATGGACATTGTTGATCACGGACCATCTAAAGGCGCGAGGAATGACTGGTAAACAGCCTGTTTTACCGTTTCTCTGAATTTTGCGATATAATAATCCACTCCTAATCTCATATGTTTTCGCTATATCTTCCTGCATCTCACCTGCGTTAAGCTGTGCTAAAATACCACTAGTGTCTTTATTACGCTGTTGTTCAGCAATTAGCCAATTGTCCGTAATTTCAGCTAAATCAACACGCACCTCAACCGTACTATTTGTGTAACTGGATTTATTTGAGATTGAATTACGGGACAAGAAGTCAACATGTGTCATTTGAATACCCTTACGATACTCCACGTTGAAATCGAATGATTGCAGGAATGCCCACCAACGGTGGACCCTCGGCGTTAACTCGATTTTTGTGCGGCTCGCTTTTAATGAGTTACAATCTGTGTGCACAACAAATTTCCGACCATGCAGGTAATGGCGAAACTGCTTAACGGCATTGTACACCGCTAGAGTCTCCAACTCGTAAGAGTGATATTTGGACTCCGCTGCCGTGGTACACTTACTGTAATATTCCACCACCCTGCACTTGCCATCAACTCTGTGCACCAGCATTGCACCATAGCCAACGGCACTTGCGTCTGTATGGAGTTCAATTGGAAGTTCTGGGTCAAAGATGATTAATATTGGGTCACTAGTCAATGCCAAAATTATTTTTTTACGTAACTGCTCATGCTCTTCCTTCCAAACGAAATCACTATTTTTAGCAGTCAGTTTATACAATGGCTTCATTTGCTCAGAGAAGCGTGGCACAAATTGTCGAAAGTAGGATGCAAGTCCTATGAACTGCCTAAGTTGTGTTACTGAGCTTGGCTTCGATAGTGCTGACAGGGCTGCTATCTTTCTAGCGTTTGGTTTTATTTCTCCATTTTTAACAAAATAACCAAGATATTCAATTCCTGTTTGAAGAAAGGCACATTTTTTTACATTAAAAGAAAATCCAGCACTTGATAAAACATTAAGCACAACACTCAATCTTTCAAGGGCTTCCTCTTTCGATCTAGCAACAATAAGTACGTCATCTATATAAACTATCGCATAGGAATAGGCTAGTTCACCTAACGCCCGAATTATTGCTCGCTGAAAAACTGAGGTGGCATTTTTCAGCCCAAAAGGCATTGCAAGGAACTCATATTGCCCATCCGGTGTCACAAATGCAGTTCTTTCAATCGATTCGGTTTGTATAGGTACCTGGTAAAAACCACTGGCCATATCTAAGCTTGAAAAATATTTTCCATCTCGCAGTCTATTAATCTGGTCTGAAATTAGTGGCAAGGGATATTTGTCTGACACCGTGTTAGCATTTAGTTCCCTATAGTCAATGCATAACCTATCACTACCGTCTTTCTTTTTTACTAAGAGCATTGGACTGGCAAATGGCGAGCTACTTGAACGTATTACTTTAGCATCTAACATCTGCTGTATCTTTACTCTAACGACCTGCTTTTCATCCTCACTGAGTCTGTAAGGGCGTCGTTGAACAGTCTTATTGTTATCTATCAATCGTATTTCTAGCGTACCAGAGGTGACGCGCCTTTTCGGTATTTCATTTATGAAGTCATCAGAGTACTGTTCTAGTATGGTTATTAATGATTGCTTATAGTGCTCACTTAACTCTACATTATCATTAATGGATTTTAACATAATGTCAGTTGTAGTCTCATTATGAATAACATTAACTATTTTGGTTTTAAACAAATTTAACTTTTCTGAATCGATAGTTATGCCAAAATCAAGTTGCAATATTTCACGGCCAATCATTAAATCGTGCTTAAGGCAGTCATCATTTACAACGTGAAATAGGATTTCCAAATGAAATTCAGATATTCTAACTTTGGCCAAAATTTGCAAAGTGCTTTTGACAACATTTTCTCCTATGCCTCTTAATATTACAATATTATAATATCGTTTGCCGGCAATCTTGTTACTCAATTTCTCCTTAATTATTGAGCATTCTGCACCGGAGTCGAAGAAAAATTGGAACGGCTCACCATTTTGATGCAGAACTCCCAGTGGCTTCGATACCGTACACACGTCGACTCGCTTCTCGGTGTTACCACTTGCTGGAACTGTACCCTTGGTGCAATTGGTAGCAATGTGTCCTACATTGCCGCACCTGTAACACCTCACACCTAATCGGTCTCGCCCAGGCGCCGTCCTGTTATATGTTGGCTTTGGTGTTAGTCCGCTCTTCTCTTCTGCAATCCTTTTGCGGCAATCACGTATTTTGTGTCCCAACCCATTACAATGATGACACTTGATTGGAGGTTGCATCTTCTGTTTTTTTGGTACCGGACCATGATCGGAACTAGGGCCTTCAACACGCTTGCCAATTGTGAATGCTTTAAGTTGTTGTTGCAATTCACTGCGCGTCTTAATCGTTTTCGTGTACAGCAAGTTTTGAAGCCTAGTGTCGATTTGCGATGCATGTGCCATCACAAGCGATACTGCCATCTCCTCAGTTGTCATAGTGCTCCATTTCGTCATCAATGACGTCACTATGCGGCTACAATACACCGACAAGCACTCGTTTGCACTCGGCCGTCCGTTTAATACATTAAACAAAATGGAGGCTGGCGTCTCTATGCCTTCGTATCGTTGTACGAACAGTTCTTGAAACTGAGACCACGTCATTCCACCAAAACTGATTTGTGACAGCCATTGTGATGCGCTTCCAATTAACGATTTGCTAAGCGTCATCACCAATGCACTGCCCTCCAATGGATGCTCTGCCAAAATCATGCTCGCAGTTTTGCACCAAGCTGCGGCGTCGGCATCAGCGACATCGGGGTTGAACGTAGGCAGCGTCACAAAATTATTTTTTGCAGTTGTTGTTGCTGCTGGCGTCTTCATTGCCTTCAGCAGTTTCAAAAACTTCATATTCTGCTGTTCCAACACTTGCAATATATTTCCAGGATGCTGTAGTTGTGGCGATCCCACTTCTGATGTAGGAGCCGAGGGAATATTGGTATTTTCCATGTTTCTTATATTGCTTGTACTTTCTTCTTTTCAAAAGCGTAGTGAGTCGCGTGCGTTCTCGTCTATCACCTCGTTCACACTGACTTTCTTCTAGAACTTCCGCGCCACACTCAGTCCGTATAGCTATCTCTCTCGGACCTCGCCTTTGTGTATCTGCCAATTCATGATGCATACTCTCGTTGTCTCCTTTTTCATTTATTAAAACGTTATTTAACACTAACAGTATTCATAACGCTGACGTGTCTACGTGACTTCCCAGCGGCGAAAAAAGACCCCACGTAGTCGATTACCTCTTCCTGAGTTTGCTTCCCCACTACCTTCGAAAATGTAGCACGATTCCCATTACATTTAATGTTGCTTGGCCGCTTTTTTGAGTGAACGCCTACAATCTCATCGAGAAAGTGGGCAACAAAAGCCGAGTTCATTTTGGGCTTCCATTACACCCAGCTTTACGATATCTAAATTGTAATGCTGGTTGTGGGCATACCGACCACTGAACGATACACAATTTTTTTTTTTTTTTTTTTTTTTTTATATTGAGTTTGTGCAATGTCCGTCATGGTGTCTGTCAGTCTGTCCGTCTGTCCGTCTGTATGAACGCAACTTTTTTCCACACCCTTCAAGCTAGAGACTTGAAACTTTCCAAATCTCTTTATCTATGGGATAGTAAATTAAAGTGTCAAGATGGGGGTTCTACGATAACTGGGGGGCTGGCAAATCGATAAATTCGATAACTCAAAACCGATAAATCCACATATTTCGCACATCCTTACAGCTAGAAGTACCAAATTTGGTAAGAAGATAGCTACTAGCAACCCCAAAAAACTGAATCAAAAATATTGGAGCCACGCCCCCCATTCCGCCCCCAGCCCCCCGAATTTTAAAGTCAAAAAAGCCCATATCTCCCACAGTTTTTGAGCTATAGCCACAAAATTTGGTGCCAAGATAGGTGATGATGACCCCCTAAAAACCGCACCAAAAGTTTGGATGCCACGCCCACCGATACTGCCCTAGCCGCCCCCATCCACCATAACGTTTCGTCAAAAACGGGAATGCGTGTATCTTCCAGAAATGTGGAGCTAGAGCCTCCAAATTTGGTGGGAAGATAGCTGTTAACGACCCCCAAAAAACTGCATCAAAGTTTTGGAGCCACGCCCACCCATTCCGCCCCCAGCCCCCCCGCATTTTGAAATCAGAAATGGCTATATCTCCCACAGTTTTTGAGCTATAGCCACCAAATTTGGTGCCAAGATAGGTGATGATGACCCCCTAAAAACTGCACCAAAAGTTTGGATACCACGCCCACCAATACTGCCCTAACCTCCGCCATCCACCCCAACGCTTCGTCAAAAACGGGAATGCGTGTAAATTCCAGAGTTGTGGAGCTAGAGCCTCCAAATTTGTGGGAAGATAGCTGGCAACGACCCCAAAAAATCTGCATCAAAGTTTTGGAGCCACGATTGCCATTTCGCCCCCCTTTCACCACTTTTACAATTTTCGAGCTAGAGTCACCAAATTTGGTATGAAGATAGCAAATGACATTCCACAAAGATCTGCATCAAAAATTTGGATGCCACGCCCACCCATACCACCCCCAACCCCCTTTCCAAAATTTTTACAAATTTCGAGCTAGATTCACCAAGTTTGGTATGAAGATAGCAATTGATATTTCACAAAGATCTGCCTCAAAAATTTGTATGCCACGCCCAACCATACCGCCCCCAGCCCCCTTCTCCTCACTTTTTATAAACTTCGAGCTAGAGTCACCAAATTTGGTATGTAGATAGCAATTGACATTCCACATAGATCTGCATCAAAAATTTGGATGCCTCGCCCACCCAAACCGCCCCCAGCCCCCTTTCCCCACCTTTTTCAAACTTCGAGCTAGAGTCACCAAATTTGGTATGAAAATAGCAATTGACATTTCACAAAGATCTGCAACAAAAATTTTTATGTCTCAACTACCCATACTGCCCCCAGCCCCCCCCTGCCGCATCCGTACCCCTTTGCAATCAGGCTTCTTTTTACCGGTTTTAATACTGGTATCGAGTATGCCGCAGTCGGTTGCGTCCGACTGCAACGTTTCTACTTGTTTTTAATTCCCACTTGGTCGTGAACTCATAATTGGCACAGCCGGTAGGATTAGTGAAAAATAAGTGCAACAAAAATATCTTGCGATACTTCATAAAAACTAATCCGCCAAAGAACTTTCGTGCAACTAACACATTTAATGGTGTTTAATTGACTAGTGAAACATAAGTGCAAAAATCAAAACATTGCAATACTTAATAAAAGCTAATCGTGCAACTAACACATTTAATGGTGTTTAATTGATTAATGAAAAATAAGTGCAAAAATCAAAACATTGCAATACTTAATAAAAGCTAATCGTGCAACTAACACAATTAATGGTGTTTAAATAATTTAAGAAAACCAAAAACAATACAATCAACAACAAATCAACCTTAAACAATACAATCAACAACTCATCAACCTAAAACCATTTAATCAACAACACATCAAATAATCAAATCAACATGGCAGTCGTTTTAAGTGATGCAGAACTTAACCAGGCATTGTCACAAATCCGACAAGTGCCTCAGTTCTCGGGAAACAAACAGGAGCTAAGCGCCTTCATCAGGAGGACAGAATTCTTACTACAATTATACCCTACCACAAACCCAAGGCAACAAAGTTTAATTTACGGTGCGATCGAACTGCAAGTCATCGGAGAAGCGCAAAGGATTTCGCAGCTATCACATGCCAACAATTGGGGAGAATTGAAAAGAGCACTCATCGAGGAATACACCACCCAGACTCCAGTAGAAGAATTACTACGACAACTTTACAACACCAGCTATCAAGGAAATCTCCGTAAGTTCATAGAAGAACTAGAGCCTAAATCTTATATTATAACCAATAAGCTAACACTAGAAAATAATACAGCCAATACAATAGTTTATACAAATGTCATGAATAACACAGTTAAAGATGTAATTAAAGGAAAAATTCAGATAGAATTTTCATGATTCTAGCTAAGTATGATATTACCACTAGCCATCTGTTAAAAGTAGCAGCTCAAAAGGAGGGCTTATTTGAAAATAGTGTGGTTGAAAAACCCAAAGATAACAAATTCAATAATTCAAATAAAAACAATTCGAGTAAAAGGTATCAGGAAAATTATAACCAAAGTTCAACATATAACCCGAGTAATCAAGCACAACACAATCCTAACTACCAAACAAATTACAACACAACTAACCCATATAAGAATCAACAAGAACATAGGCAGACATATGCCGAACTTCAGCAAAAGTTGCAACAAGGCAGACAACAGAATCCCATGAACTATTCACATAATAGAAACTATTATGCACAAGCAACACCTTATAATAACCAACCTCAAAAGCGACAAAGAGAAAGTAACAGCGGGGTGTCAAAAATGGACACATCCGAAAATTTTCAAGCAATTGTCTCGGAACAGGAAGAAACAATAACCCATTCATAATTGTTATTATGAATGATAGCCCGCTTAAGTGTGTAATAGACACCGGGTCAACAATAAATTTAATGTATAAAAATTACCGAGAATTTCCAATAAAAAACACTGAACTTAAAATGCATACCATTAACGGTAACATTAAATTAACATCAAGCATAACAATAGGAGCATGTAAATTATGTCCATCCAAACAGGAGTTCTTTATACATGAATTTTCAAATCGATATGATTTGTTGTTAGGCAGAAATTATTTAGAAGCTTGTAAGGCAAAAATAAATTACGAAGAAGGAGCCGTAACTTTAGGAGAATATACATTCTTATTTAAGTACGACCCCAATATAAATGTAGAAGAAGAAACGGCACCAGAGTGTCTAGACCCACCTTCGTCGGAAGACTTAGAATTCAATTTCGTGATAAACGAAGAATTAAAAGAGTCCAACGAATTTCACTTAGATCATCTTAACGATGAAGAGAAAAGGTGTGTGTCAAAAATTCTTCACAAATATCGAGACATACAGTACCATGAAGGTGACAATTTGACTTTCACTAGTGTTGTTAAACATTCGATAATTACAAAACATGAGGACTCGATTTACAAGAGACCCTACAAATATTCCCAAATTCAACACGACGAAATAGACAGACAAGTAAAATAAATGTTAGAGCAAGGGATAATAAGGAAATCTCAGTCTCCATATAATTCGCCTGTATTAGTAATCCCAAAGAAGTTAGATGCATCAGGAATACAAAAATATAGAGTAGTAATAGACTACAGATTTCTAAACGAAATCACTATTGATGACAAATTTCCTATTCCAATAATGGATGAAGTTTTAGATAAACTTGGCCGATGCCAATATTTCACAACTCTTGATCTAGCAAAAGGCTATCACCAGATCCAGATGGATCCGAAATCAATACCTAAGACAGCATTTTCCACTAAACATGGCCACTACGAATATACACGTATGCCGTTTGGTCTAAAAATGCACCAGCAACGTTTCAACGTTGCATGAACAATTTATTGGAAGATTTAATCTACAAAGATTGTTTAGTCTACTTAGATGACATAATAGTGTACTCCACTTCATTGGAAGAACACATTTTGTCATTGAATAAGGTATTTGACAAACTAAGGGAAGCCCATAGACTAACAATAACATAGATATGAAATAAGCGCCGGTAACTTTAACAGAAAAAGTTATACGCATGAAACCCATAGACTAACAATAACATAGATTGGAAATTAGCTGAACTCAGTTTACAGCCCTGTTAAGTTATACGCATGAAAACCAGCTCGCCTGACTTAACGAAAAACTGCTTTACTTCTAAACAATTATCAGCTGCGTTTGTTTTGATTTTGGCTGCTATGCGTCGTCCCGCCATTTCTGATTTGTTTTTACTATTGCTTTGTTTTAATTATATAATATATATTATATATTATTATATATAAGCCTATAAAAGGATTAAAAGATATTCATATAAATACACTTTTTAATATGTACTTGTTTACAAATTTCAATATTGAATTAGCTTACTATAAAACATAAATATATATTTAGTTAGCCTATATTTTTTTTCCACTTCGCTTTGAACTGTATAAACGCTGACATGCATACATACAAGAACGGCGCATAGTACGTATGTATGATTACACATGTATGCGTCTAGTAAAATAGGCAGGCAAATATCAGTTTTGCATTGCTGGTCATACATACTCTTTCATGTTTTTAGCTCTATGACACTTTCCAACAATTTTGCCATCGCATCTAACACACAGCTATGCAGCGATGCGCACAAATGCATAAAGTGTATTGAATAGTGTATTTGTCGAAAAAAAGTAAAAAGAAAAACTAACAAAAATCTCAACGAGCAGGCCCAGCAAGAATGAAGCAAACGCACATGCATACGCATACTAACACATTTTCACCGTTCTTGCTTTCCGCTGGCCCGCCGCCTCTTCTTTAATGCACAGGCCACTGAACGCAAAGCAAAACTGAAACAAAGCAAGCAAAGTGCTGGCTGGTCGTATATGAGACGCACAAACTGCGCAAAGTAAAAATACCCCTTGTCCTAATATTCAATTATTGTCAATAAAATTAATATACACAACTTTAATATACAGATAGCTTATTTTCAGTATATTAATACAAAATACGTGTAATAAGTGTTAGTTTATTTATATATATACAACTTGCTTTATTTGTTCTGAGTGCCCTCTTTTATTGACTAAATACAAATGAAAATGTAAAATATAAATAATATTAAAGTATCTAACGTTTAGCTATTTAATTGCACAAAGTTCATATGAAGTCTATACCACCCTTTCTTATTGAGCAGCAGCAGGCAGATTGAAGCAAAAGTCTAAAATTGTCGGTTTCAAATTTTGTGACAACAACAAGAGAACTGAAGCGCGGCAACAATTAATTATGCCTTGCGCTTCGCACACTTTTCAATCAAAACAAAAACCCTAAACAATAATGGCTGCTTTAATTATACTCGATACCGAAGGTAAAGAGTATATTGAGTTTGTGCAATGTCCGTCATGGTGTCTGTCCGTCTGTCCGTCTGTCCGTCTGTATGAACGCAACTTTTTTCCACACCCTTCAAGCTAGAGACTTGAAACTTTCCAATTCTTTTTATCTATGGGATAGTAAATTAAAGTGTCAAGATGGGGGTTCTACGATAACTGGGGGCTGGCAAATCGATAAATTCGATAACTCAAAACCGATAAATCCACATATTTCGCACATCCTTACAGTTAGAACTACCAAATTTGGTGAGAAGATAGCTACTAGCAACCCCCAAAAAACTGCATCAAAAATTTTGGAGCCACGTCCTTCCAATCCGAAGCCAGCCCCCCCGCAATATAAAGTAAAAAAAGATTATATCTCCCACAGTTTTTGAGCTATAGCCACCAAATTTGGTGTCAAGATAGGTGATGATACCCCCCAAAAACTGCATCAAAAGTTTGGATGCCACGCCCACTAATAATGCCCTAGCCACCCCCATCCGCCCCAACGCTTCGTCAAAAACGGGAATGCGTGTATCTTCCAGAGTTGTGGAGCTAGAGCCTCAAAATTTGGTAGGAAGATAGCTGGCAACGACCCCCAAAAATCTGCATCAAAGTTTTGGAGCCACGCCTACCCATTCCGCCCCCAGCCCTGCCGCATTTTGAAATCAGAAAAGCCCATATCTTCCACAGTTTTTAAGCTAGAGTCACCAAATTTGGTGCCAAGATAGGTGATGATGCCCCCCAAAAACTTCATCAAAAGTTTGGATGCCACGCCCACTTATAATGCCCTAGCCACCCCCATCCGCCCCAACGCTTCGTCAAAAACGGGAATGCGTGTATCTTCCAGAGTTGTGGAGCTAGAGCCTCCAAATTTGGTAGGAAGATAGCTGGCAACGACCCCCAAAAATCTGCATCAAAGTTTTGGAGCCACGCCCACCCATTCCGCCCCCAGCCCCGCCGCATTTTGAAATCAGAGAAGCCCATATCTTCCACAGTTTTTGAGCTAGAGTCACCAAATTTGGTGCCAAGATAGGTGATGATGACCCCCCAAAAACTGCATCAAAAGATTGGATGCCGCGCCCACCAATACCGCCCTAGCCACCCCCATCTGCCACAACGCTTCGTCAAAAACGGTAATGCGTGCATCTTCCAGATTTGTGGAGCTAGAGCCTCCAAATTTGGTAGGAAGCTAGCTGGTAAAGACCCCCGAAAAACTACATCAAAGTTTTGGAGCCACGCCAACCCTATCCGCCCCCAGCCCCCGCCGCATTTTGAAATCAGAAAAGCCTATATCTTCCACAGTTTTTGAGCGAGAGTCACCAAATTTGGTGCAAGATAAGTGATGATGACCCCCAAAAAACTGCATCAAAAGATTGGATGCCACGCCCACCAATACCGCCCTAGCCACCCCCATCTGACCCAACGCTTCGTCAAAAACGGGAATGCGTGTATTTTCCGGAGTTGTGGAGCTAGAGCCACCAAATTTGGTAGGAAGATAGCTGGCAACGACCCCAACAATCTGCATCAAAGTTTTGGAGCCACGCCCAACCATTCCGCCCCCTTTCCCCACCTTATACAAACTTTGAGCTAGAGTCACCAAATTTGGTATGAAAATAGCAATTGACATTCCACAAAGATCTGAATCAAAAATTTGGGCGCCTCTACCACCCATACCATCCCCAGCCCCCCGCTTACCCCACTTTTACAAACTTTGAGCTAGAGTCACCAAATTTGGTATGAAGATAGCAATTGACATTCCACAAAGATCTGAATCAAAAATTTGGGCGCCACTACCACCCATACCACCCCCAGCTCCCGCTTTCCCCACTTTTACAAACTTTGAGCTAGAGTCACCAAATTTGGTATGAAGATAGCAATTGACATTCCACATACATCTGCATCAAAAATTTAGATGCCACGCCCACCCATACCGCCCCCAGCCCCCTTTTCCCCACATTTTACAAACTTTGAGCTAGAGTCACCAAATTTGAAACGAAGACAGCTGGTGGCATCCCCATCTGCATCGGAGAATCTTTAAGGCAGCGTACACCCCTGCCGCATCCGTACCCCTTTGCAATCAGGCCTCTTTTTACCGGTTTTAATACTGGTATCGAGTATACCGCAGTCGGTTGCGTCCGACTGCAACGTTCCCACTTGTTTTACTTCTGCTTCTCTATCCACCAGCTGATGGTAAACAAACCGCCAGAGTAGATAAGCAAGCAGGTCTTTCGTTAATGCTGTTTCCCCTCAAGCGAGCTGGTTTCATGCGTATAACTTTTTCTGTTAAAGTTACCGGCGCTTATTTCATATCTATGTTATTGTTAGTCTATGATGAAAACCAGCTCGCCTGACTTAACGAAAAACTGCTTTACCTCTAAACAATTATCAGCTGCGTTTGTTTTGATTTTGGCTGCTATGCGTCGTCCCGTCATTTCTGATTTGTTTTTACC
This sequence comes from Scaptomyza montana, assembly GCA_018904305.1. Lineage (NCBI taxonomy): Eukaryota > Metazoa > Arthropoda > Insecta > Diptera > Drosophilidae > Scaptomyza > Scaptomyza montana. Next base: position 235,239 of record JAEIGR010000113.1, read on the forward strand.
ATTGCAATGCATTGCTTTGTTTTGATTATTGATAGCTGCTTGTGAATTTTGCGTCCGTCTGTCCGTCCGTATGGTTGCAAGTTTTTTCCACACCCTACAAGCTAGAGACTTGAAACTTTGCAATTCTTTTTATCTATGGGATAGTAAATTAAAGTGTCAAGATGGGGGTTCTACGATAACTGGGGGGCTGGCAAATCGATAAATTCGATAACTCAAAACCGATAAATCCACATATTTCGCACATCCTTACAGCTAGAAGTACCAAATTTGGTAGGAAGATAGCTACTAGCAACCCCCAAAAAACTGCATCAAAAGTTTTGGAGCCACGCCCTCCCATTCCACCCCCAGCCCCCCCGCATTTTAAAGTCAAAATAGCCCATATCTCCCACAGTTTTTGAGCTATAGCCACCAAATTTGGTGCCAAGATAGGTGATGAAAAACCGCACCAAAAGTTTGGATGCCACGCCCACCGATACTGCCCTAGCAATCAGGCCTCTTTTTACCGGTTTTAATACTGGTATCGAGTATGCCGCAGTCGGTTGCGTCCGACTGCAACGTTTCTACTTGTTCTTTATAGAAAACTAGTAAGTGGCCCGCTTACTTCGCTGCGCGGATAGTTTATATAAATTTTAGCAATAGAAGATAGATACAAAATAAATAAATTAGAAAATATTTCACAAAATATTTAAGCAAAGTATTTAATATTCTCTTTTCCACGCCACCATTGAGGTAGAGAATATTGTGGTTTCCCTAGTATGCCTTATCCACTTATTGAATTTAATTTGCAATTATTAACAACTTTAAGAGCTTCTTTATAAACGACATTGGTTGTTTTTCCGTCAGGTGCTAATACAAATAAGATTTTTGGTGAACTGACTCTTGAGCAGGCTACATAAAATTGGCCATGAGAAAAACAATCGTGTCTTAAGTGTCTTGATTTATTAATTGTTAAGGCAAAGCAAACTTTTAAAGGAAATTGCAATCTTTTAAATTGAATTGGCAATTCAGAATCAGAAGGTATTAATGGAATTCTCGGTATAAAAATCGTTTCCCCTATACCATTGCCAGTAAAGATAATTGATTCGACAACATTCTTATGAAGGACTTTAACTTGCAACCTTGTACCATTGCACAGTTATGGCGGTTTCAAGTTGCGAATCAACATTACAGGTGAACCAATCTTTAAAGTTAATTTATGTTGAGGCAGGCCAGCCGGATTTAATGAATTAAGAAACTCGACGGGGTAATGAACTGCATCTTCGACTTCAGTCACAGAATCAATAGAGTTATATGTCATTTCTTCACTTTGAAATGATTTTAATAAAAACTCGTTTATTTCCAATGCATTGTCATTTCTCGCAGTCAAAATAGCACGTTCTGAAAACCATTCGAGTGATTTTTGAGAGATATTTGTAATATCCGGAAATATTTTTAGAGTTAGCTCTTCAATACTTTTCACAACATGACACAAAGTTGATGGTAAAGTTATTTTGCCATCATGGGTTGGAAATAATCCATTTCCTATTTGAAGAAGCATTTCTGCAAATTCACCAGCTATGCTATCACCTTTTAAGTGCACTCGCATATTCTTCGTTAATGGAATTTTCTGTATTTTGGGCCACAAAATTGAAGACTTTGAGCACGCATTTATTTCATCTGCTCTTGTTCCTCTGGGGATCACTGGGAGAGTTTGTCGAAAATCACCAGCTAAGAATCTATCTCGAATATCTTTCAAAGATCGATCTACAGCTTCAAAAGCACCTTTATGGCCCATAGTACATTCATCCCAAACAATAAGCTTGCAATCTTTGAGCACAGCAGCAATATTAGATTGCTTTGAAATTGAGCAATGTGGTGTTTCTAAATGAATCAAATTAAATGGAATCTAAAGTGTAGAATGCGCTGTGCGACCACCATTAAGTAAAGCAACGGCCAATGCAATTGTTTTAATTTGCCGTATCTTTGCCATTAATAAATTTAAAAGAAACGGTTTACCTGTTCCACCAGGTGCATCTAAAAAATAGATTTCTCCTTTTTCTGCTTCAACGCTATGTAGAATCTTTTCGTATATTTGTTTTTGCTCAGCAGTAAGGAGTAGCTCATTATTAACAACAAAATTATCGCAACTTTCATAATTTGTTTCTCTATGATATTCATTATTTTGAACAATTTCTGTGGATCTAATTGGTAGTGGAAGTACATATTAAGTCATGTTTTGACCACCAATAGACAGTACAATATCTTCAATGTAAATAAGACATTTATTTAATACATTATTCACAATACTTTCATCAATATTTCTGTCTTGTGAAAAATGAAAGGCTCTTAAAATATCTTCTGAGAAACACTCTTTATAAGTATTAAGAGCATCTGAAATTTGACAAAATACTAACATTATTGCAAAAAGTTCTCTCAGTTTTGTAGGATTTTGACATATGACAGCTTCGGCTAGAGTTGAATCCCAGTGCTTATCATCTTCTAGTAATCCTAGAGCTTTACACGCCAATTGAAATGATGCGTATGCTATACCATTAACGGTTTTTAAATTTAAAAATGAAGTTTGGCTCCCAGTGCTTATCATCTTCTAGTAATCCTAGAGCTTTACACGCCAATTGAAATGATGCGTATGCTATACCATTAACGGTTTTTAAATTTAAAAATGAAGTTTGGCTCCTTACAAAATGTAATAAAAGTCTTAAATAAAAACATTCTGTATTATTGGGATGAATAGTGTAAACTCTTCCCAAAGCTGAATCTCTTTTAACTCCAGGAAAATTTGGTACATCATGCCCTCGTTTTCTTCTTTGAAATTCTTTATTGTTCCATGTAAAATACGATGGAACTTCACAATATAGAAGCGGTCTTGCAAACTCATCACGTGTGCATAGCTCAAGGAAGGCTAGCAAAGTGGTTTTGGGTGTAGTGCTTAATCTGTCAAGTAATTGTTGCGGATTATTGGGGTTAAAATATATCCGTTGACCATTTTCTTAATGAACAGCTAAGTGTGTAATAGCCGGAAAACGTTCATGTATGGGAAATGCAAGGATTCTCCATACCGCTTCTGAGCTACTTATTTAACGGCCACTTTCGTACATATTAATTTCATTACGTTGGTCTTCAAGAGTAAATGATGCTTGATCACTGCCCTTGTTAACATATTTACAAATGTATTTAATAGACTTTACAGAACTGCATTACTCAACATTTATGTGAGCTTCAAATGTTCTCAATAGTACACAGTTATAAGGCACAACCCAACGATTATCTATGCAATTACCATTTATATTAATTGCATTACCACCATCTTCTATCGATCTTCTACGATATAGCGGGTAACTATCTTTTCCCGTCACAGTTTCTTTAAGTAATTGTCGAGGAAACCTTTTGGTACATTTTCCATTTTTCATGCATGGCGATTTATTATTAAATGCACCGCAAGGACCATGAATCATAACAAAGGATCCTCATCTGCGTTTGGTATTTCGGCACAGATAATTTTATCGATTTTATCTGGTCTTATTTTATTTTCTAACCAAAGTAGAATATGTATATGTGGGAAACCCCGCTTTTGCCATTCCACAGAGTACATGAATATTGCACGCTTCCAAACAAAGAACCTTTTGTCAATAGCGACATTAAAGCTTTAACTTTTAAATGAAAAACTCGAGCTATAATATCGTGACGATCATGCGGTTTTTGACCCGGTAATAAAACACTTTTGATTTCATTCCATTGTGGATTGCATGTGAATGTTATGAAAAGATCTGGTCGCTCATAATGGCGAACATATGTCATAGCATCTTGAGTCTTTTCATGCATATATCGTGCAGAGCTTGTAAAAGAAGACGGTAAAATTACCATCTGACCAAGTTGAGCTGCGTCAACATCTTGTTGGCCTATTTCATCTTGTAGATGTATATATGTAGCTATCTGCTCTGAGTTTCGCTTGATTGTAGCGAATATAATTTAACCTTTCTGTTTCAATTTTAGCATACATATCAACTAAAAATTGACTATAAAGGGAACGACAATAAATTAAATGATTTAACTCAGATTGACGAATCATTATTTTATAACTGTAAAAGCTTAACGCAGATATATATTTTTTTGGTTCCTCCTTTTTTAATAATGAATTCCATTCTTGTATATACACTGATTTGCCATCTTCGCCTTAAGGAAATAGCAAAGGGTTCTGTAAGGCATCGTATGATCGATGCACCTCACTTATACGATGTAATTTATAATTATGGCTTTCAATAATAATATTGCGCTTTTCAAATTGCTGACCAACAATAACTATAGCTACTTCGCTTGATAGAGGTGCATTGTAAAGCCCTTTATGTGCACCAGCGGGTGTTTGATCAGCATGTATAACCAATTTATAGTCTTTGGTACTTGTTTGTATTTTATTGAGAGCCATTTCTAGATCTTTTACATAACGATTATGATGATGAAACATACATTGAAGATCCTTTACTACGCTACAATCAACATTTGTAATATTTATGCAACGTAGTTGAGCTTCCTTTTCATCATCACCAACAAAATAAATTTGAAGAAACTGCATTTCTTCATTTGGCAAAGGTCGGACACTACCAATTCCTTGGACGTTAACAGATACCCAGGGGCTCACTTTTCCATTTTGAAGCATTACAATGTTTGCATATAAAATTCATACTTCCAAGTTGAGTAACTTTATCTGACTTGTAAGTTATTTCAAAATCTTAGCTTAAGCCAGACATGGCTTTAACACTCCATGCACGCAAACGCCTTTCTTGACGTGCATTAGGATTATTAGCCTGATGTCTTCTCACTGCAACTCTATGAGCTTCAGAATTATTAACCTGAAATCTTTTTGATGCTTCTATGCGCTTACCCCTATTGATATATTAAAATAAAGTCAAGAAAAACTCACTTCTGCAAGTCATTTTAATACACGGGTTCAGGGTATCTTTTGGTCGGGATTTCTCGACTAAAGCCTTCTTACTTGTTTTCAGATTCGCTCATTCTCGTGTTGTGCTAACAGTCGGCAATTCAACACCTGCATCATGAATTGAGCGCTGCTCGTCCCAAACCCAAAGAGGCAGCTTAAAACTTGAAAACGCTCACGCATCGCTCTTCATGTTCGGCGCTAGATGACAAATTATTTTTAAATCTCGCTCCGATCATGCGCCTTCGTTGTTGGCTATTTCGGCTAATTCTCTTGTGTATGCGCGCGCTCTGCAAGTTAGACAAAGAGCGTAGTATCGCTACCTTCTTCGCACGCACTGAATCAACGCAAAACATATCTAAGAGGCTGCAGTTAAGTGAATTGCATATTGCCTTTAGCTTTAATTTAGTGTGTGCGGAGGAGGTAGGGTTATTAAACTCTATGATTGACATGCAAAGCGCGCACATAAGATAGAGAGTGAACGTAAATGAGCAACAACAAAGGAGCATGATCGGAGCGAGATTTCAAATTATTTGATTATCATTATGTGAACGCCCTTTGCTTGTTCGAAATTGCATATCAATAATATATCAATAATGTTATTGTGATACGTTTTGTCTAAGTTATATAAGCAGCAAGTAGGCGAATCCACCCCCAAAACATATTCTGGTGTGCATAATTTTTCTACACGGACCAAGTTATGTTTTGTTGTTGTTATTTTTTTTTTTAATCAACGACACCAACAAAAAGTAGCAGTGCGGGCCCAACAACAACACTTACAACAACAACAAACGCTACTTGGGTCGTAAATCAATTGTCAAAGGCACACAAATTTGAGAAAAAAAAGAATATGCACTGTGCGAAGTGATACATGTACATAAAATTATGAAAATTATTTTCAAGCGCATTGTTCACTTAATTGTGTATGCACATATTCATTAAGAAACAGAAATCCGTTTCGTTTTTGCAAGTGTCGAACATTTTTTATGACTTTGCTTGTGCGACGCGAAGGCGTCACTGCGCATTTGTTTTGTTTTTGTATTCTCGCTGGCGATCAAACCCTCAGCTTGTGCGACAATCAGGCGACAGTAGTGGAATGGGTACTTGTTGTAATTGTAATTTGTTTTTTAAAATGGGTAAAAAGTGCTCCAAATCGTATGGGAGGTACTTGAAGGAGTTGTCCAAATAAAAATTCCCTTCTTAGTGCTCACTTACTACCTGCATAAAAAATTGTGTGAAAATTTCAGCCTTCTAGCTCTTTTCGTTTAGGCTGTGGCTGATCCATTTTAACGCGGACGAACTCTTTTATATATATAGACTAGTAAGTGGCCCGCTTACTTCGCTGCGCGGATAGTTTTTATAAATTTTAGCAACAGAAGATAGATACAAAATAAATAAATTAGAAAATATTTCACAAAATATTTAAGCAAAGTATTTAGTATTCTCTTTTCCACTCCACCATTGAGGTAGAGAATATTGTGGTTTCCCCAGTAGGCCTTATCCACTTATGAATTTAATTTGCAATTATTAACAACTTTAAGAGCTTCTTTATAAACGACATTGGTTGTTTTTCCGTCAGGTGCTAATACAAATAAACTTTTTGGTGAACTGACTCTTGAGCAGGCTACATAAAATTGGCCATGAGAAAAACAATCGTGTCTTAAGTCTAGTCCGGCTAATTTAAGAGTTTGTCCCTGTGATTTATTAATTGTTAAGGCAAAGCAAACTTTTAAAGGAAATTGCAATCTTTTAAATTGAATTGGCAATTCAGAATCAGAAGGTATTAATGGAATTCTCGGCATAAAAACCGTTTCCCCTATACCATTGCCAGTAAAGATAATTGCTTCGACAACATTCTTATGAAGGACTTTAACTTGCAATCTTGTATCATTGCACAGTATTGGCGGTTTCAAGTTGCGAATCAACATTACAGGTGAACCAATCTTTAAAGTTAATTTATGTTGAGGCAGGCCAGCCGGATTTAATGAATTAAGAAAATCGACGGGGTAATGAACTGCATCTTCGATTTCAGTCACAGAATCAATAGAGTTATATGTCATTTCTTCACTTTGAAATGATTTTAATAAAAACTCGTTTATTTCCAATGCATTGTCATTTCTCGCAGTCAAAATAGCACGTTCTGAAAACCATTCGAGTGATTTTTGAGAGATATTTGTAATATCCGGAAATATTTTTAGAGTTAGTTCTTCAATACTTTTCACAACATGACACAAAGTGGATGGTAAAGTTATTTTGCCATCATGGGTTGGAAATAATCCATTTCCTATTTGAAGAAGCATTTCTGCAAATTCACCAGCTATGCTATCACCTTTTAAGTGCACTCGCATATTCTTCGTTAATGCAATTTTCTGTATTTTGGGCCACAAAATTGAAGTCTTTGAGCACGCATTTATTTCATCTGCTCTTGTTCCTCTGGGGATCACTGGAAGAGTTTGTCGAAAATCACCAGTTAAGAGAACAGTTATGCCACCCATTAAGTATTCACTATCTCGAATGTCTTTCAAAGATCGATCTACAGCTTCAAAAGCACCTTTATGGCCCATAGTACACTCATCCCAAACAATAAGCTTGCAATCTTTGAGCACAGCAGCAATATTAGATTGCTTTGAAATTGAGCAATGTGGTGTTTCTAAATGAACCAAATTAAATGGAATCTCAACTGTAGAATGCGCTGTGCGGCCACCATTTAGTAAAGTGGCTGCGATACCGGAAGAAGCAACGGCCAATGCAATTTTTTTACTTTGCCGTACCTTTGCCAATAATAAATTTAAAAGATACGTTTTACCTGTTCCACCAGGTGCATCTAAAAAATAGATTTCTCCTTTTTCTGCTTCAACGCTATATAGTATCTTTTCGTATACTTGTTTTTGCTCAGCAGTAAGGAGTAGCTCATTATTAACAACAAATATATCACAATTTTCATAATTTGTTTCTCTATGATATTCAATATTTGGAACAATTTCCTCGGATCTAACTGGTAGTGGAAGTCCATAGTAAGTCTATTTTTGACCACCAATAGACAGTACAATATCTTCAATCATTGAAGTTCAATGTAAATAAGACATTTATTTAATACATTATTCACAATACTTTCATCAATATTTCTGTCTTGTGAAAAATGAAAGGCTCTTAAAATATCTTCTGAGAAACACTCTTTATAAGTATTCCAAAGTTTAAGAGCATCTGAAATTTGACAAAATACTAACATTATTGCAAAAAGTTCTCTCAGTTTTGTAGGATTTTGACATATGACAGCTTCGGCTATAGTTGAATCCCAGTGCTTATCATCTTCTAGTAATCCTACAGCTTTACACGCCAATTGAAATGATGCGCATGCTATACCATAAACGGTTTTTAAATTTAAAAATGAAGTTGGGCCCCTTACAAAATGTAATAAAAGTCTTAAATAAAAACATTCTGTATTATTGGGATGAATAGTGTAAACTCTTCCCAAAGCTGAATCTCTTTTAACTCCAGGAAAATTTGGCACATCATGCCCTCGTTTTCTTCTTTGAAATTCTTTGTTATTCCATGTAAAATACGATGGAACTTCACAATATAGAAGCGGTCTTGCAAACTCATCACGTGTGCATAGCTCAAGGAAGGCTAGCAAAGTGGTTTTGGGTGTAGTGCTTAATCTGTCAAGTAATTGTTGCGGATTATTGGGGTTAAAATATATCCGTTGACCATTTTCTAAATGAACAGCTAAGTGTGTAATAGCCGGAAAACGTTAATGTATGGGAAATGCAAGGATTCTCCATACCGCTTCTGAGCTACTTATTTAACGGCCACTTTCGTACATATTAATTTCATTACGTTGGTCTTCAAGAGTAAATGATGCTTGATCACTGCCCTTGTTAACATATTTACAAATGTATTTAATAGACTTTACAGAACTACATTACCCAACATTTATGTGAGCTTCAAATGTTCTCAATAGTACACAGTTATAAGGCACAACCCAACGATTATCTATGCAATTACCATTTATATTAATTGCATTACCACCATCTTCTATCGATTTTCTACGATATAGCGGGTAACTATCTCTTCCCGTCACAGTTTCTTTAAGTAATTGTCGAGGAAACCTTTTGGTACATTTTCCATTTTTCATGCATGGCGATTTATTATTAAATACACCGCAAGGACCATGAATCATATTGGACTTAACAATGTTAAATAACAAAGGATCCTCATCTGCGTTTGGTATTTCGCCACAGATAATTTTATCGATTTTATCTGGTCTTATTTTGTTTTCTAACCAAAGTAGAATATGTACATATATGTGGTAAATCCCGCTTTTGCCATTCCACAGAGTACATGAAACATTGCACGCTTCCAAACAAAGAACCTTTTGTCAATAGTGGCATTAAAGCTTTAACTTTTAAATGAAAAACTCGAGCTATAATATCGTGACGATCATGCGGTTTTTGACCCGGTAACAAAACACTTTTGATGTCATTCCATTAGGGATTGCATGTGAATGTTATGCAAAGATCTGGTCGCTCATAATGGCGAACATATGTCATAGCATCTTGAGTCTTTTCATGCATATATCGTGCAGGGCTTGTAAAAGAAGACGGTAAAATTACCATCTGACCAAGTTGAGCTGCGTCAACATCTTGTTGGCCTATTGCATCTTGTAGATGTATATAGCTATCTGCTCTGAGTTTCGCTTGATTGTAGCGAATATAATTTAACCTTTCTGTTTCAATTTTAGCATACATATCAACCAAAAACTGACTAAAAAGGGAACGACAATAAATTAAATGATTAATCTCAGATTGACGAATCATTATTTTATAGCTGTAAAAGCTTAAAGCAGATATAATTTTTTTGGTTCCGCCTTTTTATACTCGATACCGAAGGTAAAGAGTATATTGAGTTTGTGCAATGTCCGTCATGGTGTCCGTCCGTCTGTCCGTCTGTCCGTCTGTCCGTCTGTATGTTCGCAACTTTTTTCCACACCCTTCAAGCTAGAGACTTGAAACTTTCCAATTCTTTTTATCTTTGGGCTGGCAAATCGATAAATTCGATAACTCAAAACCGATAAATCCACATATTTCGCACATCTTTACAGCTAGAACTACCAAATTTGGTAAGGAGATAGCTACTAGCAGCCCCCAAAAAACTGCATCAAAATTTTGGAGCCACGCCCTCCCTTTCCGCCCCCAACCCCCCCGCATTTTAAAGTCAAAAAGCCCATATCTCCCTCAGTTTTTGAGCTAGACACACCAAATTTGGTGCCAAGATAGGTGATGATGACCCCCAAAAACTGCATCAAAAGTTTGGATACCACGCCCACCGATACTGCCCTAGCCGCCCCCATCCACCCCAACGCTTCGTCAAAAACGGGAATGCGTGTATCTTCCAGAGTTGTGGAGCTAGAACCTCCAAATTTGTTAGGAAGATAGCTGGTAACGACCCTCCAAAAACTGCATCAAAGTTTTGGAGCCACGCCCACCCATTCCGCCCCCAGGCCCCCAGTATTTTGAAATCACAAATGGCTGTATCTCCCTCAGTTTTAGAGCTAGAGCCACCAAATTTGGTGCCAAGATAGGTGATGATGACCCCCAAAAACTGCATCAAAAGTTTGGATGCCACGCCCACCAATACTGCCCTAGCCGCCCCCATCTACCCCAACGCTTCGTCAAAAACGGGAATGCGTGTATCTTCCAGAATTGTGGAGCTAGAGCCTCCAAATTTGGTAAGAAGATAGCTGGCAACGACCCCAAAAATCTGCATCAAAGTTTTGGAGCCACGCCCACCTATTTCGCCCCCCTTTCCCCACTTTTTACAAACTTTTAGCTAGAGTCACCAAATTTGGTATGAATATAGCAACTGACATTCCACAAAGATCTGCATCACAAATTGAGATGCCACGCCCACCCATACCGCCCCCAGCCCCCCTTTCCCCACATTTTACAAACTTTGAGCTAGAGTCACCAAATTTGGTATGAATATGACAATTGACATTCCACAAAGATCTGCATCAAAAATTTGGATGCCACGCCCACCCATACTGCCCCCAGCCCCCCTTTCCCCACTTTTTACAAACTTTGAGCTAGGGTCACCAAATTTGGTATGAAGATAGCAATTGACATTCCACAAAGATCTGCATCAAAAGTTTGGATGCCACGCCCACCCATACCGCCCACAGCCCCCCTTTCCCCACCTTTTACAAACTTTGAGCTAGAGTCACCAAATTTGGTATGAATATAACAATTGACATTCCACAAAGATCTGCATCAAAAATTTGGATGCCACGCCCACCCATACCGCCCCCAGCCCCCCTTTCCCCACATTTTACAAACTTTGAGCTAGAGTCACCAAATTTGGTATGAATATGACAATTGACATTCCACAAAGATCTGCATCAAAAATTTGGATGCCACGCCCACCCATACTGCCCCCAGCCCCCCTTTCCCCACTTTTTACAAACTTTGAGCTAGGGTCACCAAATTTGGTATGAAGATAGCAATTGACATTCCACAAAGATCTGCATCAAAAGTTTGGATGCCACGCCCACCCATACCGCCCACAGCCCCCCTTTCCCCACCTTTTACAAACTTTGAGCTAGAGTCACCAAATTTGGTATGAATATAACAATTGACATTCCACAAAGATCTGCATCAAAAATTTGGATGCCACGCCCACCCATACCGCCCCCAGCCCCCTTTCCCCACTTTTTACAAACTTTGAGCTAGGGTCACCAAATTTGGTATGAAGATAGCAATTGACATTCCACAAAGATCTGCATCAAAAATTTGGATGCCACGCCCCCCCATACCGCCCCCAGCCCCCCTTTCCCCACCTTTTACAAACTATGAGCTAGAGTCACCAAATTTGTAAGGAAGATAGCTTGTGGCATCTCCATCTGCATCGGAAAATCTTTAAGGCAGCGTACACCCCTGCCGCATCCGTACCCCCCTTTGCAATCAGGCCTTTTTTTACCGGTTTTAATACTGGTATCGAGTATGCCGCAGTCGGTTGCGTCCGACTGCAACGTTTCCACTTGTTTTTTGATGCTTCTATGCGCTTACCCCTATTGATGTCACTATTTTTTCAAATGAACGTTTTTTTTTACCTTTTTTTCTGTTTTGCCGGTGAACCGACTACGTCTTTTAACAGGATTTTTAACATTTTCAGTTATACATTCACTTGACGTATCAGAATCTTGAGTTAATACTTCCTCTAAAGGAATATAAACATCAAAATGTCCATTCATTAATGGACCGGTAAAACGCAATCTTTTTACAGGATGCATATTATTTCCGAATGCTTGTAATAAATTTCCATTTTGAAAAACTTGGAAATTTACAGCATAAATTTCTGCTGCTGCTTGAAGCTCACATGCAGTACCATAAGTATATGAGTATGACATAGCGCACTCATATTGTTCAGAAGAGCTATAACACTCTACATTTAAGTTTATGCTGAAGCAAGCAAAAGTTTGCCAGTTGGTTACAACATGTTCAACAATATTTTGGCGTATGGTGCCATGGAAGCCTTGCCTACCAAATAAAAGGTATGAAATAGATCTAAAAAGACAGGCTCCATCACCAATTATGGCAACAACTGAATGCGGCACCCAAACACCACTAATATCTAAAGCTTCAATAGACATATTTTAATTTGGCTGTGAGTCAATTGACTTCACTGTAAAACGATTGTTACAACGTTACAGTGTCTATACGTAAGTACAGAATTCAATAAAATTGAATATACCAACTTATATTAATTTAATAGAATATTCATACTGCTTAGTTTTATTTGATTTTTAAATGCACTAAAGCAGCGTTTATATAACTATTATATAGTATGAAAAATAGAAGACAACTATATATAATGTTGCTTCAATTATTAAGTCTAAAATCGACTTATTAATTTTGTTGAAAAAAAAAACAACAAAACAAATTAACAACTAATTTAAAGTAAGTATTATAAATAAATAAATACTTCAAAATAAGTCAAAAATTGACTTCACTGTACAACGTTACAGCGTCTATACAAAGTATAGAATTCAATAAAATTGAATATAACAACTTATATTAATTTAATAGAATATTCAGACTGCTTAGTTTTATTTGATTTTTAAATGCACTAAAGCAGCGACTATATAACTATTATATAATATGAAAATAGAAGACAACTATAAATAATGTTGCTTCAATTATTAAATCGAAAATCAACTTAACTTTTTTGTGTTTAAAAAAACAACAAAAGAAATTTAAATACGTTGATCGTTATTTAAATATTTAAATCATAGCAATTAAATATTTTTTATAACTTATCATTATATACGAATTTTAAATGAACGTATATACATACGTATATTAAATGAATGTATATATATATAATACGAAAATCAGAATATTAACAAACTCACTGATCCAAAAAGAAACTTTCGTTGTTATTATCCTTATCCTTAATATAAACAATATTAAAAAATTCACTGAAACGAAAAGTAACTTTCTTTGTTCACATTAAATATGAACTAAAATGCATAACGAATTCCCTTACCATTGTATGTAAAAACATAATGTTGGAAAGAGCATTACAGTTATTCCTCTAAGCAGCAGATCCCGAGCTCATACTTACAACGCTTGCACTTAAGAGCTTTGTATGGGTGGTGTAAATTAGGCAATGCAATTCCCTTAACTGCAGCCTCTTAGTTATGGTTAGCTTAGCTTAGTGAGTGCGGAGGAGATAGAGATATTAAACTTTATGATTGACATGCAAAGCGCGCACATAAAATAGAGAGTGAACGTAAATGAGCAACATCAAAGAAGCATGATTGCATTCAAATTATGTTATATCTAGCGGCAGTCATAAGAGAGATGCGCGCGCTGATCAAGCTTTAAGCCGCTCTTTGTGTTGCAGCATATATTCGCTCAGCTGTGCATGCTGCTTGCAGTGAGTACCATTTACAGTTATATTTCTTCTTCTTTGTTCTTCTCTCTGTTATCTGTGGCTACAAAATATAAGAAAACTTTATTTTGAAAGCATGCCTTAAATATTACATTATTTTTATACCCTGAACCCATAAAATGGGTAAAAAAGGGTATAATTGATTTGTGCAAAAGTATGTAACAGGCAGAAAGAAGCATCTCCGACCACATAAATCAGCTTCAACAGCCGAGTCCACATGTCTGTTATTTAGAAAATGTAAAAATAGGAGTTAAAACAATGGGTAACTTTATAAATTCTGTGAAAATTAATAATCCATATCGGTTAAGAAACACAGGAGACTTCTGCAAGTCATTTTAATACACGGGTTCAGGATATCTTTTAGTCGGGATTTCTCGACTTAAGCCTTCTTACTTGTTTTCAGATTCGCTCATTCTCGTGTTGTGCTGACAGTCGGCAATTCAACACCAGCATCATGAGTTGAGCGCTGCTGGTCCCAAACCCAAAGAGGCAGCTTAAAACTTGAACACGCTCACACATCGCTCTTCATGTTCGGCGCTAGATGACAAATTATTTTTAAATCTCGCTCCGATCATGCGCCTTCGTTGTTGGCTATTTCGGCTAACTCTCTTATGTATGCGCGCGCTCTGCAAGTTAGACAAAGAGCGTAGTATCGCTACCTTCTTCGCACGCACTGAATCAACGCAAAACATATCTAAGAGGCTGCAGTTAAGTGAACTGCATATTGCCTTTAGCTTTAGTTAAGTGTGTGCGGAGGAGGTAGGGTTATTAAACCTTACGATTGACATGCAAAGCGCGCACATAAAATAGAGAGTGAACGTAAATGAGCAACAACAAAAGAGCATGATCGGAGCGAGATTTCAAATTATCTGATTATCATTATGTGAACGCCCTTTGCTTGTTCGAAATTGTATATCAATAATATATCAATAATGTTAGTGTGATACGTTTTGTCTAAGTTATATAAGCAGCAAGCAGGCGAATCCACCCCCATAACATATTCTGGTGTGGGAAATTTTTCTAGACGCACTTTTGTTATGTTGTTGTTGTTTTTTTTTTTTAAATCAATGACACCAACAAAAAGTAGCAGTGCGGGCCCAACAACAACACTTACAACAACAACAAACGCTACTTGGGTCGTAAATCAATTGTCAAAGGCACACAAATTTGAAAAAAAAAGAATATGCACTGTGCGAAGTGATACATGTACATAAAATTATGAAAATTATTTTCAAGCGCATTGTTCACTTAATTGTGTATGCACATATTCATTACGAAGCAGAAATCCGTTTCGTTTTTGCAAGTGTCGAACCTTTTTTATGACTTTGCTTGTGCGACGCGAAGGCGTCACTGCGCATTTGTTTTGTTTTTGTATTCTCGCTCGCGATCAAACTCTCAGCTTGTGCGACAATCAGGCGACAGTAGTAGAATGGGTAATTGTTGTAATTGTAATTTGTTTTTTAAAATGGGTAAAAAGTGCTCCAAATCGTATGGGAGGTACTTGAAGGAGTTGTCCAAATAAAAATTCCCTTCTTAGTGCTCACTTACTACCTGCATAAAAAATTGTGTGAAAATTTCAGCCTTCTAGCTCTTTTCGTTTAGGCTGTGGCTGATCCATTCTAACGCGGACGAACTCTTTATACTCGATACCGAAGGTAAAGAGTATATTGAGTTTGTGCAATGTCCGTCATGGTGTCCGTCCGTCTGTCCGTCTGTCCGTCTGTCCGTCTGTATGTTCGCAACTTTTTTCCACACCCTTCAAGCTAGAGACTTGAAACTTTCCAATTCTTTTTATCTTTGGGATAGTAAATTAAAGTGTCAAGATGGGGGTTCTACGATAACTGGGGGGCTGGCAAATCGATAAATTCGATAACTCAAAACCGATAAATCCACATATTTCGCACATCCTTACAGCTAGAACTACCAAATTTGGTAAGCAGATAGCTATTAGCACCCCCCAAAAAACTGCATCAAAAATTTTGGAGCCACGCCCCCCTTTCCGCCCCCAACCCCCCGCATTTTAAAGTCAACAAAGCCCATATCTCCCTCAGTTTTTGAGCTAGACACACCAAATTTGGTGCCAAGATAGGTGATGATGACCCCCCAAAAACTGCATCAAAAGTTTGGATACCACGCCCACCGATACTGCCCTAGCCGCCCCCATCCACCCCAACGCTTCGTCAAAAACGGGAATGCGTGTATCTTCCAGAGTTGTGGAGCTAGAACCTCCAAATTTGTTAGGAAGATAGCTGGTAACGACCCTCCAAAAACTGCATCAAAGTTTTGGAGCCACGCCCACCCATTCCGCCCCCAGGCCCCCAGTATTTTGAAATCACAAATGGCTGTATCTCCCTCAGTTTTAGAGCTAGAGCCACCAAATTTGGTGCCAAGATAGGTGATGATGACCCCCAAAAACTGCATCAAAAGTTTGGATGCCACGCCCACCAATACTGCCCTAGCCGCCCCCATCTACCCCAACGCTTCGTCAAAAACGGGAATGCGTGTATCTTCCAGAATTGTGGAGCTAGAGCCTCCAAATTTGGTAAGAAGATAGCTGGCAACGACCCCCAAAAATCTGCATCAAAGTTTTGGAGCCACGCCCACCTATTTCGCCCCCCTTTCCCCACTTTTTACAAACTTTTAGCTAGAGTCACCAAATTTGGTATGAATATAGCAACTGACATTCCACAAAGATCTGCATCACAAATTGAGATGCCACGCCCACCCATACCGCCCCCAGCCCCCCTTTCCCCACATTTTACAAACTTTGAGCTAGAGTCACCAAATTTGGTATGAATATGACAATTGACATTCCACAAAGATCTGCATCAAAAATTTGGATGCCACGCCCACCCATACTGCCCCCAGCCCCCCTTTCCCCACTTTTTACAAACTTTGAGCTAGGGTCACCAAATTTGGTATGAAGATAGCAATTGACATTCCACAAAGATCTGCATCAAAAGTTTGGATGCCACGCCCACCCATACCGCCCACAGCCCCCCTTTCCCCACCTTTTACAAACTTTGAGCTAGAGTCACCAAATTTGGTATGAATATAACAATTGACATTCCACAAAGATCTGCATCAAAAATTTGGATGCCACGCCCACCCATACCGCCCCCAGCCCCCCTTTCCCCACTTTTTACAAACTTTGAGCTAGGGTCACCAAATTTGGTATGAAGATAGCAATTGACATTCCACAAAGATCTGCATCAAAAATTTGGATGCCACGCCCCCCATACCGCCCCCAGCCCCCCTTTCCCCACCTTTTACAAACTATGAGCTAGAGTCACCAAATTTGTAAGGAAGATAGCTTGTGGCATCTCCATCTGCATCGGAAAATCTTTAAGGCAGCGTACACCCCTGCCGCATCCGTACCCCTTTGCAATCAGGCCTTTTTTTTACCGGTTTTAATACTGGTATCGAGTATGCCGCAGTCGGTTGCGTCCGACTGCAACGTTTCCACTTGTTTATATATATAGATGAGGATGGCAAAGCGCAATGCTAGATTTGCAATAACATTATTTGTCACAATGTTAAATATTTTTCAAATGGCATTATTTATTAATAAATAATTAGCACAATGAGTGAACGTTACAGCGTGCACTGTATTGATAACACTTCGTTTTTTCGCTGCAGCGCACGCAAATTGTGCTTGTATGCGTGTGAAAACTGTGACAATATTTGTGTGTGCCCATCACTGCTTTAAAGTGCTAGAGTGGTGATATGCATACATTAAAACACTTCTAGTATGTATGTATGATTATGTATGTAGGAACATGATCGGGCTCAGCCTGTATGTTATTATTGTATGTTATCGAGAGTAATTCCAAGCTATGAATGTTCTAGTCAGAAAAATCTTGACTAGAAGATACCCTTTATATATCTCAAGCGAAGCATACATAAAGACAGACGGATGCACATGGCTATATCGACTCGGTTTCTATAAGGAATGTATTTATTAGTGTTTGCCAATTTAATAAATTTAGATATACATATATTTTAATACTCCCTTACTAATTACCAAAACACAAGTTAACATATACATATTATGAATTTCATATTTAAGTATCTCGTGTTAATTCATCTAATTGAGCAAAGTTCATGCAAATTAAACTACCCTCCCATCTAAGCGTCTAGTAAAATAGGCAGGCAAATATCAGTTTTGCACTGCTGGTCATTCATACTCTTTCATGTTTTTAGCTCTATGACACTTTCCAACAATTTTGCCATCGCAACTACCATACAGTTATGCAGCGATCAGCACAAATGCTGAAAGTGTATTCAGCTGTTCACTTGTCCAAGGCATTTGCCGAAAACTCGGAAGGCCCAGCAAGAATGAAGCAAACGCACATGCATACGCATACTAACACATTTTTACCGTTCTTGCTTTCCGCTGGCCCGCCGCCTCTCCTTTAATACACAATCCACTGAACGCAAAGGAGAACTCAAACAAAGCAAGCAACTTGCGCTGGCTTGTCGTATATGAGACGCACAAACTGCGCAAAATAAAAATACCCCTTGTCCTAATATTCAATTATTGTCAATAAAACTCAAATACATAATTTTAATATACAGATAGCTTATTTTCAGTATTTGAATACAAAATACGTGTAATAAGTGTTAGTTTATTTATATATATACAACTTGCTTCATTTGTTTTGAGTGCCCTCTCTTATTATCATAATATAAATGAACATGAAAAATATAAATAATATTTAAGTTTCTTAACGTTTAGCTAGTTAATTGCACAAAGTTCATATGAAGTCTATACCACCCTTTTTTGCTGAGCAGCAGCAGGCAGATCGAAGCAAAAGTCTAAAATCGTCGATTTCAAATTTTGTGACAACAACAAGAGAACTGAAGCGCGGCAACAATTAATTATGCCTTACGCTTCGCACACTTTGCAATCAAAACAAAAACCCTAAACAATAATGGCCGCTTTAATTATACTCGATACCGAAGGTAAAGAGTATATTGAGTTTGTGCAATGTCCGTCATGGTGTCTGTCCGTCTGTCCGTCTGTATGAACGCAACTTTTTTCCACACCCTTCAAGCTAGAGACTTGAAACTTTCCAAATCTCTTTATCTATAGGAAAGTAAATTAAAGTGTCGAGATGGGGGTTCTACGATAACTGGGGGGCTGGCAAATCGATAAATTCGATAACTCAAAACCGATAAATCCATATATTTCGCACATCCTTACAGCTAGAACTACCAAATTTGGTAAGAAGATAGCTACTAGCAACCTCCAAAAAACTGCATCAAAAATTTTGGAGCCACGCCCTCCCATTCCGCCCCCAGCCCCCCCCTCGCATTTTAAAGTCAAAAACGCCTATATCGCCCACAGTTTTTGAGCTATAGCCACCAAATTTAGTGCCAAGATAGGTGATGATGACCCCTCAAAAACTGCATCAAAAGATTTGATGCCACGCCCACCAATACCGCCCTAGCCACCCCCATGTGCCCCAAGGTTTCGTCAAAAACGGGAATGCGTGTATCTTCCAGAGTTGTGGAGCTAAAGCCTCCAAATTTGGTGGAAAGATAGCTGGCAACGACCCCCAAAAATCTGCATCAAAGTTTTGGAGCCACGCCCTCCATTTCGCCCCCCCTTTCCCCACTTTTTACAATTTTCGAGCTAGAGTCACCAAATTTGGTATGAAGATAGCAATTGACATTTTACAAAGATCTGCATCAAAAATTTTGATTCCACGCCCACCCATACCGCCCCTAGCCCCCCCTTTCTCCATCTCTTACAAACTTCGAGCTAGAGTCACCAAATTTGGTATGAAGATAACAATTGACATTCCACAAAGATCTGCATCAAAAATTTGGATGCCACGCCCACCCAAACCGCCCCCAGCCCCCCTTTCCCCACCTTTTACAAATTTTGAGCTAGAGTCACCAAATTTGGTATGAAGATAGCAACTGACATTTCCGAAAGATCTGCAACAAAAATGTTGATGCCACAACTACCCATACCGCCACAGCCCCCCCCTTTCCACACCTTTTACAAACTTTGAGCTAGAGTCACTAAATTTGGTATGAAGATAGCCGGTGGCATCCCCATCTGCATCGGAGAATCTTTAAGGCAGCGTAAACCTCTGCCGCATCCGTACCCGTTTGCATTCAGGCCTCTTATTACCGGTTTTAATTCTGGTATCGAGTATGCCGCAGTCGGTTGTGTCCGACTGCAACGTTTCCACTTGTTTTACTTCTACTTCTCTCTCCACCAGCTGATGGTAAACAACCCGCCAGAGTAGATAAGCAAGCAGGTCTTTCGTTTAGTGCTGTGTCCCCTCAAGCGAGCTGGTTTTATGCGTATAACTTTTTCTGTTAAAGTTACCGGCGCTTATTTCCAATCTATAATAGGTTTATTAATCTATGATATTGTGTGTATGCACCGCTAGCGTGCGATTTTGTAGCGCGCAGTAGCTTGTTCAATTGCTGTACCCCCGTTTTTATACCCTTAACCCATAAAATGGGTAAATAAGGGTATAATGGTTTTGTGCAAAAGTATGTTACAGGCAGAAGGAAGCATCTCCGACCCTATAAAGTATATATATTCTTGATCAGCATCAAAAGCCGAGTCGATTTAGCCATGTCCGTCTGTCTGTCCGTCTGTATGAACGCGTGGATCTCAAAGACTACAAGAGCTAGAGACTTCAGATTTGGGATATAAGTTCTCCTATACCATGAGCAGAACAAGTTTGCTTCAAATTATCGATAACTATTCTGGTTTCCGATATACACATAAAACCGATAACAAAAAATATCGAATTTGGAAAATCTAAAAATGAGGGTTGAAAGAATGGGTAAATATAGATCTTTTTTGAAAATTTCGTCCAAATCGGTTAAGAAACACCGGAGATATCGAATTTAATCGATTGAAGTTAAGTCAGTATACCAAAGTCTTATATAAATTTAATTTATTTGTTGCAACTGGGTTCAGGGTATCTTCTAGTCGGGCTGTCCCGACTAGAGCCTTCTTACACGTTTTCCTTGTATTCTTTATATGCACGTATTTTATGGCTTATCTATCCTATGGGCTCGACCTTGCAGCAAAGCAAATGAACGAATTAATACCAACATACATATACAGTATCGGACAATACTAAAGCACCCCCCTAGGCCATTTTTTTCATTTGACTTTTTTTTTTTTTGAAAACGATGCTGTTGTTTTATTGTGTTAGTGGTTTTTATTTACTTGTGTCCTAAATATTAATTAACAAAAGATTTTGGCATGATACAATCCATAAACAAAAAAATTTTTGTCCAAAAACCATTTTAACTCGTAAATTTGAAGCGACAAAACTAAAGCACCCCCTAATTATAAAATAAAAAAAAAAAATTTTTAATCAATATTTCGTTGAATATCCTTTACTTTTGAGGACAGCCGCACATCTTTTGGGCATAGAGGATATTAAGTTATGAATTATGTCCGGCGAAAATGCTTTCCAGGCTGTTTTTAAAGCTTCGAAAAGATCTAGCACCGTTTTGCAATTTTGCCTGTTTATTTTTCTGTTTACTATGATTGAATATTTTGCACTTAGTTAGTGATAAGCCGCCTCTCCAATCGTTGATAATTTTAATTTTAAATTCATTTAGGTATTTATTTCGTGCCATTGCTCTTATCTCAATGCAAACTTTCAAACAATGACAATTTCTGCATGAAATCTAACTAATTTCTTCTTCTTAATACAGAAGCATGATTTTACATGCATTTAAGAAGTGTACCGTTAACTTTTACCGTTATATTTCAGTGGCGTAGTTAAATTTACAAACAATTTTTTAGGGGGGTGCTTTAGTTTTGTCGCTTCAAATTTACGAGTTAAAATGGTTTTTGGACAAAATTTTTTGTTTATGGATTGTATCATGCCAAAATCTTTTGTTAATTAATATTAAGGACACAAGTAAATAAAAAACACTAACCCAATAAAACAACAGCATCGTTATCATAAAAAAAACATCAAATGAAAAAAATGGCCTAGGGGGGTGCTTTAGTATTGTCCGATACTGTATATATACTAGGGGGTCCCCCCCTGCTCGCTTCGCTCGCCAACACCCCTCGCGCTGCGCGCTCGATTTTTGAATGCAAGCAATTATAACGTTTGAAAATAACCGTGTGTTGAAGCCCCTGTGTATTCACTTGCACATCTGATGAAATCCTACATTTCCGTTTATACGACATAGTAAGTGCCCCGCTTGCTTCGCTGCGCAGATAGTTTATATTATTTTAGCAATAGAAGATAGATGTAAAATAAATAAATTAAAAAATATTTAACAACAAATTAAAGCAAAGTATTTAATATTCTCTTTTCCACGCCACCATTGAGTTAGAGAATCAGGTGCGTAATTTTTTATTGTGGTTTCCCCAGTAGGCCTTATCCACTTATTGAATTTAATTTGCAATTATTAACAACTGTTAAGAGCTTCTTCATAAACGACATTGGTTGTTTTTCCGTCAGGTGCTAATACTACTTAACTTTTTGGTGAACTGACTCTTGAGCAGGCTACATAAAATTGGCCATGAGAGAAGCAATCGTGTCTTAAATCTAGTCCGGCTAATTTGAGAGTTTGTCCCTGTGATTTATTGATTGTTAGGGCAAAGCAAACTTGCAATCTTTTAAATTGAAATGGCAATTCAGAGTCAGAAGGTATTAATGGAATTCTCGGTATAAAAACCGTTTCCCCTATACCACTGCCAGTAAAGATAATTGATTCGACAACATTCTTATGAAGGGCTTTAACTTGCAATCTTGTACCATTGCACAGTTTTGGCGGCTTCAAGTTGCGAATCAACATTACAGGTGAACCAATCTTTAAAGTTAATTTATGTTGAGGCAGGCCAGCCGGATTTAATGAATTAAGAAACTCGACGGGGTAATGAACTGCATCTTCGACTTCAGTCACAGAATCAATAGAGTTATATGTCATTTCTTCACTTTGAAATGATTTTAATAAAAACTCGTTTATTTCCAATGCATTGTCATTTCTCGCAGTCAAAATAGCACGTTCTGAAAACCATTCGAGTGATTTTTCAGAGATATTTGTAATATCCGGAAATCTTTTGAGAGTTAGTTCTTCAATACTTTTCACAACATGACACAAAGTTGATGGTAAAGTTATTTTGCCATCATGGGTTTGAAATAATCCATTTCCTATTTGAAGAAGCATTTCTGCAAATTCACCAGCTATGCTATCACCTTTTAAGTGCACTCGCATATTCTTCGTTAATGCAATTTTCTGTATTTTGGGCCACAAAATTGAAGACTTTGAGCACGCATTTATTTCATCTGCTCTTGTTCCTCTGGGGATCACTGGGAGAGTTTGTCGAAAATCACCAGCTAAGAATCTATCTCGAATATCTTTCAAAGATCGATCTACAGCTTCAAAAGCACCATTATGGCCCATAGTACACTCATCCCAAACAATAAGCTTGCAATCTTTGAGCACAGCAGCAATATTAGATTGCTTTGAAATTGAGCAATGTGGTGTTTCTAAATGAATCAAATTAAATGGAATCTAAAGTGTAGAATGCGCTGTGCGACCACCATTTAGTAAAGTGGCTGCGATACCGGAAGAAGCAACGGCCAATGTAATGTTTTAACTTTGCCAATAATAAATTTAAAAGAAACGTTTTACCTGTTCCACCAGGTGCATCTAAAAAATAGATTTCTCCTTTTTCTGCTTCAACGCTATGTAGTATCTTTTCGTATACTTGTTTTTGCTCAGCAGTAAGGAGTAACTCATTAAAAACACCAAATTATCGCAACTTTCATAATTTGTTTCTCTATGATATTCATTATTTTGAACAATTTCCGTGGATCTAATTGGTAGTGGAAGTACATATTAAGTCATGTTTTGACCACCAATAGACAGTACAATATCTTCAATGTAAATAAGACATTTATTTAATACATTATTCACAATACTTTGATCAATATTTCTGTCTTGTGAAAAATGAAAGGCTCTTAAAATATCTTCTGATAAACTCTCTTTATAAGTATTCCAAAGTTTAAGAGCATCTGAAATTTGACAAAATACTAACATTATTGCAAAAAGTTCTCTCAGTTTTGTAGGATTTTGACATATGACAGCTTCGGCTAGAGTTGAATCCCAGTGCTTATCATCTTCTAGTAATCCTAGAGCTTTACACGCCAATTGAAATGATGCGTATGCTATACCATTAACGGTTTTTAAATTTAAAAATGAAGTTTGGCTCCTTACAAAATGTAATAAAAGTCTTAAATAAAAACATTCTGTATTATTGGGATGAATAGTGTAAACTCTTCCCAAAGCTGAATCTCTTTTAACTCCAGGAAAATTTGGTACATCATGCCCTCGTTTTCTTCTTTGAAATTCTTTATTGTTCCATGTAAAATACGATGGAACTTCACAATATAGAAGCGGTCTTGCAAACTCATCACGTGTGCATAGCTCAAGGAAGGCTAGCAAAGTGGTTTTGGGTGTAGTGCTTAATCTGTCAAGTAATTGTTGCGGATTATTGGGGTTAAAATATATCCGTTGACCATTTTCTTAATGAACAGCTAAGTGTGTAATAGCCGGAAAACGTTCATGTATGGGAAATGCAAGGATTCTCCATACCGCTTCTGAGCTACTTATTTAACGGCCACTTTCGTACATATTAATTTCATTACGTTGGTCTTCAAGAGTAAATGATGCTTGATCACTGCCCTTGTTAACATATTTACAAATGTATTTAATAGACTTTACAGAACTGCATTACTCAACATTTATGTGAGCTTCAAATGTTCTCAATAGTACACAGTTATAAGGCACAACCCAACGATTATCTATGCAATTACCATTTATATTAATTGCATTACCACCATCTTCTATCGATCTTCTACGATATAGCGGGTAACTATCTTTTCCCGTCACAGTTTCTTTAAGTAATTGTCGAGGAAACCTTTTGGTACATTTTCCATTTTTCATGCATGGCGATTTATTATTAAATGCACCGCAAGGACCATGAATCATAACAAAGGATCCTCATCTGCGTTTGGTATTTCGGCACAGATAATTTTATCGATTTTATCTGGTCTTATTTTATTTTCTAACCAAAGTAGAATATGTATATGTGGGAAACCCCGCTTTTGCCATTCCACAGAGTACATGAATATTGCACGCTTCCAAACAAAGAACCTTTTGTCAATAGTGACATTAAAGCTTTAACTTTTAAATGAAAAACTCGAGCTTTAATATCGTGACGATCATGCGGTTTTTGACCCGGTAATAAAACACTTTTGATTTCATTCCATTGTGGATTGCATGTGAATGTTATGAAAAGATCTGGTCGCTCATAATGGCGAACATATGTCATAGCATCTTGAGTCTTTTCATGCATATATCGTGCAGAGCTTGTAAAAGAAGACGGTAAAATTACCATCTGACCAAGTTGAGCTGCGTCAACATCTTGTTGGCCTATTTCATCTTGTAGATGTATATATGTAGCTATCTGCTCTGAGTTTCGCTTGATTGTAGCGAATATAATTTAACCTTTCTGTTTCAATTTTAGCATACATATCAACTAAAAATTGACTATAAAGGGAACGACAATAAATTAAATGATTTAACTCAGATTGACGAATCATTATTTTATAACTGTAAAAGCTTAACGCAGATATATATTTTTTGGTTCCTCCTTTTTTAATAATGAATTCCATTCTTGTATATACACTGATTTGCCATCTTCGCCTTAAGGAAATAGCAAAGGGTTCTGTAAGGCATCGTATGATCGATGCACCTCACTTATACGATGTAATTTATAATTATGGCTTTCAATAATAATATTGCGCTTTTCAAATTGCTGACCAACAATAACTATAGCTACTTCGCTTGATAGAGGTGCATTGTAAAGCCCTTTATGTGCACCAGCGGGTGTTTGATCAGTATGTATAACCAATTTATAGTCTTTGGTACTTGTTTGTATTTTATTGAGAGCCATTTCTAGATCTTTTTCATAACGATTATGATGATGAAACATACATTGAAGATCCTTTACTACGCTACAATCAACATTTGTAATATTTATGCAACGTAGTTGAGCTTCCTTTTCATCATCACCAACAAAATAAATTTGAAGAAACTGCATTTCTTCATTTGGCAAAGGTCGGACACTACCAATTCCTTGGACGTTAACAGATACCCAGGGGCTCACTTTTCCATTTTAAAGCATTACAATGTTTGCATATAAAATTCATACTTCCAAGTTGAGTAACTTTATCTGACTTGTAAGTTATTTCAAAATCTTAGCTTAAGCCAGACATGGCTTTAACACTCCATGCACGCAAACGCCTTTCTTGACGTGCATTAGGATTATTAGCCTGATGTCTTCTCACTGCAACTCTATGAGCTTCAGAATTATTAACCTGAAATTTTTTTGATGCTTCTATGCGCTTACCCCTATTGATATATTAAAATAAAGTCAAGAAAAACTCACTTCTGCAAGTCATTTTAATACACGGGTTCAGGGTATCTTTTGGTCGGGATTTCTTGACTAAAGCCTTCTTACTTGTTTTCAGATTCGCTCATTCTCGTGTTGTGCTAATAGTCGGCAATTCAACACCTGCATCATGAATTGAGCGCTGCTCGTCCCAAACCCAAAGAGGCAGCTTAAAACTTGAAAACGCTCACGCATCGCTCTTCATGTTCGGCGCTAGATGACAAATTATTTTTAAATCTCGCTCCGATCATGCGCCTTCGTTGTTGGCTATTTCGGCTAATTCTCTTGTGTATGCGCGCGCTCTGCAAGTTAGACAAAGAGCGTAGTATCGCTACCTTCTTCGCACGCACTGAATCAACGCAAAACATATCTAAGAGGCTGCAGTTAAGTGAATTGCATATTGCCTTTAGCTTTAATTTAGTGTGTGCGGAGGAGGTAGGGTTATTAAACTTTATGATTGACATGCAAAGCGCGCACATAAGATAGAGAGTGAACGTAAATGAGCAACAACAAAGGAGCATGATCGGAGCGAGATTTCAAATTATTTGATTATCATTATGTGAACGCCCTTTGCTTGTTCGAAATTGCATATCAATAATATATCAATAATGTGCGAATCCACCCCCAAAACATATTCTGGTGTGCATAATTTTTCTACACGGACCAAGTTATGTTTTGTTGTTGTTGTTTTTTTTTTTAATCAACGACACCAACAAAAAGTAGCAGTGCGGGCCCAACAACAACACTTGCAACAACAACAAACGCTACTTGGGTCGTAAATCAATTGTCAAAGGCACACAAATTTGAGAAAAAAGAATATGCACTGTGCGAAGTGATACATGTACATAAAATTATGAAAATTATTTTCAAGCGCATTGTTCACTTAATTGTGTATGCACATATTCATTAAGAAGCAGAAATCCGTTTCGTTTTTGCAAGTGTCGAACATTTTTTTATGACTTTGCTTGTGCGACGCGAAGGCGTCACTGCGCATTTGTTTTGTTTTTGTATTCTCGCTGGCGATCAAACCCTCAGCTTGTGCGACAATCAGGCGACAGTAGTGGAATGGGTACTTGTTGTAATTGTAATTTGTTTTTTTAAAATGGGTAAAAAGTGCTCCAAATCGTATGGGAGGTACTTGAAGGAGTTGTCCAAATAAAAATTCCCTTCTTAGTGCTCACTTACTACCTGCATAAAAAATTGTGTGAAAATTTCAGCCTTCTAGCTCTTTTCGTTTAGGCTGTGGCTGATCCATTTTAACGCGGACGAACTCTTTTATATATATAGATGAGGATGGCAAAGCGCAATGCTAGATTTGCAATAACATTATTTGTCACAATGTTAAATATTTTTCAAATGGCATTATTTATTAATAAATAATTAGCACAATGAGTGAACGTTACAGCGTGCACTGTATTGATTACACTTCGTTTTTTCGCTGCAGCGCACGCAAATTGTGCTTGTATGCGTGTGAAAACTGTGACAATATTTGTGTGTGCCCATCACTGCTTTAAAGTGCTAGAGTGGTGATATGCATACATTAAAACACTTCTAGTATGTATGTATGATTATGTATGTAGGAACATGATCGGGCTCAGCCTGTATGTTATTATTGTATGTTATCGAGAGTAATTCCAAGCTATGAATGTTCTAGTCAGAAAAATCTTGACTAGAAGATACCCTTTATATATCTCAAGCGAAGCATACATAAAGACAGACGGATGCACATGGCTATATCGACTCGGTTTCTATAAGGAATGTATTTATTAGTGTTTTTGGCAATTTAATAAATTTAGATATACATATATTTTAATACTTCCTTACTAATTACCAAAACACAAGTAAACATATACATATTATGAATATCATATTTAAGTATCTACCCTCCCATCTAAGCGTCTAGTAAAATAGGCAGGCAAATATCAGTTTTGCATTGCTGGTCATTCATACTCTTTCATGTTTTTAGCTCTATGACACTTTCCAACAATTTTGCCATCGCAACTACCATACAGTTATGCAGCGATCAGCACAAATGCTGAAAGTGTATTCAGCTGTTCACTTGTCCAAGGCATTTGCCGAAAACTCGGAAGGCCCAGCAAGAATGAAGCAAACGCACATGCATACGCATACTAACACATTTTTACCGTTCTTGCTTTCCGCTGGCCCGCCGCCTCTCCTTTAATACACAATCCACTGAACGCAAAGGAGAACTCAAACAAAGCAAGCAACTTGCGCTGGCTTGTCGTATATGAGACGCACAAACTGCGCAAAATAAAAATACCCCTTGTCCTAATATTCAATTATTGTCAATAAAACTCAAATACATAATTTTAATATACAGATAGCTTATTTTCAGTATTTGAATACAAAATACGTGTAATAAGTGTTAGTTTATTTATATATATACAACTTGCTTCATTTGTTTTGAGTGCCCTCTCTTATTATCATAATATAAATGAACATGAAAAATATAAATAATATTTAAGTTTCTTAACGTTTAGCTAGTTAATTGCACAAAGTTCATATGAAGTCTATACCACCCTTTTTTGCTGAGCAGCAGCAGGCAGATCGAAGCAAAAGTCTAAAATCGTCGATTTCAAATTTTGTGACAACAACAAGAGAACTGAAGCGCGGCAACAATTAATTATGCCTTACGCTTCGCACACTTTGCAATCAAAACAAAAACCCTCAACAATTATGGCCGCTTTAATTATACTCGATACCGAAGGTAAAGAGTATATTGAGTTTGTGCAATGTCCGTCATGGTGTCTGTCCGTCTGTCCGTCTGAATGAACGCAACTTTTTTCCACACCCTTCAAGCTAGAGACTTGAAACTTTCCAAATCTCTTTATCTATGGGATAGTAAATTAAAGTGTCGAGATGGGGGTTCTACGATAACTGGGGGGCTGGCAAATCGATAAATTCGATAACTCAAAACCGATAAATCCATATATTTCGCACATCCTTACAGCTAGAACTACCAAATTTGGTAAGAAGATAGCTACTAGCAACCTCCAAAAACTGCATCAAAAATTTTGGAGCCACGCCCTCCCATTCCGCCCCCAGCCCACCCCCTCGCATTTTAAAGTCAAAATAGCCCATATCTCCCACAGTTTTTGAGCTACAGCCACCAAATTTGGTGCCAAGATAGGTGATGATGACCCCCTAAAAACCGCACCAAAAGTTTGGATGCCACGCCCACCGATACTGCCCTAGCAATCAGGCCTCTTTTTACCGGTTTTAATACTGGTATCGAGTATGCCGCAGTCGGTTGCGTCCGACTGCAACGTTTCTACTTGTTCTTTATAGAAAACTAGTAAGTGGCCCGCTTACTTCGCTGCGCGGATAGTTTATATAAATTTTAGCAATAGAAGATAGATACAAAATAAATAAATTAGAAAATATTTCACAAAATATTTAAGCAAAGTATTTAATATTCTCTTTTCCACGCCACCATTGAGGTAGAGAATATTGTGGTTTCCCCAGTATGCCTTATCCACTTATTGAATTTAATTTGCAATTATTAACAACTTTAAGAGCTTCTTTATAAACGACATTGGTTGTTTTTCCGTCAGGTGCTAATACAAATAAGATTTTTGGTGAACTGACTCTTGAGCAGGCTACATAAAATTGGCCATGAGAAAAACAATCGTGTCTTAAGTCTAGTCCGGCTAATTTAAGAGTTTGTCCCTGTGATTTATTAATTGTTAAGGCAAAGCAAACTTTTAAAGGAAATTGCAATCTTTTAAATTGAATTGGCAATTCAGAATCAGAAGGTATTAATGGAATTCTCGGTATAAAAATCGTTTTCCCTATACCATTGCCAGTAAAGATAATTGATTCGACAACATTCTTATGAAGGGCTTTAACTTGCAATCTTGTACCATTGCACAGTTTTGGCGGCTTCAAGTTGCGAATCAACATTACAGGTGAACCAATCTTTAAAGTTAATTTATGTTGAGGCAGGCCAGCCGGATTTAATGAATTAAGAAACTCGACGGGGTAATGAACTGCATCTTCGACTTCAGTCACAGAATCAATAGAGTTATATGTCATTTCTTCACTTTGAAATGATTTTAATAAAAACTCGTTTATTTCCAATGCATTGTCATTTCTCGCAGTCAAAATAGCACGTTCTGAAAACCATTCGAGTGATTTTTCAGAGATATTTGTAATATCCGGAAATATTTTTAGAGTTAGTTCTTCAATACTTTTCACAACATGACACAAAGTTGATGGTAAAGTTATTTTGCCATCATGGGTTGGAAATAATCCATTTCCTATTTGAAGAAGCATTTCTGCAAATTCACCAGATATGCTATCACCTTTTAAGTGCACTCGCATATTTTTCATTAATGCAAGTTTCTGAATTTTGGGCCACAAAATTGAAGACTTTAAGCACGCATTTATTTCATCTGCTCTTGTTCCTCTGGGGATCACTGGAAGAGTTTGTCGAAAATCACCAGCTAAGAGAACAGTTATGCCACCCATTAAGTATTCACTATCTCGAATGTCTTTCAAAGATCGATCTACAGCTGCAAAAGCACCTTTATGGGCCATAGTACACTCATCCCAAACAATAAGCTTGCAATCTTTGAGCACAGCAGCCATATTAGATTGCTTTGAAATTGAGCAATGTGGTGTTTCTAAACGAAACAAATTAAATGGAATCTTTAGAGTAGAATGCGCTGTGCGACCACCATTTAGTAAAGTGGCTGCGATACCGGAAGAAGCAACGGCCAATGTAATGTTTTAACTTTGCCAATAATAAATTTAAAAGAAACGTTTTACCTGTTCCACCAGGTGCATCTAAAAAATAGATTTCTCCTTTTTCTGCTTCAACGCTATGCAGTAACTTTTCGTATACTTGTTTTTGCTCAGCAGTAAGGAGTAGCTCATTATTAACAACAAAATTATAGCAATTATCGTAATTTGTTTCTCTATGATATTCATTATTTTGAACAATTTCCTCGGATCTGATTGGTAGTGGAAGTCCATAGTAAGTCAAGTTTTGACCACCAATAGACAGTACTATATCTTCAATGTACAAAAGACATTTATTAAATACATTATTCACAATACTTTGATCAATATTTCTGTCTTGTGAAATACGAAAGACTCTTAAAATATCTTCTGAGAAACTCTCTTTATAAGTATTCCAAAGTTTAAGAGCATCCGAAATTTGACAATATACTAACATTATTGCAAAAAGTTCCCTCAGTTTTGTAGGATTTTGACATATGACAGCTTCGGCTATAGTTGAATCCCAGTGCTTATCATCTTCTAGTAATCCTAGAGCTTTACACGCCAATTGAAATGATGCGTATGCTATACCATTAACGGTTTTTAAATTTGAAAATGAAGTTGGCCCTCTTACAAAATGTAGTAAAAGTCCTAAATAAAAACATTCTGTATTATTGGGATGAATAGTGTAAACTCTTCCCAAAGCTGAATCTCTTTTAACTCCAGGAAAATTTCGCACATCATGCCCTCGTTTTCTTCTTTGAAATTCTTTATTGTTCCATGTAAAATACGATGGAAATTCACAATATAGCGTTCTTGCAAACTCATCACGTGTGCATAGCTCAAAGAAGGCTAGCAAAGTGGTTTTAGGTGTAATGCTTAATCTGTCAAGTAATTGTTGCGGATTATTGGGGTTAAAATATATCCGTTGACCATTTTCTTAATGAACAGCTAAGTGTGTAATAGCCGGAAAACGTTCATGTATGGGAAATGCAAGGATTCTCCATACCGCTTCTGAGCTACTTATTTAACGGCCACTTTCGTACATATTAATTTCATTACGTTGGTCTTCAAGAGTAAATGATGCTTGATCACTGCCCTTGTTAACATATTTACAGATGTATTTAATAGACTTTACAGAACTGCATTACTCAACATTTATGTGAGCTTCAAATGTTCTCAAAAGTACACAGTTGTAAGGCACAACCCAACGATTATCTATGCAATTACCATTTATATTAATTGCATTACCTCCATCTTTTATCGCTCTTCTACGATATAGAGGGTAACTATCTCTTCCAGTCACAGTTTCTTTAAGTAATTGTCGAGGAAACCTTTTGGTACATTTTCCATTTTTCATGCATGGCGATTTATTATTAAATGCACCGCAAGGACCATGAATCATATTTGACTTAACAATGTTAAATAACAAAGGATCCTCATCTGCGTTTGGTATTTCGGCACAGATAATTATATCGATTTTATCTGGTCTTATTTTATTTTCTAACCAAAGTAAAATATGAATATGTGGTAAGCCCCGCTTTTGCCATTCCACAGAGTACATGAAACATTGCACGCTTCCAAACAAAGAACCTTTTATCAATAGTGACATTAAAGCTTTAACTTTAAAATGAAAAACTCGAGCTATAATATCGTGACGATCATGTGGCTTTTGACCCGGTATCAAAACACTTTTGATGTCATTCCATTGTGGATTGCAGGTGAATGTTATGAAAAGATCTGGTCGCCCATAATAGCGAACATATTTATTTATTTATTTATTGTCAGCTAAGAGCAGCTGACATTAAAATGAAATCAAAATTAATTTAAATTAAAAAATAGTTAAAATAATTTAAAATAAAAATATAGATTAATATATAAATCTGAAAATATAATCAAAAGTTAACGTTTAAGCTCTGGGAAATTCAATAAAAATTGAGTAGTCCAGCATTTGTTGCGAGGATTGGGAAAAACCCAATTAGACCAGCATTAGATTAGTAGTTAGTGGTTACGATTAGATAAAGCAAAAAAGATCGATCTTTTTAGTACTGGAGATGAGGCCTCCAAGGAGACAAGAGAATAAAGTTTGTTATAGTCAGAACATATAACACGAAATGGTTCATGAATATAAATAGTTGCTGAAGCAACGATCAAGGCTAAGGGGTAAAAAGTTACGTGAAGATCTAATTGGGATATTAAATTTAATTCGACTCAAAAAAACTGATGAGTCAATTTCACCATTAAGTAAGTTAGTAATAAATAATACTCCATGCATAGTTCTACGGTTTAACAGGGAGGGAAGATTAATCAAAAGGAGTCTACTTGAATACGGGGGTAAGTCTACTCCAGGAACCCAGTTAAAACTTCTAAGGGCAAATAGAAGAAATTTCTTCTGCTCAGATTCAATTCTATCCTGGTGAATCGAGTATTGTGGAGACCACACACAAGATCCATACTCCAGGATGGGACGAACTAGGGATGTATAAAGCGTTTTAGTGGTGTAGGGATCGTTAAACTCTTTCGACCACCGCTTGATGAAGCCAAAGACATTAATGGCCTTATTAACCATCGACGAAATATGAGACTCAAACTTTAGCTTAGGATCAAGAATAATGCCTAAATCTTTAATTTCAAACACGCGGTCAAGTGGTGAAGCATCAAGCAAGTAGTGAGCAGTATGAGGGGTACTTCTACAAAAAGACATTACTTTACATTTTGAACAGTTTAAATTGAGTAAGGCCGACAGCGCACACAAATCCGACTGTAGTAAGTTGCACAGAGAAGCTTGATTGTAGGTGAAACATAGTTTTACATCATCAGCAAACATATAAACAAAAGAGTTAGTAATAACAGCTGGAAGATCGTTAATAAACAAATTAAATAGCAAAGGACCAAGGTGGGGAACACCAGAGGTAACTAAAATAGGTTTAGATACCGACGATTTAAAAACTACTTTTTGTGTTCGGCCACACAAGTACTCCGAAAGCCACAATACGAGTTTTGATGGAAATCCAATAATATTTAATTTTTTAGGCAACAGAGAATGACTAACAGAATCAAATGCCTTACTAAAATCGGTGTAAACAACGTCAGTTTGCATTTTTCCTGAAACCCTTTGATAACAAGCGAAGTGAATTCAAGAAGGTTAGTGGTAGTAGATCTACGCCTAACAAAACCGTGTTGATAAGGCGATATAATTGAACTACATGTGTGTTGCAGTTGAGAACATATAATTTTTTCAAAGACTTTAGGAATGGCGGACAACTTGGATATGCCTCTATAATTTTTAACGTTAGACTTAGAAGAATTTTTATGGAGTGGAATAATAAAAGATTCCTTCCATATAGCAGGAAACACTGTTGAGTCAACAGACAAGTTAAATAATTTATGTAAGGGTTTACAAAGTGAATCCGCACAGTATCTAAGTATACAACCTGGCACTCCATCAGGACCAGGCAGATAGCCTGGTTTGATAGAGTTAAGGTCACTTTGAAGCGAAAGAACTAAATACGAAGATAAATCTAAAGTAGTTCCCGATTTTTAAAATTTTTTATATGATCTTGTCTTCGCGTTTTTCAATTTTGATAGTTCCCTCGTAAACCAAGGTGGTTTATTAACACTTGAAGAACGAGTGAGGGGAACACAAATATCCAAAAGCGAATTCAAGGTCCTATAAAATATGGCAATGGCAGTTTCTATATCACTACAAGAATAAAGGCGAGACCAATTAGTATGTTGAAGAAGATAATTTAATTTAGTAAAGTTAGTTTTACGAAAGCAACGGGTTTTTAATGTATTATTAGATATTGAACTAGGGTTAAGAATTTCGATGGATAGTTCTAAGGTTGGAAGGTAGGTATCTTCCGGAAGCACTAGAGGGGGTATTCTACAAGCATTACTGCAATCTGAGTCAGAAACAAATATTAAGTCCAACATTCTACCACTACAGTTATGCACCCTGTTAACTTGCGATAGGCCTAACTCCAGTAGGCCATCGATAAAATCATCAGAAGTGACTGGTAATATCGCCGAAGATGTGTCATTCACAGACCATACAACATGTGGCAGATTAAAATCAAAAACCACTATCAGATTATCCATATCTGTCAACAATGACGAAACTATTTGCAGGGCACTAAGATGGGATAAGTAAATGTTAGCATCAGATTGAGGAGTAATATAAGAACAAGTAACATAAAGTGAACGGCCGTTTAGTAATATTCTAACACATAAGAACTCTATGTCCGGAAGATCATGAGAATGAATCGGTTCAGAGGAAAAACAAGAGTCAACAGCAATGAGAACACCACCCCCCTTGCGGGAAGTGCGATCGCATCTGTACAAGTTATATTTAGAAGGAAAAACGGAATAATCAGAAATATAGGGTTTTAACCAGGTTTCTGTAAGTGCAACTATTTGTGAATCAAAAGATAGGCTGTTTACATATAATTTGGCAAGTTTAGTGTTAAGACCTCTAACATTTTGGTAAGCCAAGCTAATTAGTTTTTTGCCGACGACGTGGAGGGCACAGGGTGGCTAACAGGCTGTGCACTAGTAATCCTAATACCATTTTTATTAAAACTATCATTACGCCTATTCACATACTCCTTTACAACGAGCTGTGGCGGCCAAAACTTTTCAGAACAAATCGTCGTGAAAAAATCGGGCGGAACACTCAACTTAAAAGAAGATATGCTTCGGGCGTGTTTGAATTTAAATTTTTCCACCCTAATATGTGGGGACTCGATATAACTTTTAATGTAGGCACTAACATCCTCCGATGAAGTATCGGATGCTAGCCTAGACACAAAGATAAATTTGTTGATAGGCACAACCACAAGAGGCTTGGGAGTGCCGGCTGTACCTACAGTAGGATTACTAGGCACACAAGCTGTAGGATCAGAGGGCACTTGTAAAGGATTGTTAGCTGTGGTTAAGTTATTAATAGGATTTCTAGCTGGCGAGTTAAAAACCATTAATGGGCCAGCAATAGGCCCCGATGTGGGATTATTACTTGGCACCAGTAGTGGCTTGGTTGGCAGGACAGGTGGGACACTAGGTGGAAAAGGACCCGAAGTCTTTTTGCGCTTCGGAGATTCCGTCATGATCTTGCCATTTTTAAAATTCGCCTCAAGCTCCTTGAAAGCCGTATGCAGATTATTAAACGCTTTGTTCATAGATACAAAGCTTAGGTGAGTCTGCCTTATGAATTGAGCAGTTTCTTTCTCAACCTCATTGCAGGACTCACAATATCATTTCAGGCCAGAGTCAGCAACTAAGTAGTCCCTTATTTTGGCAGTAAAGCCAGCACATTTCATATGGATCGCGTTGTCACACAATCTACATAAAATAAAGTCTTGGTTGGTTGTACCAACCGTTTTACAATTCTTGCTGCAGCAAAAATAAAGAGAGCAAGAGAGCGTGAGCAGATAGAACCGTCGGATAAGAGCGGACGCAAGCGGAAGAGGACTGATGCTGAAAAGCGAGAGTAATAAAATTGACAAGCTGTTTGTTGTTAGTAGACACAGAATAAGCAAATGCAAATATATGTATATATGTATGAACGTATGTTTTCTTTAAGTAAGGCACTGCAGCGTCAGTTAAACTGCAAATTAAAGTGTATAAAAACTTGGCAAAGCTTTTTTTTGCAAACGTAAATAAGTACACGTATATTTGCAATCCCTGTTAGAATTATTTACCAGATTAAACAAATTTAAACACTGTAAACACAAAAGAACAATAAATACTTGAGAGCGTGTAAAAACACGACCGTCACCAACGAAAGACATTATGTGTATACAAGTTGTGGATCTTAGATCTAAACAACATCATTTCATCATTAAATATCTTATTATCAAAAAGGCATTCTTTACAACTATTTATAGTAAGCTTATCTAATGCAGACTTCTTTACACCCTTTGATTTTTTAACACAGCCACCCCGCTCAAGAGACAATGAATACATTTTCGCTCTGAGACCAACAAACTCCAGCATTCGTTTGCCACAGTTCTCATCCTTCATCATACCCAAGACTTTTTATTGCACCTCTTAATCCCGTATAACTTAGCTAACTCCTCAGGGTACTCGGACGTATCAAACTTCATTTCTACATCTTCAGCAATATCTGCGTAAAAGTCTTTAGTCTGTATTGAATATATGAACGAGTCTGTATCCATATAATTCAATGTGACTTTTTCTTGAAATTTTGGTTTAATATAATCGTAATGGAAATCATACATCTGCCATTTGGACAGTTCTAAAACTGTAAACCCTAAGTACATTGGCTTGTCATAAACATTATGAAGCCGCTGCATCTGAATAGCATACATGTCTTCAGCAAATTGCGCAGAGCTGTGAAAGCTAGTCTTTGCAATAAGCGAACGTGCACCTAATCGATTGCATGATGTGGTTTCCCACGAAGTGACAATCTTAACATCTTTACGTTTTTCAACGTTCTCCATTGTCTTCCCATATACTGCGTTATTTAAAAGTTTGAAAAAGTCTTTTTCAAAATTATTTTTCGATAAAGTTCTATGGGAAGTGTTAAGATCAATATATTTTCTTAGCAAAGGAGCCTGTTTAAATTTTAAAACTCGATGTACTTTCGATAATATTAAACCATTTCGCAAACATTGTTGAAGGTTTTTGTGATGTATCGAATATTTATTTTTTGACCTAAGGTCAGCAACACACCTTTGCTTCTGGTGTGGGTTTTTGGTTGAGCGGACAAAATGGTAGATCTTTATGATAATCATGTAATGTATCTGGATATAAAAGGTCTACTTCTAAAATATAACCATATTCAGAAGTTTCCTCTATTTGAGCAACATTTAATGCAGCAACCTCATCGTCACTCATCCATTGAAAACCAGTGTATGGATGACTTTGAGACATTGCCCAGCCATATAAATTATTTGCATCCAGATACATTAAATATTCAGATGGTTTGCTTGCGTCATACGCATCCATATACATGTGGTTGGCTTTGGAGTACCGTTTACAGCACTGAACCAAACCACCCCTAATACCATTCTGAATAAATCTATACATATCAATATCAGTAAGCAAATCTAATTCTATTTCGGTTGTTTTCAGCATAGCATCCCATGATAGACCAGGTGTGGTATAATAATGGGCAGGATCAAGAGAATAAATTTTCTTACATATTGCGCAAAAATTTTGAAAAACGTCAGTCAATAAAAGAACATCTGTTTTGAGATAGAGCTCCATATATTCTTTTAAAGTCTGACATTTGAAAACTTTCCATACATGCTGTGCATGTAAATAGTCCTTAGGCGAACATTCTTTATTAGTTAAAGTATTAAAGAACTTCTCCCTTGGAGGCAGACAGGTTTCAGCTAGTCGGCTTTCTGAGTCCAAAAACTCATATGGAAAGACTCCCTTTCTACGCAATAAATTAAACTCCTCCTCACAGGGATAAAAACGCTTAACGCTCTCAAAACATTCAGTACTCAGATTGCTACTTAAAGCATCTAAGCTGGTTGCCATAAAGCGAAACGTATCCAAAAATCTAATTTCTAAATTTTTGTCATGGGACGCTATGTATGTTAATTTGGAGAGTGATATATACAACTCCTTATTCAGTGGAAGTACTTTTATATCACCCTCCACTTTGTTAAGTTCCCTAACGAAAAGATGGGAGTCATACCGCGAAAAATTGTGTAATAAAAAGGGGACAAAAGGTGCAATTTGAAAATTAATATTGCAAACATTATGGACTGGACCCCTGTACTGGCCCGTTAAATGACAATGGTCACGCACTCGGTCGGTCCCCAGAATTTTCTTGCAGATATGGCAATTAACTGCTTTTCGAAAACTGGTTTCCTCCTCTGCACTCATTGTCATTGGTTTAATATTAGAGAGGTAGGTCGTGTAAATTTCACTTACATCTCTGACGAGAGATGTGACAAATTTGACACCTGCATCCTTACCAGTCTCTAAAACAAACTTATCTAAGGATGGGTCAAACGAGCACTTAATATAATATGAGAATGCTATAGGCACATGTAATGATGTAGCTGTAACATTCTCGCTCACTTTTGAATTGAGGGGGTAAGTATGCATTCGAAGTCTGCATACACTACAAACGGAACATCTAAACTACGATTAAAATTCTTAAATTTAAGACTTGCTTTTTCTAATGAGGGTAACGTTGAAACCATCTTGCCGCAATTCATCCGGTGCTCCGAAGATAACTTCTCGCTGTGGGAGAAGTTGAGGCAGGTGTTACAAAAGAAAAGCTGATGCGCGTTACCGGTCACCTGTGAGCTAACCAGTCTGTAAATATCAAAACAAAAGAAAATGTATTAGTAAGTACTAAGTATTAAGAAAATTGAAATTTTTACATACCTTGATAAACTTTTTATCCACACAAAATGCGCCCGTCCATCGCTCTCCAAAAGTAACAAACTTATATGCCGTTCCCTTTCCACCTCCGTTAAATACAGCGGGCCAACCACTTTTCCTTTTTCTTCGTCGAACCCAAACACGTTGATACTAATAGTGGAGTTCCGTCTTTCGAACACTTTAATTTGTGTGAGCGGAAGCGGAAACTCCAACTCCTCAAAATCTAATGTAAGTGTTTCACTTACATAGATTTTGGAATTGTCAATATTAATATTGTAACTCGAACATCTATCAGCATGGTTGGTGTTGCGTGGAGCTTTAAGGGCTGATATTAAAGCCCATTTAAAACAATATTCATCCTCGTTTCTCACATTTATAATCGCCTTTTTATCTCGCAGCACCTTTGGAGTTTCAATATACATAATTTGAAACTTTTAAAGGAGTGTATTTATTAATATTGCACTCCAATCTTATAACTTGGGACATTGTCCATCCGCTGTCCCTTTCCTGGAACTCATCCATTTTTTGCCGGATGAGTTCAGTATGCTGATTATAGACTTTTTCTATATGTCTTCCAGCAGTTAAAACAGACATATGTGTTTGATGCGACTTGACTTGCATCACCATCTCGTCTTGCTGAAATTTTATGTATTCCGCAAATAACTCAAAGTTTATCTTACACGATGTGTCAAACGACAACGTGAGGATGCGGTTTTTAAATCCACCTGAAATCTGCTCCACAGCACTATTAAGAGGTATAAAAACACGCATTTTTTGGATACTGGAGCGTTAATGTCCATTCCACTTTGAAAAAAGTACATTAACCTCACATGTGTTGCACCACTTTGTAGTCGGTTTGGGGGTGGCGGTGAAGATGTTGGTGGCGGTGTAGGGTATATTATTGTAGGTGTAGGCTGTGTTGTTGTTGTAGGTGGTACCGTATGCTGTGTTGTTGTATGTTGTGGCGGAGTGTGTGTTGGTGGAAGTGGTGGTGATGGGTGTGTTGGTGTAGGTGGTGGCGATGGGTGTGTTGTTGTAAGTGGTGTTGAAGGGTGTGTTGGGGAAGGTGGCGTTAAACATCTTCATAAGGGTGGTGGCTTTGCTTGTGATGATAGAGGTAGTGGTAGTGGTTTGCGATCCTGAAGTGTGCGGACTTGAATCGGTGCCGAAAATCTCAGATAAGTCGTTGGCTGCGGTGGTGGTGTACACAATGTTGTTTGAAGACATTTTACTCAATTTTTTTTTTTTTTTTTCAAAATTTAAAAACGCAAACGTTTTAAAACACGGAAGAAAAAAATTTTTAAAGTTAAGGCCCATTCCCAGCAAAAAAATTTCATTTATGAAAAGTGCTCAATTATTTCGTTAGGTTCCACATAAAGTATGGGTGACCAGCTGTGCCAAATATTTGTATGGCAAAATGTAAATAATTGTTGGTCACCTTGTTTAATTAATTCGTTCATTGTGTTAATAAATTGGAGAAAAATAAATAAAAAGACATGGAAAATAGTGATTTCTTGATGGCATTAGCTGCTTTTATGATTCTAAGGAGAAGGAGGAAAGCTAATGAGCTAAGTCGAAGCTTGCCGCGCCGTAAATGTTGGGTAAACCCTTATTTACTAGAAAGGGGTGAAAAGGGACGATTCAAAAACGACGTAAGTTTTGAAATAACTTGTACATATGTATGTAAATTATCTTGTACATATTTAATAGTTTCAGAATATGATATACACCCCGGCGGTGTTTTACCAAAATTTTCATATGAGTGAGACGTGTTTCAATTGGCTATTTAATTTGGTTGAGCCGCACTTGGTGGCAAAACGGAATACTCGTCCTGATGCGATACCATTGAAAGCCAAGTTAGCAATGGTTTTAGAGTGAGTATGTTAATAATGTAATTAAAGTACACAATGAACTTATGGTACAACGTATTTTAGATATTTTGCGACTGGAGATCTGCAAAGCCATGTTAGCTGTATATACCGTATTAGTCCGCAACATGTTGGTCGGACGATTGACCTTGTATGTAATGCTATTTGCATTGTCTTAAAAGAAGAGATTCCAATTTGGACACAGGCAAATATGTTAATGTGGGCCAACGATTTTATGACCAAGTGGAACTTTCCAAACACAGTTGGCGCAATAGATGGCAAGCACATAGCCATA
Source organism: Scaptomyza montana (assembly GCA_018904305.1). Classification (NCBI taxonomy): domain Eukaryota; kingdom Metazoa; phylum Arthropoda; class Insecta; order Diptera; family Drosophilidae; genus Scaptomyza; species Scaptomyza montana. The sequence goes on from JAEIGR010000113.1 coordinate 276,863, forward strand.
GTAAAACCAACAAACAGTGGCAGCGCCTTCTACAACTATAAAGTAAGTTAAACAACATGATAATTAATGCATATATGTATATAAAGGAATCAATTATTTTTTCATCTAGTGTTTTTTTTCCATTATTCTGATGGCTGCTTGCGACGCATCTTGTCGCTTTACCTACATTGATGTTGGTGCTTATGGAAGCGAAGGCGATATGAGCGCCTTCTCACATTGCTCGCTTGGGAAAGCAGTTATGACAGATAGCCTACCTTTTCCGCCAGACAACGTTCTCAATGGAGTTGCAACTCCATATTTTATTGTTAAAGACGATGCGTTTCCTCTACACAAGAGGATTATGAAGCCATACGGGTCGCGCTCACTCAGCGTACCCGAACGTGTTTTCAATTATAGGCTCAGCCGAGGTCGCCGCTGCATTGAAAATGCATTTGGCATTTTGACCGCCAAATGGATGGCTGTGCAAAGGACTTTGAGGTGTCACCCTGAAAGAGCACAAAAAATAGCTTCAGCCTGCTGTTATCTGCACAACCTACTTATGCGTCTTAATCCAATTGATTATAGGGCTCAGGATCAAGAGGCGTATCAAGTTGAAATCACTCCTGATATTGGGTCGGAAAGCATTAGGGGACGCCTGGAAGATTATCCAAAATTTGTAAGAAATAACATTAAGGAATATGTTAACTCAAGCGAAATTTCTGTTCCTTGGCAAAATAAATTGGCTGGTGTTTAAATTAAATAAAACATTGAAATAAATTATATTTGAATTTTATTGATCTCCTTGTTCCTGCTCATAAGCTTTAATTTTAGAATATATTAAATTTGTAATCTCCACTTCCACGTCAGTGGCTAGGTTTGGCGGAAGACGACTCAATAAATTATTCCAAAATGGAAATATATCCCGATTGACAGGCTTTGGGGCATTAAAGTATTTGTCTATAATGCCCACCAGTTGCTGATCGGTTGGGTCAAGCTCGTTAGCCTTGGGCTTCTTTCTTTTATACGTGTAGGCACTAGATGTACTGGGTTCATTTGACTCTGTCTCTATAGTTGCGCTGCTGTCGTCAAATAAAAATTCCATTGAGTCAGCAGCCGGTGACGCCAAGGGTGTAGAGCAATTGGCTGGGCTCTCTCTTTCAATTAAATCGCTGAATGTCGTCACCCTCTCCGTAGTTAAACTTGGCAAAAAGTCCATGTACTGGGCGAATTCCCAATCTATAGCGTCCCCAACACTCTGCTGCTTCTGCAAGTTTCCACCAGCGCTTCCACTTTTTAATTTTTTATTGCGATGATAACGCAAACTGTCTTTTAGGCTGCTCCAAGCGTTTTTGCATTCGGCAACTAAAATATGATATTTTTTTTCTAATATTATATGCCTATTATAAAAGCAAACAATCAACTCACCATCTTTATTCACATCCGCACCAACACACTCCCAGGCGCTTCTTGTTGGTACGTTGTCTGCGTATTTTTTTGATTTTATATTCCAAATTGCTTCATATTTTTGGATTGCTTTTATTAAATCGATTTTATCTTCTCGACGGAAGTTTTCAAATCGCTTTCTTTTTAAATTCTTTTGTGTGTCCATTTATAATGCTATGCGGAATAATTGTAGAGCTATTATTCCGTTTTTAAGAACAGCTGATTTTGGAATCCACAATTGTTCCACTATCGGAACTATCGATTAACTTTTCTGATGGTTGCTGGGAATTTAAAAACGGAAAGCATGCACGAAAATTTTTGACAATTGTTTTTTTTATATAGAGTTGCACATAAAAATTCCGTTTCGCAGCTGCTGGGAATGGGCCTTTACACTTGTAAATTTTGAGAGCTACTGATGGTTTTTTCAGTCCAAAGTACCTCTTTTATGCGTTTTGAAGTCAATGCAGGATATAAAATTTTCCTAGCACTTGACCAAAATAAAACAAGTGGAAACGTTGCAGTCGGACGCAACCGACTGCGGCATACTCGATACCAGAATTAAAACCGGTAAAAAGAGGCCTGAATGCAAAGGGTTACGGATCCGGCAGGGGTTTAAGCTGCCTTAAAGATTATCCGATGCAGATGGGGATGCCACCGGCTATCTTCATACCAAATTTGGTGACTCTAGCTCAAAATTTGTAAAAGGTGGGGAAAGGGGGGGCTGGGGGCGGTTTGGGTGGGCGTGGCATCCAAACTTGTGATGCAGATCTTTGTGGAATGTCAATTGTTATCTTCATACCAAATTTGGTGACTCTAGCTCGAAATTTGTAATAAGTGGGGAAAGGGGGGGCTGGGGGTGGTATGGGTGGGCGTGACATCCAAATTTTTTATGCAGATCTTTGTGGAATGTCAATTGCTATCTATAAACCAAATTTGTTGACTCTAGCTCGAAGTTTAAAACAGATGGGGACAGGGGGGCTGAGGGCGGTAAGGGTGGGCGTGGCATCCAAATTTTTGATGCATATCTTTGTAAAATGTCAATTGCTATCTTCATACCAAATTTGGTGACTCTAGCTCGAAATTTGTAATAAGTGGGGAAAGAGGGGCTGGGGGCGGTATGGGTGGGCGTGGAATCCAAATTTTTGATGCAGATCTTTCTGAAATGTCAAATGCTATCTTCATACCAAATTTGGTGACTCTAGCTCGAAAATTGTAAAAAGTGGGGAAAGGGGGGCGAAATGGAGGGCGTGGCTCCAAAAATTTGATGCAGATTTTTGGGGGTCGTTGCCAGCTATCTTCCTATCAAATTTGGTGGCTCTAGCTCCACAACTCTGGAAGATACACGCATTCCCGTTTTTGACGAAGCGTTGGGGTGGATGGGGGCGGCTAGGGCAGTATTGGTGGGCGTGGCATCCAAACTTTTGATGCAGTTTTTGGGGGGTCATCAACACCTATCTTGGCACCAAATTTGGTGGCTCTAGCTCAAAAACTGTGGGAGATATAGCCATTTCTGATTTCAAAATGCGGTGGGGCTGGGGGCGGAATGGGTGGGAGTGGCTCCAAAACTTTGATGCAGTTTTTTGGGGGTCGTTACCAACTATCTTCCCACCAAATTTGGAGGCTCTAGCTCCACAACTCTGGAAGATACACGCATTCCCGTTTTTGACGAAGCGTTGGGGCACATGGGGGTGGCTGGGGCAGTATTGGTGGGCGTGGCATCCAATCTTTTGATGCAGTTTTTGAGGGGTCATCATCACCTATCTTGGCACCAAATTTGGTGGCTATAGCTCAAAAACTGTGGGAGATATAGGCTTTTTAACTTTAAAATTCGGGGGGCTGGGGGCGGAATGGGGGGCGTGGCTCCAAAATTTTTGATGCAGTTTTTTGGGGGTTGCTAGTAGCTATCTTCTTACCAAATTTGGTACTTCTAGCTGTAAGGATGTGCGAAATATGTGGATTTATCGTTTTTGAGTTATCGAATTTATCGATTTGCCAGCCCCCCAGTTATCGTAGAACACCCACCTTGACACTTTAATTTACTATCCCATAGATAAAGAGAATTGGAAAGTTTCAAGTCTCTAGCTTGAAGGGTGTGGAAAAAAGTTGCGAACATACGGACGGACAGACGGACAGACGGACAGACGGACAGACGGACGGACACCATGACGGACATTGCACAAAGTCAATATACTCTTTACCTTCGGTATCGAGTATAAACAGGTATATATAATATATATATATATATAATATCAAAGGTTAGAAAGGGATGGCGCTTAATATTTATATATCAAGCCCAAAGGAATGGAAAATAGTATTCATCTTAAGGATGGTGGGGACCAATCAAAATCGTATAAGGGGGCGTGGCTTATTAAATTAATACAAGCAGGATCACTGGGCGTGGCTTATTAAATTAAAACAAGCATTATCACTTTCCCCCTCTAACACACATTCTCCTTCGAACACTTTCCCCCTATAACTCTTTCCCCCTCTAACACACATTCTCCTTCTAGCACTTTCCCCCTCTAGCTCTTTCCCCCTCTAACATACATTCTCCTTCTAACACTTTCTCTCCCTAACTCTTTCCCCCTCTAACACATTTGAATCTTAAGCTACAAGTATCAATACTATTGATTTGAAGCAATGTATTGATCCTGCCGCTGCTGCTGCTGCTGCGTAGGAAAATTCCCATCTCTTGTTTACAGAACCCCAGTACATCGAACAAGCGTTCGCTTTTCTCTATTCTCTATCCTTACTTCCTTTGATCACTGGTTATCACAACCATAATTATTCATTTATTGACGTGTGTTGCAGGTTTATAATGCCACGCACGTCAAAGAGGCGCCCTCTCGACTCTCTCTTATCTATCCTTTCTTCCTGTGCACACTGCACCTCATGACCATAAACAGGTTTACAATGCCACGCACGTCAAAGAGGCGCACAATTGACTCTCTCTTATCTATCCTTTCTTCCTGTGTACACTGCACCTCATGACCATAAACAGGTTTACAATGCCACGCACGTCAAAGAGGCGCACAATTGACTCTAACACTAGTTAGGTAAAGGCCTGTACGCAGGCGCCTGTACAGCTCCCGTACAGCAAAAACTTCATATAAAAAAAATGGTCCCGTACAGCTTCAGTACAGTACGTACATTTAAGGTCTGCAGTTCTGTTAGCTACTGCTGGTACGGTAGTGTTGAACAATGAAAATGTTAAAATGTTATGTTAAAATGCTACGGGCAGTAAATAGCTTTCAGCAGCTATTTACGGTTGTAAAAAATGCAACAACATGTCGGGCAAGAGCCGGCTTATAAATTTTTCGGATAATATTAACAAAGTTGACCTAATTCAGGCTTCAATAGAGCCATACTTATTGTTTTGGCAGTCAATGCTGCGCAAGAAGTAATGAATAAAAATATATTTATTAAATAATAAGATACAATTTAAATAACATATTAACTGGATTGTACTGCCACTGATCTATGGCAGGGTATAGATTATTAGAAGCAGGGCGTTGGCTGAACTCAAACACAAAACTAGCGCGCGAATCATTATTTTGAAATCAAGTGTACAAAACACAGTTGCATTTCCGATTTATTTAAAAAAACAATTAGCCTACCGCCACAATATGTGAATTTTTCAACACTTGTCGTTACAGCCGTAAAACTCATGTATACTGTACGGGAGCTGTACGGGGCTCATGCGTACAGGCCTTAAATAACCAAATCTGTTCCTCTGATCACTGCTTTCACAGATGCTGCTGGTAAAGTGGTGGGCTAGGAATGTTAATCCTTTGTTCTCCACCTAAGTCTAATTAAAGCGGGCACGATCATGAAAAAAAAGGGTCATAAATTATCATATTGAAGGGGCGATAAAAGGGTCATAAATTATTATATTGAAGGGGAGATAAAAGGGTCAAAAAAAAGGGGGCGATAAAAAGGGTCATAAAATTTAATGGGGTCATAAATTGTCGGCATCCCTTTGGGGTAGAACCGGCAGTTCCCTACTACTAAAACAAAATAAATAATTAATAATAAATAAAATTTGATAAAATTTATAATAAATAAAATTTAATAAAAATTAATAATACATAAAAATTTAAAAAATTTATAATAAATAAAATTTAATAAAAATTAATAATAAATAAAATTTAATAAAAATTAATAATAAATAAAATTTAATAAAATTAATAATAAATAAAATTTAATAAAATTAATAATAAATAAAATTTAATAAAATTAATAATAAATAAAATTTAATTAAATTAATAATAGATAAAAATTTAAAAAAAAATAAAAAAATTCATAATAGATAAAATTTAATAAAATTAATAATTAATAAAACTTAATAAAGGGAAAAATTATTTATACAAAAATTAATAGAGCGAAAGATATGGAAAAAATTTAACTAGAAAAAAATCTTAATAAAAATCTAAAAGGAAAACAAAAAATCTAAAGAACAACAACAACGTAGAGAAAACAACTACAACGAAAATATATATAAAGCTAACAATGGATGGGCCGAACGATGCGTCTCCGAAGGATCGGGTCAACCCACGAGTGGGTGTGCGCTGGATCTACCATATCCGGAAAGAAGAATTAGAACGGGTTGCGCAAGAACTTGGCTTGGATCGAGTAGGAAAGGTGGATGAACTTCGAAAACGGGTATGTACTTTCATCAAAGACGGGGGTCATTGTACTGAAGTCTGGACGCGGTTGGCCGAATGGAGGCGCAATTCGCCAAAGGACCAGAACCGCCCGCTGCGCTCGACGTTTTGACCTTAGGTTCGCGTCAGCGTCAGAAATCTGAATCTGACCTACTGACGCTGTCGGGGTCGCCAGGGGGGCTGTTCCCGCCATTCAGCCACGCGCGACAGATGCCGCCTTAAGGGCAGAACACTAAAAGAGACCTCACCGGTAAGGTGCGTATTGCCATCGGTATGCTCACCTTTGAATAGCACCCAGGTGGGGCCCGGGGGTCGTGGACCTTACACAAGGTTCGACTATGGGGGAGTCAGCAATGGGAGGCATTACATGGTCGTCCCAGAGCAAGTCAGAAAATGGGGAATAAAATTCGACGGGTACGCTGACCCACTCGTGTTCGTAGAGGCATTGGAGGAGCGTGCGAGAACGTACGAAATAGATTTAGATCGCATCCCCAGAGCAATGAGCGAAGCGTTCACCGGCATGGCAGCGAGTTGGTTTTCGACGAGAGTCCTGAGGGACGCGACGTGGGGAGTGTTTAAGAAAACCTTTCTGGATTTCGTCCTGCCTCCCAAGTACTTCAGATGAGATAAGGGCCCGTAGGCAACGCGTAGGGGAGGATTATAAAGAGTATCTGGTCAGTTTGAAAAGACTTATGCGACACGCCGATTATAGTCCCGATTAAGAGCTGGATAGGGTGTATGAGAACCTCACGCGGGTTTATCGGTTATATATTCGGAGGAAGGATTTCGCGAGCCTAGCAGAATTGACGCGGATAGCCGCAGAGTTTGAAAATATACCAAGTCAGGACCACGGGGAAACGGCGCATAGCCAAGAGACAGGTTTTAGACATTTGGGCGGACTAGGAGGCGTTAACGATCCCGCAAGGCAAGCGAACCCTTTTCGGAGCCCACCAGCACAAGTACCGTTGGTAAGGAGCGAGCCGGGTAGCCATACAGTCACTGAGCGTGAAAAGATTTCGAATGGCATGGTGGGGCATGAACAGGTCAGGCCGACAGAAGGGAGTCGCGTATGCTACAACTGCTCGCAAGAGGGACACTTTGCCAGGGAATGTACGAACCCAAAAGTGTTGTTCTGCAGACAATGCGGTACGCGAGGCAGGAGTAGTGGGGCGTGTTGTGGAAGGAAAGTGGAAAACGGACAGCCGCGTCATCCGGAATGGGATCGGATGGGCGCCGGCAGAAACCAGTCCCAGAATTAATATACCCACTCAGCGTCGAAAAGAATCGCATAGTCGCCACGGTGAAGATCGGAGACCGAACGGCGAGGGCGACAGTCGATACTGGAGCTACTAGGAGCTTCGTGAGTGAGGAGTTCCTCAGAGAGCATGAAGCGAAAGGAGAAGTGTTGGCAGCAACCGCGAACACGCATCTAGCGGACGGGTCAAAGGTGGCAATAAATAAGCTGTTACGGATAAAGGTGGGGCTAGTTAGCAAAGAAATACTGATGGACATGCTCGTAATGCCATCCATGTTGGATAATCTAATTCTGGGAATGGACTTTCTATGCAAGATGGGTACGACCATAAAGTGCGGTGAGGCGAAATTAGTCCTACAAAGCGTTGACGCTCCGGCCGAGCCGAGTTACAGAGCCGAAGAGAAGCCTGAGGGGGACAAGACACGCGGTATGAGAGACGAAAAACGATAGAATGTCCTGGGGACATATCGCAAGGAAAACGCCACGCCAGCCAAGCGAGAGGGCGACCGAGACGCAGTTACAGTCGTCAAGGAGCCATAACTGGGCCAGTTGGGAAGTACAAGAGAAGAGGCACCTCAGGATGGAGACCCCAAATCCCAGGCAGGTTCGAGATCAGAGGGCACCACCGTGGAAGAAGCGGAGTGGCCAGTGGATTTGGAGCCACACAGGAGTTTTTGAAAGCGGAGTTACAGCTTTTCGAAGGGCTAAAAGGAGTGTCCCACGTGGCTGAGCATCGGATTATCTTGAAGGATAATAAACCTATCAAGCAGAGGTATTATCCCAAGAATCCCGCAATGCAGCGCGTGATCGACCAGCAAGTGGATGAATTGATAGAAGCAGGAGCCATAGAGCCGTCAAGGAGCCCGCACAGTGCCCCGAGCGTACTCGTCCGGAAGAAGACGAACGACTGGAGAATGTGCGTGGATTATAGGCAGCTCAATGCACAGTCAATACCAGACGCGTACCCTGTGCCAAGTTACATTACAACATTGGATTTGAAACACGGTTATTGGCAGATCCCCATGGCGACGGACAGCAGAGAATGCACGGCATTTACGGTGCCCGGTCGAGGGCTATTCCAATGGCGAGTCATGCCATTCGGACTGCACTCGGCCGGTGCAACTTTCCAGAGAGCATTGGATACGGTAATCGGCCCAGAGATGGAGCCTCACGCGTTTGCCTACCTGGACGATATCATAGTGATCAGCGCAACGAAGGAACAGCATTTGGAGAACTTAAAGGAAGTCTTTCGCCGGCTGAGGGCAGCAAATCTGAAGCTAAACAGGAAAAAGTGCTCGTTCTTCCGCAGGAAGTTAGTCTACCTAGGACACTTGGTAAGCGCCGAAGGGATTCAGACGGATCCATCGAAGGTCGAAGCAATAAGCAATCTGAAGGCCCCGACAAACTTGAAGGAGCTGAGACGTTGCCTAGGGATGGCGTCCTGGTACAGGCGCTTCGTGCCCAACTTCACGACGGTGGTACAGCCGATGACACTCCTGCTGAAGAAGGCTAAGAAATGGTCGTGGAATGCGAAACAGCAAACGGCATTAGACAGCTTAAAACACTGTCTGACGACCGCCCCCTTTCTCGCGTGTCCCGATTTTTCCGAAAAGTTTACGTTGCAAACGGATGCCAGCGACTACGGTCTAGTAGCAGTGTTGACGCAGACCATCGACCAACAAGAGCGAGTCATCGCCTACGCAAGTCGGAAGCTATCCAAGGCCGAGGAAAACTATTCGGCAACCGAGAAGGAATGCCTGGCAATAGTTTGGTCGATTCGGAAGCTGAAATGCTATCTAGAGGGATATCGTTTCGATGTAGTGACGGACCATATGGCATTAAAGTGGTTGGATTCAATAGAGAGCCCGTCGGGAAGAATCGCGCGCTGGGCGTTAGAGCTTCAGCAATACCAGTTCGATGTACGGTACAGGAAAGGAAAGCTCAACGTGGTAGCGGATGCATTGTCGCGAGATCCGTTGGAAAAAATCCAGCAAGTCGTATTCCAGCAATCCCCAGGGAAGTGGATTCAAGGAATGAGAGACAAAATCGCTAAGGAACCAGCTAAGTATGCAGATTAAGTCGAGGAGAATGGACAGCTGTACCGACACTTGGGCCACCGCGTGGACTATGAGGACTACATCCCATGGAAGTTGTGCGTCGACGAAGAACATAGGAAAAGAGTGTTAAACGAATGCCACGATGCACCGACGGCAGGACACCAAGGGATCCGCAAGACGATAATGAGGCTATCGCAGCGTTACTACTGGCCGGGTATGTTTCGGGACGCAGCCAAATACGTCAAATGCTGCGAGACATGTCAGAAATTCAAGACGGAGCAGAGGAAGCCAGCCGGATACATGCTGACCCGCCAAGTGGCAGAACCAATGGTCATTCTGTGCGCGGATTTTGTGGGCCCCCTAACGCGATCAAAACAAGGCAACACGATGCTGTTAGTGTTTCACGATGCGTTTACGAAGTGGGTAGAATTGGTTCCCCTGAGACGAGCGACAGCGGCCACGTTGCAAAAGGCCTTTCGCGAGCGCATTTTATGCCGGTTCGGGGTACCCAAAAGGTTTGTCTGCGACAACGGAGTGCAGATCGCAAGTCGGATTTCAAAGAATTTTTGAGTTCGCTGGGCGTGGAGATGGAACATACCGCCTCGTACTGCCCACAGGAAAACCCGACTGAGAGGACTAACAGGACGGTGAAAACGATGATTGCCCAATACATATCTGGAAATCAAAGTTCGTGGGATCAGTTAATTCCAGAAATTTCACTAGCCGTCAACTCAAGCATTGCGGATTCGACTGGATTCTCCCATGCATTCTTGATGCAAGGAAGGGAACCGCGTCTGCCAGCCACATTATATGAGGAGAAAACACCAGGCACGGGAAGCACACCGCAAACGCCAGAAGAAAAGGCAAACAGGTTAAGAAAGGTGTTCGACATAGCGCGAAGTAACCAGCAACGAGCTTCGAAAGACCAGGGCAGGAATTATAACCTGAGAAGGAGAGAATGGCGCCCCAGTCTCAACGAATTGGTGCTACTGAGAACACACCAGTTATCTAAAGCTAGTGATGGGTTTGCTGCAAAGTTAGCTGCGAAGTACGACGGGCCCTTTCGCGTAGAAAAGTTCGTTTCGCCAAACGTAGTACGCCTGGTTAAACTTGGAGAACGCAAGAGACGGACTGCCAGCATTTCGCAACTGAAGCCTTTTCACCAAGAAAACGACGATCATAAAGCAAGCCAACAACATGAGGACAAACCAGACGAAAGCCACTCGTCAACGTAAACGCATCTAAAACTGCCGAAACGGGTTTTTTTTAATCGTAAATTTTTTTCCCCACTTTCAAAACAAAAAAAAAATCCAGTCACTAACAACTAATCTTGCCAAATGTATAAAATTTTTCAACAATTTCATCAACATTTCAGAGAAAGATGGACGATATCATATCGATCAGCAGCGGCGACGAGTCAGACACGACGGTCGAACGTGTCGACGAAAAGGGTGCTCACGGACGAAAGTCACGTGCGGAGAGCGGAGAAGAGTCGGACACGACGGCCGAGGGAGCTAACGAAGCGGGTGCCTGCGGACAGCAGTCACGCACGGATAGCGACGGAAGAAGCGAGGAGGAGCCGAATAGTACTGGCGACGAAGAATCCGACACGACGGTCGAGGGAGCAGACGAAACGGGTGCCTACGGACAGCGGTCACGTACGGACAGCGAAGATGAGTCAACCCATGGACAGCACGTCCATGTGGAAGACATCATCGACGAGGATTCGGAAGATGGTTACGCAGCCGAGGACGACAACCCAAGCGCACACCAGCGTTCGCGAGACCCACGTCGGGGTCACCCAAGATACGCACAGCACGAGAGGAAAAACTCGCCTCCCACATATTTGCACACGATGTACACTCACGAAGAGGCATTGGCATACAGACTGGAAGGCGCAGTTGTCCTAAAAATGACAAAAACAACGACAATAGTCATCACGGCACCAGACGTTAAGGCACCGGCACCATGTGTGGAAGAGCCACCCTCACCTGTCAAGCTACAGGCTATCGAGGAAGGAAGCTTGCAAGACGACCAAGTGACACATCTGAGAGCACCAACCCCGGATACAAGCGACGGAGACAAGAACAGGAGCGAAACCCGAAACGCCAAGCGCACACGGAGCGAGAGGGAAGAGGAATTCGAAGGAGTATTCGGATGGGAGGAAGGACTGGAAGACCAACTGGATACAGACAACATACCGTCCTGCAGCCGGAAATCAAACCACCAAAAGATGTGCCCCGTCATCCGCTGGGACATCCCAGATTCATGGGTGGTGCTGGCAAACGAGTATATATTAACAGCAACCGCCATTCCAGCTATCAAGCGCGAGTTGGAAAGAAATAAGTGGAACAACCGACGCAGATGGTTCCAGGTGTGAACGTACGACGACTGTTTCGAAGTTACCCAACACCAATCAGGCGGGGTAACAATCACGAAACGTGAAAGACCGCAGTTCTATGACAACGTCCAGTCGATCAGGGAAGAACGGTCAACGGGAACCACACAAAGAACCCAGGCACAAACCCCATACTCGTGGAACGTGCTACCAAGGGGCGAAGTGCTGTCACCAGTAGCGATACGGAAAAAAGAAAAATGGCTGGGGAAAAAGCCTAGGACGGAAAGAGGCGAGAGGGCAACGGTGGTAGCGGGAGCGACCATATACAATGTGACCAGACACCCCGCAGGCAGGGTCACAGTCTCGAAGAAAGGGGGGGTGTGAGGTAGGTTGCCCACCGGCCTCCCCCACATTTATATTATTATAATTATTAATATGTTTGAACCCTTAGACTAAGAACACTGTTAATTCATAATAAACCATAGTCTAGGAGACTCTATTATTTACACATAAACATAAAATACAATTATAACACTAGCGCGTAACATAACCTACGATCAGAAGATAATCAAGAGAGAAAAGGTGAACTAGCATAAGAGAAGAGAGCTGGCTGGCGTAAGAGAGGGCCGAACAACCGAATTCTCACGACCCACAACCTCAAATGTCGCGATCCACAAGCGACGAAGGCAGCGATGAAGGCAAGCTCAGGCCGAGCGCGAGACCGGCGAATCAATTGCCCAGTAGAGCAACAGGAGTGCGGACGTGAGATTTCGCAGCGGTGCTCAAGTTCAGACAACAAGCGTAAGACGAAGAAAAAGGAATCATTAGCAGTAACATTGTAAAGAAGCGTACAGCAGTCATCGACAGTAATTTATAAGGCGTAGAGCGCGGAGTAAGTAAGTACAAACAGAGTCGAATAAAGTGAATTGAAATAACCCAAACCCTCATCACGTGTTATATATTGCCACGCAAGACAAGTACCACGTTACGCCCATATATATATACGCACAAATATATATACACGCGCGCGGGTGTCCGACACGCTACGACCAAATTTCGTGGAGATTAGATATTTGAGAAGTCGGCGGAGGGCATAAGACGGAGTCTCCGCTGAATGTGCATCATCCCCGAAATCCCTGCTTTTCAGCTGCGAAACTCCGGGGTTATATTGGTAACGCGAACTTGCCTCTAAAAAGCTAACGCGTCTCAGTAATAAATAAATTATTTCTTGTACGCGAGCCTTGGCCAGACTGAGATCTGTACCTCGGCTAATAAACCAACCTTACAAGTTTTTAATTGTTTTGGTTTATTTACATGCTGTTTTGATTTGTTTTACAATGCCTACTATGCAATTATTCATTATTTGTTTCTTAGTAATTGTGCCATATACTGTATTATTATTTATAAAATATTTTTCTTGAATATTTTCTGTTACAATATTATCGTTCTCATCTGGGTAGGGTATTATTTCGAAAATAGGTGTTTTGCTAATTTCTTGTGGAATATGTGATATTATATAAGTTTCTTTTGTATCAGTTTTTAACCAAGTTGATGTTTTAATATTAAGAATTTTCTCTGGTGTAACATGCAATAAGTAATCGTGCTTTAGTAATTTAGGGTTGAATATGCCTAATCTAGTTAGTTGCATTCCCATCTCTATGTCTTCTATGTATTCGGTGAAATGTTCTAAATTGAAAATTAATAAATCAAGTTTCTTGTTCTTTTCTTCTTTTGTTTTAAATGTGTTCATGGTCTCAATTGCTTTGTTAATTGTTTCGATTATTTGGTTTAGTTCACTAACTTGATCGCTGTTCTCGGCTAAGTTACTTATCTTCTGTTCTAGTTCGTCTCTGTCATCTGTATCTAATGTTCCGAATAAGTATTTATATGTTTTTCCTACTAAATTTATTAGTCCTCTCTTTTGTCTTTTGATGATTGTTATCCCGTTCGTTTCCCTGTTTAGTTTTTCAATAAGGTAATTTATTTTAGTTGAATTTTCGTAATCCTTGGCTTGTATTAATAGGTTATTGTAGACCTTTTCTATTTTTGTTAAATTTACAGTTAAATAATGTTATTCAAAATTTTTTGGTATTTCCAGTGTTCCTGTTTTAAATATTAGGTAGCCGTTGTTTGCTTTTATGGGGTTTATTTCGATACTTTGTCCTTTAATTGTCACCGTTAGCAGTGTTATTATTATTAGAATTCCCTTCATTAGTTGGTTCTCTGTAATTAATGTATTTACTTATATTAGTTTTCTTTTTCTTCTTGAACTTTGATTTGTAATGGGTGACTTTTCTACCTCTATTGGTTTCTTCAAAGTGTTTTTCGTCTAGTTGTCTTACCTGACCTGTCTTTTTGAATGTGTTGGTTATTTTTGATTTAACTAATGGTGAAGATCTATATTTTGTATCTATTTCAAATTCTTCTCTTGATTCATTTAGTTTTTCAATTTGTTTCTTTTTCTTATCTTGTGTGTCATACTTTGGTGTCCCTGCGTACATAAATATATCTGCGGGTGTTCTGTTTGTTGTGTTGTGTTTAGTTTTGTGATTATAAGTGTATAATATTATTTCAAATCTGGTTTGCTTGTTTTCTATGTTAGAGTCACTGCTTATAATTCGTAATTTTTCGTTGATTGTTTTGTGAAATCTCTCGATATCTGCTATACCATTTTTACTTGTTGTTATATTGATTTTTACGTTCTCAGTTATTAACCATTGTTGTAGTGCAGCACATATGAATGTTGAATCTTTATCTGCTTTGATTTCTGCTGGTTTTCCCATTAAATCAAAAACTTTTAATATGGGTCTTTTTGTTTCTAACCATTCTCGGCTGTTAACTTCATTTAATGTTGCAAATTTTGAATAAACTTCTATACATGATAGAAATTGTTTATGGTCAACTAAATAAAAATCCATTACATATTTGTCCCTAATGTAGTTTGTTTCTGGGGTTACTTCATTTACTAATTTGGTCCTTCTGTGTTCTGTTTTTGAAATGTTGCAAATGTGACATGCATTTATTATGTTTTGTATAAGATTCTGGTAATCTGGATAATAAAATTTTTCTTTGAACCACTGTATTGTCTTTTCTATCCCTGGGTGTAATAGTTCGTTATGTCTTTTTAGTATTTGTTCTTTGAATTCTGCGTACGTTTGTAAGTCTGTTAATTTTGATGAGCTTTTCATTACTTTTATTTTACTTTCTGGGTTTATTATTTCTACAAATGCGTTTTGGAAAATCGGAAAATCGGAGTTGTTGTGGAAATATATAACACTATGTTTTTAACATAAATATTCTTTTATTATTTCTTTAGCTTTAGCATAAGTCATTTCGGTATAAGTTATCTTTATGTTTTATGAAGATAATTATGAAAATAATTGGTAACTTGTGTATTATTGTCGTTTCCTTTTATGAGTTCGATTTGTCTGTTATAATAGTTTAGTTGTCTTTCAGTTATTTGAATGTAACTTTGGTTATCTTCTTGGGCACTATGAATGGTAGCACATGTTGCTTGACTCATTTCTTCTCCCAATAGATTTTCATGTATTTGCACACGTGATAGTGCGTCTGCGACATGGTTTTCTTTACCCGGTAAGTATTTGATTGTATAATCAAATTCGTTTAACTTTATCTTCCATCGTTGTAGTTTCATATTCGGTTCTTTTATATTATTTAGCCATACTAATGGTTTTTGATCGCTTAGTATTTCGAATTTTCTACCATATAGATAGCTTCTATAAGTTTTTGTTGCCCAAACTACTGCTAATAGTTCTTTCTCTATAGCTGAATAATTTATTTCATGTTTGTTTAGAGTTCTGCTGGCAAAACAAATAGGCTTGTGATTTTTTGTCAATACTGCTCCTAGAGCTACATTACTTGCATCTGTTGTGAGACAAAATGTTTTATCATAATCTGGATGAGTAAGAATTGGATCAGAAGTTATCAGTAATTTTAATTTCTCGAATGCTGAGATATATGATGTATCCTTTATGTCTACTTTTGCTCCTTTCTTTAACTTAAGTGTCATGGGTTTGACGATGTTTGCGAAATTTGGAATGAACTTTCTATAAAATCCACACAAACCTAAAAATTTCTTTATCTCTTTTGGAGTCTTTGGAATAGGATATTTCATTACTGCTTCAATTTTATTTGGATTAGGTTTTAATCCTTCTGTTGTCACTACGTGTCCTAGAAATTCTATTTCCTTTTTTAGAAATTCACACTTGTCTAGTTGCAATTTTAAGTTGGCTTCCCTTAGTTTGTCAAATACCTTATTCAATGACAAAATGTGTTCTTCCAATGAAGTGGAGTACACTATTATGTCATCTAAGTAGACTAAACAATCTTTGTAGATTAACTCTTCCAATAAATTGTTCATGCAACGTTGAAACGTTGCTGGTGCTTTTTTTAGACCAAACGGCATACGTGTATATTCGTAGTGGCCATGTTTAGTGGAAAATGCTGTCTTAGGTATTGATTTCGGATCCATCTGGATCTGGTGATAGCCTTTTGCTAGATCAAGAGTTGTGAAATATTGGCATCGGCCAAGTTTATCTAAAACTTCATCCATTATTGGAATAGGAAATTTGTCATCAATAGTGATTTCGTTTAGAAATCTGTAGTCTATTACTACTCTATATTTTTGTTTTCCTGATGCATCTAACTTCTTTGGGATTACTAATACAGGCGAATTATATGGAGACTGAGATTTCCTTATTATCCCTTGCTCTAACATTTCTTTTACTTGTCTGTCTATTTCGTCGTGTTGAATTTGGGAATATTTGTAGGGTCTCTTGTAAATCGAGTCCTCATGTTTTGTAATTATCGAATGTTTAACAACACTAGTGAAAGTCAAATTGTCACCTTCATGGTACTGTATGTCTCGATATTTGTGAAGAATTTTTGACACACACCTTTTCTCTTCATCGTTAAGATGATCTAAGTGAAATTCGTTGGACTCTTTTAATTCTTCGTTTATCACGAAATTGAATTCTAAGTCTTCCGACGAAGGTGGATCTAGACACTCTGGTGCCGTTTCTTCTTCTACATTTATATTGGGGTCGTACTTAAATAAGAATGTATATTCTCCTAAAGTTACGGCTCCTTCTTCGTAATTTATTTTTGCCTTACAAGCTTCTAAATAATTTCTGCCCAACAATAAATCATATCGATTTGAAAATTCATGTATAAAGAACTCCTGTTTGGATGGACATAATTTACATGCTCCTATTGTTATGCTTGATGTTAATTTAATGTTACCGTTAATGGTATGAACGTTAAGTTCAGTGTTTTTTCTTGGAAATTCTAGGTAATTTTTATTCATTAAATTTATTGTTGACCCGGTGTCTATTACACACTTAAGCGGGTTATCATTCATAATAACAATTATGAATGGGATATTGTTTCTTCCTGTTCCGAGGCAATTGCTTGAAAATTTTCGGATGTGTCCATTTTTGACACCCCGCTGTTACTTTTTCTTTGTCGCTTTTGAGGTTGGTTATTATAAGGTGTTGCTTGTGCATAATAGTTTCTATTATGTGAATAGTTCATGGGATTCTGTTGTCTGCCTTGTTGCAACTTTTGCTGAAGTTCGGCATATGTCTGCCTATGTTCTTGTTGATTCTTATATGGGTTAGTTGTGTTGTAATTTGTTTGGTAGTTAGGATTGTGTTGTGCTTGATTACTCGGGTTATATGTTGAACTTTGGATATAATTTTCCTGATACCTTTTACTCGAATTGTTTTTATTTGAATTATTGAATTTGTTATCTTTGGGTTTTTCAACCACACTATTTTCAAATAAGCCCTCCTTTTGAGCTGCTACTTTTAACAGATGGCTAGTGGTAATATCATACTTAGCTAGAATCATGAAAATTCTATCTGGAATTTTTCCTTTAATTACATCTTTAACTGTGTTATTCATGACATTTGTATAAACTATTGTATTGGCTGTATTATTTTCTAGTGTTAGCTTATTGGTTATAATATAAGATTTGTGCTCTAGTTCTTCTATGAACTTACGGAGATTTCCTTGATAGCTGGTGTTGTAAAGTTGTCGTAGTAATTCTTCTACTGGAGTCTGGGTGGTGTATTCCTCGATGAGTGCTCTTTTCAATTCTCCCCAATTGTTGGCATGTGATAGCTGCGAAATCCTTTGCGCTTCTCCGATGACTTGCAGTTCGATCGCACCGTAAATTAAACTTTGTTGCCTTGGGTTTGTGGTAGGGTATAATTGTAGTAAGAATTCTGTCCTCCTGATGAAGGCGCTTAGCTCCTGTTTGTTTCCGAGAACTGAGGCACTTGTCGGATTTGTGACAATGCCTGGTTAAGTTCTGCATCACTTAAAACGACTGCCATGTTGATTTGATTATTTGATGTGTTGTTGATTAAATGGTTTTAGGTTGATGAGTTGTTGATTGTATTGTTTAAGGTTGATTTGTTGTTGATTGTATTGTTTTTGGTTTTCTTAAATTATTTAAACACCATTAATTGTGTTAGTTGCACGATTAGCTTTTATTAAGTATTGCAATGTTTTGATTTTTGCACTTATTTTTCATTAATCAATTAAACACCATTAAATGTGTTAGTTGCACGATTAGCTTTTATTAAGTATTGCAATGTTTTGATTTTTGCACTTATTTTTCATTAGTCAATTAAACACCATTAAATGTGTTAGTTGCACGAAAGTTCTTTGGCGGATTAGTTTTTATGAAGTATCGCAAGTTATTATTGTTGCACTTATTTTTCACTTATCCTACCGGCTGCGCCAATTATGAGTTCACGACCAAGTGGGAATTAAAAAAATAAAAAGACATTTGTCTTTAGTTTATTTCTTTATTGTGTTGAACTAATTTTAAAAGATACAAAACACTTCCTCACTTAAGTCTATCTTCTTTCTGATCTTACTCCGAACTCAACTTCAATTGTTTTTGCTGCGCAGAGCAAACCTCCGTTGAGAGCTTTTCTTATTGTCAAAGCTTCTAAGCTTTGATCATTTTAAGCTTTTATCAAAAAGTGCCAATTCGGCGATCTCACGCTTGTGGCGTGATTTTGGAAATATGTTTATGTCTCACGCTTGTGGCGTGATCTTATCTGTGCTGGGGTGCGTTCTATGTGTAACATATTTGAGATATGAATATGTGTGCATATTGGATATCTTTCTATATAAATATATAATTAAATATACAATAAATATAAGTGGATGGCACGCCTACCGATACTGCCCGAGCCGCCCCCATCCACCCCAACACTTCGTCAAAAACGGGAATGCGTGTATCTTCCAGAGTTGTGGAGCTAGAGCCTCCAAATTTGGTGGGAAGATAGCTGGTAACGACCCCCAAAAATCTGCATCAAAGTTTTGGAGCCACGCCCTCCATTTCGCCCCCCTTTCCACACTTTTTACAATTTTCGAGCTAGAGTCACCAAATTTGGTATGAAGATAGCAGTTGACATTCCACAAAGATCTGCATCACAAATTTGGATGCCACGCCCACCCATACCGCCCCTAGCCCCCTTTCCCCACTTTTTACAAATTTTGAGCTAGAGTCACAAAATTTGGTATGAAGATAGCAATTGACATTCCACAAAGATCTGCAGCAAGAATTTGGATGCCACGCCCACCCATACCGCCCCCAGCCCCCCTTTCCCCACTTATTACAAATTTCGAGCTAAAGTCACCAAATTTGGTATGAAGATAGCAATTGACATTCCACAAAGATCTGCATCACAAATTTGGATGCCACGCCCAACCATACCGCCCCAGCCCCCCTTTCCTCACCTTTTACAAATTTTGAGCTAGAATCACCAAATTTGGTATGAAGATAACAATTGACATTCCACAACGATCTGCCTCAAAAATTTGGATGCCACTTCCACCCAAACTGCCCCCAGCTCCCCCTTTCCCAACCTTTCACAAATTTTGAGCTTGAGTCACCAAATTTGGTATGAAGATAGCAATTGACATTTCAGAAAGATCTGCAACAAAAATTTTGATGCCACAACTACCCATACCGCCCCAGCCCCCCCTTTCCCCACCTTTTACAAACTTTAAGCTAGAGTCACCAAATTTGGTATGAAGATAGCCGGTGGCATCCCCATCTGCATCGGAGAATCTTTAAGGCAGCGTAAACCCCTGCCGCATCCGTACCCCTTTGCATTCAGGCCTCTTTTTACCGGTTTTAATTCTGGTATCGAGTATGCCGCAGTCGGTTACGTCCGACTGCAACGTTTCCACTTGTTTAAGTGTGGGCGAGTAAGATATCCAATATGCACTTATATTCATATCTCAAATATGTTACACATAGAACGCACCCCAGCACATAGCACACAGCCCAACAATAAGATATCACATTACACCTTAAAGCCCCAACACAAGAAGCATATTAGACATAAACATAAAATATAAACATATTTCTAAGATCACGCCACAAGCGAGAGACATAAACATATTTCCAAAATCACGCCACAAGCGTGAGATCGCCGAATTGGCACTTTTTGATAAAAGCTTAAAATGATCAAAGCTTAGAAGCTTTGACAATAAGAAAAGCTCTCAACGGAGGTTTGATCTGCGCAGCAAGAACAATTGAAGTTTAGTTCGGAGTAAGATCAGAAAGAAGATAGACTTAAGTGAGGAAGTGTTTTGTATCTTTTAAAATTAGTTCAACACAATAAAGAAATAAACTAAAGACAAATGTCTTTTTATTTTTTTAATTCGCACTTGGTCGTGAACTCTTAATTATACATATATATGTAGGAGCCGAGGGAATATTGGTATTTTCCATGTTTCTTATATTGCTTGTACTTTCTTCTTTTCAAAAGCGTAGTGAGTCGCGTGCCTTCTCGTCTATCACCTCGTTCACACTGACTTTCTTCTAGAACTTCCGCGCCACACTCAGTCCGTATAGCTATCTCTCTCGGACCTCGCCTTTGTGTATCTGCCAATTCATGATGCATACTCTCGTTGTCTCCTTTTTCATTTATTAAAACGTTACATAACACTAACAGTATTCATAACGCTGACGTGTCTACGTGACTTAGCACTAACAGTACTCTTAACTCTGACGTGTCTAAGTAACTTAACTCTAACAGTATTCTTAACAGCAGTTCTACGACACGGCCTTCCTGACATTCACACGTCCTCGTGTGCATAACGTTACGTAAACATTAGGCTTGGCATCACATCTTGCTTGACAATTCATCATGCTTCGCTCAGAACATACAACTTAGCCTTATCATATTTTGCAATTCTTCAAATGTCAGTTTCCACCGAAACTCGCCCATTTGGCTATCGATTTTATCTGTACATGGTTCTCGGGCTCTTGCCGCCACTCTGCGACGCTGTGCACCTGTAGTGCCTTGATCCACCACTTGATCAACCATCCGCCACAAACAATTTCATTCTGCACCGACATGAACATTGCCACAAACAATTTCATTCGGCACCGACATGAACATTGCTGCTTGGACCAGCCCCCATGTAAGATGTTCCCTGCACCCTCGGTGACAGAGATTAACCGATGACCTACGTCTTTTTCACCGTAGTCATCCTCGACTGATAATCTACGTCTTTTTCACCGCAATCATCTTCTTCAATCATCTCAGATGAAACACATTCATCTGGCATCCTTCGCAAACTCTCATGTGCATACTTGTA
This sequence comes from Scaptomyza montana, assembly GCA_018904305.1. Taxonomy (NCBI): domain Eukaryota; kingdom Metazoa; phylum Arthropoda; class Insecta; order Diptera; family Drosophilidae; genus Scaptomyza; species Scaptomyza montana. The sequence continues at coordinate 298,253 of JAEIGR010000113.1, forward strand.
TGTTCTTTTGCTAGTCATGGATTTCAACAGGTATCTGTTACCTTCCAACAGCTCAATTACCACGAATGGCCCTTTGAACTTCGGATCCAGCTTTGTCTGGTGTCGCTCTTCGCATTTCAGCAAGACATGATCGCCAACCTTGTGCTTAACAATTTTTGCTTTACCTAAATCAACTCTGTTCTTCTCATACATTGCATTCTTGTCAATATTCTCTTTGGCTCGTGTTCTTACATCGTCAAGATTAACGTCACTCTCTTTGTTTACGCATACCATGCCTAGTGGTCTAGCCTCTTTTCCAATCAATAACTCTAATGGACTAAACTTAGTCACACGATTATTTGTGCAGTTCAAGGCTAGCTGCACGTCTTCTAATGCATCCTGCCATGATCTCTCGCTTGTCTCTACAGCTGTCAACATACTCTTCATAGTGCTCATGACTCGCTCTGCTTGCCCGTTCGCCCGACTGGCTCCTGTGGCTATAAGGTGTAGCTCTATTTTGTTTGTCAAACAAAACTCACGAAATTTACCACTTGCAAAACTTCTACCTTGATCTGCTATTATGCGATTGGGTACGCCAAACAGCGCAATGCCTGATCTAACTGCTTTGATACAATTTTCTGCATCTAAGTTTAGCGTATGATACAGATAAGTAAATTTAGTGAATCCGTCAATTTGTACGATAACGTACTCCTTCATGTCATTCTTGCCACTTAGTTTGCCGCTAATGTCTATGTGAATAGTATGCCACGGAATTTTAATTTTTGGAATGGGATGCATTTCCATTTGCACTTTGCCTGATGAGGGCTTAGAGATCTTACAAGTCATACAATTTTCTACAAATTTTCGGGTGTACTTTGACATATTTTCAAACCAGTATTGCTCGTAAACTTTGTCTAATGTTTTCTGCCAACCAAGATGCATTATGCTTTCATGGACATTGTTGATCACGGACCATCTAAAGGCGCGAGGAATGACTGGTAAACAGCCTGTTTTACCGTTTCTCTGAATTTTGCGATATAATAATCCACTCCTAATCTCATATGTTTTCGCTATATCTTCCTGCATCTCACCTGCGTTAAGCTGTGCTAAAATACCACTAGTGTCTTTATTACGCTGTTGTTCAGCAATTAGCCAATTGTCCGTAATTTCAGCTAAATCAACACGCACCTCAACCGTACTATTTGTGTAACTGGATTTATTTGAGATTGAATTACGGGACAAGAAGTCAACATGTGTCATTTGAATACCCTTACGATACTCCACGTTGAAATCGAATGATTGCAGGAATGCCCACCAACGGTGGACCCTCGGCGTTAACTCGATTTTTGTGCGGCTCGCTTTTAATGAGTTACAATCTGTGTGCACAACAAATTTCCGACCATGCAGGTAATGGCGAAACTGCTTAACGGCATTGTACACCGCTAGAGTCTCCAACTCGTAAGAGTGATATTTGGACTCCGCTGCCGTGGTACACTTACTGTAATATTCCACCACCCTGCACTTGCCATCAACTCTGTGCACCAGCATTGCACCATAGCCAACGGCACTTGCGTCTGTATGGAGTTCAATTGGAAGTTCTGGGTCAAAGATGATTAATATTGGGTCACTAGTCAATGCCAAAATTATTTTTTTACGTAACTGCTCATGCTCTTCCTTCCAAACGAAATCACTATTTTTAGCAGTCAGTTTATACAATGGCTTCATTTGCTCAGAGAAGCGTGGCACAAATTGTCGAAAGTAGGATGCAAGTCCTATGAACTGCCTAAGTTGTGTTACTGAGCTTGGCTTCGATAGTGCTGACAGGGCTGCTATCTTTCTAGCGTTTGGTTTTATTTCTCCATTTTTAACAAAATAACCAAGATATTCAATTCCTGTTTGAAGAAAGGCACATTTTTTTACATTAAAAGAAAATCCAGCACTTGATAAAACATTAAGCACAACACTCAATCTTTCAAGGGCTTCCTCTTTCGATCTAGCAACAATAAGTACGTCATCTATATAAACTATCGCATAGGAATAGGCTAGTTCACCTAACGCCCGAATTATTGCTCGCTGAAAAACTGAGGTGGCATTTTTCAGCCCAAAAGGCATTGCAAGGAACTCATATTGCCCATCCGGTGTCACAAATGCAGTTCTTTCAATCGATTCGGTTTGTATAGGTACCTGGTAAAAACCACTGGCCATATCTAAGCTTGAAAAATATTTTCCATCTCGCAGTCTATTAATCTGGTCTGAAATTAGTGGCAAGGGATATTTGTCTGACACCGTGTTAGCATTTAGTTCCCTATAGTCAATGCATAACCTATCACTACCGTCTTTCTTTCTTTTTACTAAGAGCATTGGACTGGCAAATGGCGAGCTACTTGAACGTATTACTTTAGCATCTAACATCTGCTGTATCTTTACTCTAACGACCTGCTTTTCATCCTCACTGAGTCTGTAAGGGCGTCGTTGAACAGTCTTATTGTTATCTATCAATCGTATTTCTAGCGTACCAGAGGTGACGCGCCTTTTCGGTATTTCATTTATGAAGTCATCAGAGTACTGTTCTAGTATGGTTATTAATGATTGCTTATAGTGCTCACTTAACTCTACATTATCATTAATGGATTTTAACATAATGTCAGTTGTAGTCTCATTATGAATAACATTAACTATTTTGGTTTTAAACAAATTTAACTTTTCTGAATCGATAGTTATGCCAAAATCAAGTTGCAATATTTCACGGCCAATCATTAAATCGTGCTTAAGGCAGTCATCATTTACAACGTGAAATAGGATTTCCAAATGAAATTCAGATATTCTAACTTTGGCCAAAATTTGCAAAGTGCTTTTGACAACATTTTCTCCTATGCCTCTTAATATTACAATATTATAATATCGTTTGCCGGCAATCTTGTTACTCAATTTCTCCTTAATTATTGAGCATTCTGCACCGGAGTCGAAGAAAAATTGGAACGGCTCACCATTTTGATGCAGAACTCCCAGTGGCTTCGATACCGTACACACGTCGACTCGCTTCTCGGTGTTACCACTTGCTGGAACTGTACCCTTGGTGCAATTGGTAGCAATGTGTCCTACATTGCCGCACCTGTAACACCTCACACCTAATCGGTCTCGCCCAGGCGCCGTCCTGTTATATGTTGGCTTTGGTGTTAGTCCGCTCTTCTCTTCTGCAATCCTTTTGCGGCAATCACGTATTTTGTGTCCCAACCCATTACAATGATGACACTTGATTGGAGGTTGCATCTTCTGTTTTTTGGTACCGGACCATGATCGGAACTAGGGCCTTCAACACGCTTGCCAATTGTGAATGCTTTAAGTTGTTGTTGCAATTCACTGCGCGTCTTAATCGTTTTCGTGTACAGCAAGTTTTGAAGCCTAGTGTCGATTTGCGATGCATGTGCCATCACAAGCGATACTGCCATCTCCTCAGTTGTCATAGTGCTCCATTTCGTCATCAATGACGTCACTATGCGGCTACAATACACCGACAAGCACTCGTTTGCACTCGGCCGTCCGTTTAATACATTAAACAAAATGGAGGCTGGCGTCTCTATGCCTTCGTATCGTTGTACGAACAGTTCTTGAAACTGAGACCACGTCATTCCACCAAAACTGATTTGTGACAGCCATTGTGATGCGCTTCCAATTAACGATTTGCTAAGCGTCATCACCAATGCACTGCCCTCCAATGGATGCTCTGCCAAAATCATGCTCGCAGTTTTGCACCAAGCTGCGGCGTCGGCATCAGCGACATCGGGGTTGAACGTAGGCAGCGTCACAAAATTATTTTTTGCAGTTGTTGTTGCTGCTGGCGTCTTCATTGCCTTCAGCAGTTTCAAAACTTCATATTCTGCTGTTCCAACACTTGCAATATATTTCCAGGATGCTGTAGTTGTGGCGATCCCACTTCTGATGTAGGAGCCGAGGGAATATTGGTATTTTCCATGTTTCTTATATTGCTTGTACTTTCTTCTTTTCAAAAGCGTAGTGAGTCGCGTGCGTTCTCGTCTATCACCTCGTTCACACTGACTTTCTTCTAGAACTTCCGCGCCACACTCAGTCCGTATAGCTATCTCTCTCGGACCTCGCCTTTGTGTATCTGCCAATTCATGATGCATACTCTCGTTGTCTCCTTTTTCATTTATTAAAACGTTATTTAGCACTAACAGTACTCTTAACTCTGACGTGTCTAAGTAACTTAACTCTAACAGTATTCTTAACAGCAGTTCTACGACATATATATAAATATATATATATATTTTTTTTCATTGGTTATGTAATAGTTTTATTCTATCTAAGTGAACAGTTTGCTTTTTATTTTCTTATCTAATACGGTTACATTATTCTTATTGTCTAGGTTTATTATTTTATTGTTTCCCGTATATTTGTTTTCTAGCTTGTGCGCTGTTTCATTTCTTATTAATATTTCTTGACCTATTTTGAGTTCTGGGTTTGTTGCTTGAATATTTTTTTTATTTTGTTGTTTTATTTTAAAAAGTTCTACTAATTGTTGTGCCTGATAGTTAGCTACTTGAATTTTATATTTTAATTCTTTATTGTAATCTTCTATATTATAGATTGGATCTATAGATTTTGTTGAGAATGCAAAATTTCTTGGTTGCTTTCCAAACACAAGTTCGAAAGGGCAATAGCCATGGGCCGTTGAGGGCGTTACGTTAAAGCAGTATGTAAAGTATTTTATGTATTCGTCCCAATTGTTTTTTTGTAGGGAGATTTATGATCTTATGTATTCGTTAAATGTTCTATGACTTCTTTCTACCGTTCCAAGAGTTTGATGATGATGAGCAGTAGAGTTTTGTTTATTTATGTCATAAATTTCACATAATTATGTTAAGATTGAATTCATGTATTCTGTCCCCATGTCTAATAGAATAGTATTCATTGGCCCGTAAGTTAATACGAAGTTTTCAAAAATTGCCCTTGCTACTGTTTTGGCACTTTTGTTTGGGATTGGAATTGACACTAGATATTTAGTAAGGTCGCATATAATTGTTATTGCATATTCGTAGCCTTTTTCTGTTCTAGGTAGGGGTCCTATTGTGTAAATTATTGTGATGTCAAAGGCTGTTGCTGGGGTTGGTGTTATGATTGTTGTAGTTTTTGGATGTTTAAGGACCTTAGCCTTAAGGCATTTTTCGCATGCCTTTATGTAATTTGTAATGTCTTTTGTCATGTTTTTCCAGTAAAACTCTCTTTTTATTTTATTCACCGTTCTGTTAATGCCACTATGGCCTCCCTCTATAGGGCTATCATGGTATCTTTTTAAGATTTCGCGTATTTTTGGGTGTTTTTTTTTTCTAAATGAATTACGGGCGGTATAATAGCTAAATTAATTGTTTTTAAATGTTCATTGCCCTTAGTTTTGAAGTCTATTGTTTTTATTGTTTTAAAAATTTGTTCATCTGTGCGTACTTGTAGTTTGTTGACATTGGAGTCACCGGCTTCTTTTTCAAGCCTTGGAAAGAATAAATCTAGATCTATTATCCCATTAATGACTATGTCGATAATTTTAAATGTTGTTAGCCTTGCTTTTCCTTGTTTTATTAAACATGACTTTTTATTAAAAGTGAGTTGTGGATACTTTTTTATCTCGTACGGGCTTACTGCTTCGAACACCTTTGGTATATCATCTATTTGGTTTTTGTTTTGTGTTGATTTGCTTATGTCCTTTTTTGTTGTCGATCTTGTGGTAACCTTAAGTATATTATTATTATTGTTATTATTAGCTAGGTTTTTTATGTCCTTCAATTCTATTCGTGATAATGCGTGTGAAAGTTTTAGATGCGTAAGCGATTGGCAATTGTTTGTCTCCATGTTTTTGGCTTAGGACTGCTCCGCAACCTATTTGACTTGCGTCAGTGGTAATACAGAGTTCTTTTTCGAAATCAGGGTATTGTAGGATCCTTGGACTGAGTAACTGCTTTTTCAAGTATTCAAATACGGTCTGACAGTTGTTGTCTCAGTTAAAGATTATGTTTTTCCTGGATAGTGTATTTATACAATGTGCCGTTTCGGCAAAATTTGGGAAAAATCTACGATAATAGTTACAGAACGCGATAAACCTTTTAGCTTCATCCCCATTTTTGGGTATAGGGTAATCTTCAATTGTTTGTAATATGCCGCTTGTTGCCTCTATTTGATTTTAGGACAAGCCCTAAAAGTAGGCAAGCCTTACATCCTAACCTCTGCTCAAGTGCTACAAAAACTGTATGCGCTATTATTAATGTTTATACTCGATACCGAAGGTAAAGAGTATATTGACCCCCAAAAATCTGCATCAAAGTTTTGGAGCCACGCCCACCCATTCTGCCCCCAGCCCCCCCCCCGCCTTTTGATATCAGAAAAGCCTATATCTCCCACAGTTTTTGAGCTAGAGCCACCAAATTTGGTGCCAAGATAGGCGATGATGACCCCCCAAAAACTGCATCAAAAGTTTGGATGTCACGCCCACCAATACCACCCTAGCCACCCCCAGCTGCCCCAACGCTTCGTCAAAAACGGGAATGCGTATATCTTCTAGAGTTGTGGAGCTAGACCCACCAAATTTGGTATGAAGATAGGTAGTAATGAAGCCCAAAAATCTGCATCAAAGTTTTGGAGCCACGCCCACCCCTTCCACCCCCCTTTCCCTACCTTTTACAAACTTTGAACTAGAGTCACCAAATTTGGTATAGAGATAGCAATTGACATTCCACAAAGATCTGCATCAAAAATTTGGATGCCACACCCACCCATTCCGCCCCCAGCCCCCCTTTCCATTCTTTTTTTAAATTTCGAGCTAGAGTCACTGTTTGGTTACGCAGTCAACTAAACCAAAACCAGCATCAACAGAACCATAACACTCTTATCTCTAATCGCTTAAACCTATCATGCTCTGCGCAGCATAAGAGCAACTTAACGTAAAGTCCAACTATTGTTTTGCATAAGCTCTTATATTTCGTTTATTACATTGTCTATTGTTTGCCCTTGGCCTTCAGCTGAGTGCAAGCCGCTGCTGCAGTTCTGCAGCCAGTTCAGTTCTATCAAATTCGTCGGTAGCTCAACTTCGGTCGTTTGTCTGTTTCGCGACAAACGAAAAAATCGCCAATTATTGCACAGCCCAAATCGGGGTTAGTTGCAATACACAACTTTAAACAATTGTTAATAATTTTAAGTTCGGCCACGAAGGCAAATTAAAATATACATATGAAACTTAGTAATGCAAATCTCGCAGCATTTATAATTTGTTTAGTGACATTTCGAAATTTCGATAGCTATTGAAAAAGCTCATTAGCTCAACATTTGGTGACCCCGACGTGATTTACTCTGTATTGTTTAAACAACTTAAAACTATTTAATTTATAGAGTGATAAAAGCGCGCGCCCGCGTTTTTTACATCGTTTTCGTTGATCTCGCTTCGTTTCGCGCTCGCTTTTGCTTCAGGTGTTTGACCTGCATTGGCTCCCGCGCATTGATTCTCTTATCGCTTTTCGCTAATACAGTTGCAGCAGCCGTTTCTGCATTGTTATTGTTGGCCGTTTCTGTTGCATTCGCTTGTGTTTAAGTGTTTGCCCTCGAATTGACATTGTGACTTGTGCAGTTTGGTGGTACATTATTACCAGCTGCATTGCCAGTGACATTACGTTGTTTGATCGTCAGTGCATTTTAAACTGTAATGTACTGAAGCATAAGTGAATGCAATAAAGTGATAGTGTTTTGGCATTTACTGAACAATAAAGACAACGCAACTGCATCCCTCAAGTGTATGTCATTCAGTGGCTCTCAAACTATATTTTGCAAGTGCGTGTACATATAAACAAATATTTCAAAATGCCAGATACTGCTGCAGTGCCGTCGCCTGGTGCAGCATTTTATAAAGCCAAAGCCAAAGCTATTAACGAGCAGGTAAAACGGTTGGCCAAAATAGTCGCTCCGGAGCAAATTGTGCATCTCAGTGAAGAAGAGTTGGCTGTTCGGCTTAAGGCTCTAGAAAATGCTCAGCAGGCATTCGACAATATGCATAATGCATTGGAAGAACTGGACTACGACGAAATCGGGAGTGATTTACGCGAATCTTTTGATGAACTTGTTGTCTTAGTGGAAGCTAGCTTTCGTCGCGAAATAAATAAGCGAAAGTTATCTTCACCTTTGTGCTCTACTATGAGGCAAGATGCTTCTGTTGACAATCACACATTGTCTCAAAGCCGGATTCGATTGCCTGAACTCAAGCTTCCAGAGTTTAGCGGAGGATACACAAAGTTTGCTGATTTTATAGCAATGTTCTTGTCAATCATTGACGGGGACTCAGGCCTGTCAGATGTGGAGAAGTTTCAGCATTTGCGATCGTGCCTGAAAGGACCAGCCCTAGATAGTGTTTCTTCATTGGAAATCAGCAGCGCAAACTACGCAGTGGCATTAGAGCTCCTTAAAAAGCGGTTTAATAATAAGCGTCTTATTTTTCAGGCACATGTCACTGAGATTTTGGGTTTGGATTGCATCGAGTCGTCGTCAGCTGTAAAACTTCGAGCCCTTTCGGATACGGTGAATTCCAACATCCGCGCTCTACAAAGCCTGGGTAGCGTGGAACAGATTGCAGGCTGCATTATTGTGCACAGCTTGCTGCAAAAGGTGGATAAGGCAACGCAGACCAATTGGGAGGAGACAGCACCGATGGATACTATCCCGACCTGTGAGCAGTTCATGGCATTTCTGGATCGACGATGCCAAAGGTTGGAAAATGTGGAACACGCTATGGCAACGTATACGCCTAGCTCTCCAACACAAATGATTGTGTGTTTTGTGAGACCTCTGGCCATGTTATATACAACTGTTCCCGTTTTGGCAATCTGTCTCCTCAACTGCGTCTACGCGAGGTAAAAAAGCTTTCCCTTTGTATCAATTGCCTGCGCAAGGGTCATAGGCTTAAGGAATGCAGCTCAACTGCCTGCAACCGTTGTAAGGCCAAGCATCACACGCTTCTGCACTTTGAGAATCAGATTGACGGTTCTCAATTTAATTCTGCCCCGCATCTGCCTGCTGCAAAACCTTCAGCATCACTCGTAGCCCAAAATCTCAGCCCCGACATTGTGCTCTTGGCAACTGCTGTTGTTAACGTTAGGAGTCCCAGTGGTGTTTTGGTCCCGTGCCGTGCTCTTCTCGATTCTGGTTCGCAGGTGCACATTATTACGTCTCGATTAGCTCAACACCTCCAGCTTCGCAAACATCGGTCGCCTACGTTGATTTCTGGATTAGGGGAGTCTAGTGTTGCCTCAGAAGGCTATTCAGCAGAAATAAGCTTTCAATCACGAGCATCTGATTACTCTGCTGACATCTCAGTTTTGATAGCTCCGTCTATAACTGGAAATCAGCCGAGCTACGATATTAGTACTGACCTCTGGAATATACCCTCAAATATTCGCTTGGCTGATCCAGAGTTCTTTAAGCCGCAACAAATAGATCTGCTAATTGGAATTGTTGTGTTTTTGAATTGTTGTGTGTTGGTCAAATTAAGATCGCTCCTGGTTTGCCTATTCTACAAAAAACTCAACTCGGCTGGATAGTGACAGGTGGAACGTCTTCGACAAGCCCTGCCTCATTAATGGTGACTCATTCTGTTTCGATGCCAAGCTCCAGCCCTGATCACAAGCTTGATGAGATCGTTCGTTGGTTTTGGGAGGTAGAATCCTGTTCTCGTGCAGTCAACGGATCTACCAAGGAGGAACTTGATTGTGAGGCGCATTTTCAACAAACTTTTGCTCGTTTAGGCACTGGTGAATATTCGGTTCGCCTTCCGGTCAAGCATGCTGTGGATCTAATTGGAGACTCGTATCAGCAAGCTTATCGTCGGTTCTGCAATCTGGAGCGCAAATTGGAGCGTCATCCTGAGCTAAAGTCTCAATATGCAGCATTTATCAAGGAGTATGTGGATTTAAATCACATGTCTTTGGTTGAGTCGCAAATGCTTAGTCACTGCAAATATTATCTTCCACATCATTGCGTTCTTAAGGAAGATAGCTCCACAACTAAGCTCAGAGTTGTGTTTGATGGTTCGGCCGTGTCTTCGTCTGGTTATTCCCTGAATGAAATCCTCATGGCAGGCCCAACTATACAACGCAAGCTGTTCAGTACGCTGTTGCAGTTTAGGACTTTCCCAATAGCACTGACAGGCGATATTTGCAAAATGTATAGGTGCGTTAGGATGGCTGAACCCGATTCGTACCTGCAATGTATCCTGTGGCGTGATTCGCCGCATCAGGAAATTCAAGTCTTCAAACTGGACACCGTCACCTATGGCACGAAGCCAGCTTCCTTTCTGGCAGTTCGTTCCATGCAGCAATTGGCTATTGACGAAAAAAGATCGTTTCCTGCTGGATCCAAAGTGGTCTTGAGCGATTTTTATGTAGATTATCTCATCACGGGAGGCGACTCTGTCGAGGAAGTAGTTGACCTTATGGATCAGACAGTCAGGCTGCTCTGGAAAGGAAATTTCAAGCTTAGGAAGTGGTGCTCCAATGATCCTCGCGTGCTTCAGCAGGTTCCCGATGAGGACAAGGAGACTTTTCTAAAGTTTGATGATGGCACGGATGTCACGAAGACTCTCGGACTTGCATGGGATCCAGCTTCTGACTGTCTTCTATTTAACTTTTCTCCCATGAAAACGCATGGCAAGCCTAGCAAACGTTCTGTGCTGTCTACCATTGCTCGTTTCTATGACCCGCTTGGACTTATCGGACCCGTGGTAGCCAAGGCCAAGATCTTTTTGCAGCGCCTTTGGAGAGAGCATTTGGATTGGGATGAAAGTCTTCCTGCTGCATTGCACTGTTCTTGGATTAGTTTGTGTGCGGACATTTGTAATACAGACCAAATTAAACTCCCTCGACTGGTCGTCGTTCCAAAGGGCGTCATAGAAGTGCATGGTTTCAGCGATGCTAGCATTGAAGCGTACGGTGGATGCATTTACGTCGTTTCGATAAACGAAGGAAAGCGCATAGTTCATTTGTTGTGCTCTAAGTCTCGAGTGGCACCCTTGCGAACTCTCACAGTACCAAAGCTGGAGTTATCTGCTGCTGCACTCCTCTCTCAGCTTATTCTGGAAATATCTCACATGAACTTGTTTAATTGCAGATATTATTGTTGGTCAGATTCGGCAGTTGTCTTATCCTGGATACGGGATGAGCCTTCTCGATTCCAAACGTTTACGGCTAATAGAATATCGTTAATCCAAGATCTAACAGCAGGAATGGAATTGCGCTACGTACCGACGGCATGCAATCCGGCAGACATTCTTTCTAGAGGGGCACTTCCAAGCGAACTTATAAGGTCATCGTTATGGTCGAATGGTCCCGATTTTTTAACCAAAGGAGATTGCGAATGGCCTACAACATGTCTACCCACCCAGACGCTTCCTGAGCTGCGACAAAAGGCGCTAGTTGGCGTCTCTAGATGCTCTGATGTCAGCATAGGATGCAAGTTTTTAAATTCGTTTCAAAGCCTGCGTCGTGTTTTCGGATATATTTACAAATTTCGAAATCGCATCAGACATCCCAGCCTCACAGTAGAGTGGATACATAAAGGCACCCACTTACTATTGCGGAGCATCCAGATGGCGGATCTGAGTGATGATTATAGAGCTCTTCAAGGCGGACGGGCGATCAAATCATCCAGCTCTATTGCCTCGCTTAACCCATTCCTCGATGAGTTTGGACTCCTTCGGGTTGGTGGCCGTCTAAAGCATTCGAGTCTGGATTTCGATGCTCAGCATCCCATTATTCTTCCGAGTCGTCATCCTGTCACCCGCGCTATCATTATGCATTTTCATAGGCGTCAGCTGCATGCTGGACCTCGTTCACTGCTCGCTCACATACGGCTCCGCTATTGGCCTATTGGTGGCCGTAAGGCTGTCTCCAGCGTAACAAGCAAATGCGTCATGTGCTTTCGAGCTAAACCCGTCCTGGCTGAGACAATCATGGCGGATCTTCCCCGGGATCGTGTAAGTGGCTCGCATCCTTTCGCTGTGACTGGAGTGGACTATTGTGGACCATTTTACTACAAGAGCGAGATTCGGAACAAGGGACCAGTAAAATGCTACATCTCAGTCTTCATTTGCTTCGCAACGAAGGCAGTGCATCTCAAACTGGTTCCTGACTTGTCGACAGCAGCCTTTCTCAATGCGCTTAAGCGGTTCATGCTCACCAGATGCAAACCTGCTCGCATATGGTCGGACAACGCCACTAATTTCGTGGGAGCCAAAAACGACTTAGCTGAGCTCAAGCGACTTTTCCTCAGCGAGAAGCACATAGACTCTGTCCGAGAGTTTTGTGTCGCTGATGACATCGAATGGGAATTCATTCCACCTCGATCCCCACACTTCGGTGGACTTTGGGAGGCCGCGGTTAAGACAGCCAAATACCATTTTTATCGATCGGTCGGGCCCTCTCTGTTGCCCCTGGATGATCTGCGTACACTCGTCTGCCACATTGGCGCAATAATAAATTCTCGACCTCTTTTTCCACTTTCAGAGCACCCTGCAGATCTGGATGTGCTAACTCCTGCGCACTTCCTTGGCACTGCACCACTCGCTTTATATCCTGAGCCTGACGTCACCGCTCTGAACGTTAGCCGCCTAGATCGCTGGCAGCGTATAACATATAATCAGCAAATTTTCTGGAGACGTTGGCGTGAGGAGTATTTAACGCTTCTTCAGCAGCGATCCAAATGGAGAACGTCCCAGCCGGGCGTTCTCATTAATGATGTCGTCCTTGTAAAGGATGAAAACTTGCCACCTCTTAAATGGCCACTAGCTCGTGTGGTTGAGCTTGTTGCTGGCGCTGACGGCGTTTCTCGAGTAGCTGTTCTTAAGACGTCTACAGGAATCATCAAGAGAGCTGTGCGCAAATTATGTGCGCTTCCGAAGAGGATGTTGTTGAAAGCCCATGTCTTCCAACGGGGGGAGAATGTTTGGTTACGCAGTCAACTAAACCAAAACCAGCATCAACAGAACCATAACACTCTTATCTCTAATCGCTTAAACCTATCATGCTCTGCGCAGCATAAGAGCAACTTAACGTAAAGTCCAACTATTGTTTTGCATAAGCTCTTATATTTCGTTTATTACATTGTCTATTGTTTGCCCTTGGCCTTCAGCTGAGTGCAAGCCGCTGCTGCAGTTCTGCAGCCAGTTCAGTTCTATCAAATTCGTCGGTAGCTCAACTTCGGTCGTTTGTCTGTTTCGCGACAAACGAAAAAATCGCCAATTATTGCACAGCCCAAATCGGGGTTAGTTGCAATACACAACTTTAAACAATTGTTAATAATTTTAAGTTCGGCCACGAAGGCAAATTAAAATATACATATGAAACTCAGTAATGCAAATCTCGCAGCATTTATAATTTGTTTAGTGAAATTTCGAAATTTCGATAGCTATTGAAAAAGCTCATTAGCTCAACAGTCACCAAATTTGGTATGAAGATAGCAATTGACATTTCACAAAGATCTGCATCAAAAATTTGGATGCCACACCCACCCAATCCGCCCCCAGCCCCCCTTTTCCCACCTTTAAAAAACTTTGAGCTAGAGTCACCAAATTTGGAATAAGATAGCTGGTGGCAACTCAGTTTGAGTGTGATTGACGTGTTTTACTTAAGCTCCGAACAACTTATTAATTTTTCGCCGTTTATCAGGCTTTTTATTTATTTTTTGCAGTCTACTGTTCGTAAAACATAGGCTTACCTAAGCTGTGCAAAGTGCTTCTTGTTGTGCGTCGTTTAATTTGCTAATTATTATATTTTAACAATTGCGGCGTCAGTTCTGTGTGGTTGTTAGTGTCTGTTTTTGTTATTCTGCAATTCTGCCGCTTATTCGTGCACTCATTTGTTTGTGTGTTTGTTCGCTGCGTTTACTCTTGTTTGTGTGTTTATTCGCTGCGCATACACTTGTTTGTGTGTTTGTTTCGTTTAAGCGTTATCTGCCTTGCTTGTCGTGCTTTAATACATTTTTGTTGTTGCTTATCGCTCCAAACAATAAGTATTTGTGTTACGATTCCTCTTAATTTGTGCGATTGCTCTTAGATTTTCTGTGCGCCGCTTTGTCCGTTCTGTGCTCTCGCAACCTATTTTCGTTAGTTTGACCCCAGTGGTAAATATGTCGTGCTGCAAAAAGTCTGGTACATTTAAGCAGTCTGACGATTCTGCACGGCCTCAATTTGTTCATTGCTGGTTGTGTGAGAATTTTATGCATGCTAAATGTGCAGGTCTTACTGGGCGTGAGTGTGACAAGATCACTGCTGTAGCCAAGCCCGGCTGTGGTGGTGTGCGTTGGTCATGCCCTATGTGCATTGATAAGCAAATTGATTTCTCTAGAATGTATAACTCTGTGAGAAATCAGTTTTCAAAACTAAAAAGACGGCAAGCATGCTAGTGACTGACATTGATTCGAGTTTGGAATTTCTCAATAATTTTAAATTTGAGTCATTGTCTACTTGCCGGTTGGAGTCTGAATTTTTGAATGTTCCGTTAATGTTTGCCGCTTCACCATCTTCGCTTTCACCCGTGCCTAGTAACGTAGAATATTCGCCAGTTCTATCATTATCTCCAACTCCAAGCGATTGTCCGAATATATCTCCTGCAGTATCCCCTGCTATTAGTAGTATGGTTCCCGTCTTGGATCCTGCCGAAATAAACGCGGTAAATAATGATCTATCTGTCCCCATACCTCAGCCACCTCCTATTTTAACAGTAGTGGCTCCTCGCAAGCAAGTTTTTGTGTCGCGACTTTCCGCTGAAACAACTTGTGATTCTGTTGCTGCCTATATTGCTAGCAAAACTAAAGTTAGCGTCTCTATTACGAAATTTAACTTTTCTTCCCCTCGCGAAATATCATCTTTTAAAATTAATGTCTCTCTAGAATCGTTTTCAATCATATGTGATCCCAAATTTTGGCCCCCTCATACGGTTGTTCATGAGTTTTTGCAAAAAAAAAAGAACTCTGCCTTTACCTGTCAACCTTCCAGCTGCAACCTTCTCAAATAATAACTCTGTCGTTTCAAAAAACTAAATTCTGACGAAATATCTATTATTTATCAGAATGTTAGGGGTCTGGTCTCAAAACTTAAAAACTTGTTTTTGAATAGCTTTTCGTTCCATGCTGATATAATTTCTTTTACTGAAACTTGGTTAAATCCAAGTATATCTAATTGTGAACTTTTTTTCAAATAATTTTATCGTCTATAGAGCTGATCGACCGTCTCGCCGAGGTGGTGGGGTATTAATTGCTGTTAAAGCTACTCTCCAGTCGGAACCTTTCTGTTTTTCTGCCATTAATGATGCTGGGATTATTTCTGTTAAAATAACTCTCCCTTCACATGTTGTTTATATCACTTGCTCTTATATCCTTCCTTCTTCTGACATTCAAGTTTATCTTCAACACCTAACTTGTATTAAAGAAGTTTCTGCTCATATCTAGTGTTGGGTAAATATTGCTCACTTTGGTGAACATGTTCACTTGTTCTTTTTTTCAAAGTGAGTTAACTCACTCACTTTGCTCAGTTACTCACTACTCACTGTTCAGTTACTCACTACTCACTTGTTCAGCTATTCAGTTACTCACTACTCACTTGTTCAGCTATTCAGTTGCTCACTACTCACTGTTCAGTTACTCACTACTCACTTACTCACTTGCTCAGCTGTTCAGTTGTTCAATGTATACCGAATTGAATGTAAACTCCCACTTAAAATATTAACAACCTTCTCATATATTTTTTCAACGAAAATAAGGAACTTCTGTTTATTATTTTAAATTCAATAGCTGAAGGCCTGGACGCTAGCGCTCTATTATTTACTTAGCTTAAGTATTCTTTGTGTATTATAGCTAATATTAAAAAAATAAAATAATATTTTAAATTCAGCATTCAATGCTCATGAAACTAAAAATAATAAAAATATAACGAATAATATATAAATGAAAACTAAAAACAAGTTGGTTTAAATTATTCCTTCCCTTAAATGTTTCGAACCAAAGATATGTTGCCATTGGCAGGCAATTCGTCTGAGCTGAAACAAATATGAGTTAGTTTTTTGTAAAATAAAATATGTAATCTAAAGACTTCCCATTCAGCATCTTTTACATATTATTATGCAAAAACGTGGGATTGTTCACCTGCGTTGGCTTTAAAAGTGTTCGCCGCTTTGTAATTGTCTGTGCCGCACCGGAAAATATTCTTTCGCATGGCACTGATGTGGCCAATAAACATAGGCGTTTCATCATGTATGAGTGTAAGTGTGGATATTGCCCCTTTCTTTGCTCCCACCATTTTAAAGCATCTTCCTTCCGATTTAAATACTCTTCGGAGAGGTATTTGTCCATTTTTCGAATGGATGCCACTGTGTTGTTTGACGGCTTGCTCACTTGTTGAAATGTTTCGTCGTATTCCTTCCAAATATCGTCTTCTGTTGTTTGTTTAACTATTTCTTCTTCAACGGATACTGCAGGCGTGTCATTGGCATGGCGATGGATGTTTTTTCTAATATTAGAAACCGCGGTTTTAAAAGCGTCCGGGTTTCTAAAAACTCGCCCTTTAAATCGGGGATCCAACACAGTGCTTTCAGCGAACAATGCATTTGACTCCAAGTCCTTGAAGCGGTGCTCCATCTCCCTCAGAAGGACAGTTCCCACTGCAGCGGCTGACTCGTTTAGCCCAAAATTTAGACTACCGATCTTTCTTTGCAGAATTCCTGCCAACACTATCACTTTTGATAGAGTAACATTTTTCTCTGCCGAAAGTTCGGTTGTCACCTGCAAAAACGGTTGAAGAATGGGTTATACTTCTTCAATAGCTTCGAAGTCCTGATTGGTTAAGCCCAGATCGGGTCGCAGAAAAGAAACCACCAGCATAACCGCCTCCTTTAATGTTATAAGTCGCTCAAACATTTTAAAAGTTGAGTTCCAGCGAGTTGGTACATCCTGAACAAGCTTAACATCCGGGAGTCTTAGTTGAGCTTGGGTGTCCTTTAGCTTTTTATACGCCGTTGTACTTCGGTGAAAAAATTGAACAATTGCACTGAATTTCATGCGAATGGTGTTCATTTTTTCTAACCCTTTTTGCACAATAAGGTTTAAAGTGTGTGCGAAGCATGGTATGTGACGCCAGTTGCCTATTTTTATAGCACCAACAATGTTGAATGCATTGTCGGAGGCAATAGCAGCAACTTTATTTTCAATGCTCCATTCAATTGTAACCTTCCGCAATCTTTCTGCCAAATTTTGGGATGTGTGGCTTTCCTCAACTTGCTCGCAGGACAACATAAACGATTTCAATGTTGTCGACTGCTTTCCAATAAAATGGGCAGTCACTGCCATATAACTTACATGTGCCAGAGAAGTCCAACAGTCCGTTGTCAGGCAAACCGCAGTCGCATCAAGCATTTCCTCTTTTATTATGGCCGTCTGTTCTTCGCAAATTTGCGGCATCAAAACATTAGAAACTGTTTTCCGTGTAGGAAGCTTATATCCGGGGCAGTGAGAGACATCCTCAATCAACTGCTTAAACTCCGGTTCTTCCACCATCCGAAGCGCATGATGCCCTTTAGCTATCATTTTCACAGCCTGCCGATCAATCTTCTGACTTCTGCTTGCGTTTATCGGCCTTTGAAAAAACGTCGTCATGCGTTGCTGTCCATTGCAATCATCAATATTAGCAGTCACATCGTCTTGCCGGACAACCGGCTCCATTGCGGTTGGGTGTTTGCTAGAAAGGTGCCGCCCCAAGTTGCTCTGCGACTTGCTGCTCAGCACATTGCGACAATATTTACATTTCGCCTCTTTATTTCCCAAATCTGTGAAATGCTTCCAAATGGCACTTTGGGGTCGAGACAATTTAAATTTTTTCAACGCGTATTATAAAATTTAAACGAACGGGAATTTAGACGCTTTAAAACAATGTGACCAAATGATATAACGAAAAACGGCAAAATCACCAACGGCTAAAATAAAAGTAGTGTTGGAATATGTTTGGTAGCTCATTGCTCAGTTGAGCTGAGTAAATGAACACTGAACAGTGAACAACTGAACAGTGAACCGCTGAACAGTGAACAACTGAACAGTGAACAACTAAACAGTGAACAACTGAACAGTGAACAATTGAACAGTGAACAACTGAACATGTTCACTCGCTCAGTTTAATGAACAACTCTTTTTTGTTCACTCACTCATGAGCAACCCAACACTACTCATATCCGTGATAATGATATTTTTATCGTACTGGGTGACTTTAATTTACTAACCATCCCCTGGTCTTCATCCGACACCATAAATTATCTTGTACCGTCTGCCCAGCATGACTTCTTAGAAGAAATGCTTGATCTTCCATTGTTTCAGATCAATTCAATTTCTAATCATTTGATTAGAACACTCGATCTTGTATTTATTAACAACTACTGTATTGCCAATGTATCTAGGTCATCCCCTCTGTCTGTCCCTGAGGATTCATATCATCCTACTTTAGAAGTTACATTGTCTGTTAGCAATCCTGTTATGTCTTCTCCTCCAGTGTTTAACCTGCCTCGCCGTTGCTTTCGCAAAGGAAATTACTCATTATTAAATCAACGTATTCTGACAACTGATTGGTCTTTTATATATGATTCGGTTGATATAAATATTGCCTTAAAATCTTTTTATAGCACCTTAAATTCTCTATTGGACGAATGTATCCCTTACTCTGCTCCGTTGTCCGTTTCTTCTAAGCCCCCTTGGTTCACTCCAAGACTATCAACTTTACAAAATAATAAATCTAAATATTATAAAAAATTTAGAAGGTCTGGCTTGAGTGCTGACTTGTCTAAATACATTATAGCCAAATCAAACTTTCTTCTCCTGAATTCACAGTGCTATGAGAATTACCTTATTTGTTGCAAA
The DNA here is from genome assembly GCA_018904305.1 of Scaptomyza montana. Lineage (NCBI taxonomy): Eukaryota > Metazoa > Arthropoda > Insecta > Diptera > Drosophilidae > Scaptomyza > Scaptomyza montana. The sequence continues at coordinate 317,165 of JAEIGR010000113.1, forward strand.
CGGCAATTTACGCTAAATCCCAAAAAATTTTATAGTTTTGTCAATTTTAAGCGTAAATCTTCCACTTTAACGTCATCTTTCATGTTTGGGATGGATAAATCTAGCATCGATAGCGAATCCGCTAATATTTTTGCCAATTTCTTCCAATCAACTTACTCTTCTGCATCCCCTATTAACATACCTTACCCTTATAGTATTGCTTCTACAAATTTTATTCCTGTTCCTTCCATCTCTCAGTCCACTCTGCTATCAGCTTTAAATTCTTTAAAGTCTTCTTACTCTCCTGGACCTGACAATATACCTAGTTGTCTTCTTAAAGAGTGCAGTGCTTCTCTTCTTCGCCCATTGCTTAAGCTTTTTAATCTCTCCCTTGAATCTTCTGCCTTTCCATCTCTTTGGAAAGAATCTTTTATAATCCCTCTTCACAAAAAAGGTGGGAAGTCCAATATTTAAAATTATAGGGGCATTGCAAAATTGTCCGCTATCCCTAAATTATTTGAAAAAATTATCACTTCATCTCTGCAACATTTCTGCAAATCAGTCTTATCCCCTGCTCAACATGGCTTCGTAAAAAATCGGTCAACCATGACCAATCTATTAGAATTCACAACTTTAGTATATGATGCTTTCCTCTCGAAAATGCAAACTGACGTCATTTACACAGAATTCAGTAAAGCTTTCGACACTGTACACCATGACCTATTACTTCTCAAGCTTGTCCGTATTGGTTTCCCTCCCTCACTTATATCTTGGATTTCTTCTTATTTAAAGGGTCGGACACAAAGAGTACTCCTAAGATTGGCTACCTCAAAACAAGTTCATGTTACTTCTGGAGTACCTCAGGGTAGTCATCTTGGTCCTTCACTCTTCACTCTTTTTATAAATGATCTTCCCTCTGTTATATCTCATTCTCGCATTCTCATGTACGCAGACGATGTGAAGCTTAATTTCTCCTACTGTAGTTCTCTAAATCATACTTGCTTACAAGATGATTTAAATTCAATGCATCTTTGGTGTAAGACTAATCAGTTGCTTCTCAATTGTTCTAAATGTATGTTTATGACTTTCAGCCGAAATAACCCCTTCATTACCAACTACTTAATTGACAGTACCCCGTTGCAACGTATTTTTACAGTCAAGGACGTTGGTGTTCTTTTTGACTCCAAACTCTCATTCGGCCTTCATATTTCTACTATTGTTAATGAGGCCAAAGGTGTTCTTGGTTTCATCAAACGTTGGTCTGAAGAGTTTAACGATCCTTACGTTACGAAAACTCTGTACACTTCCCTTGTTCGCCCTATCCTAGAGTACTGCTCTTGTATATGGAGCCCACAGTATAGAAATAACCAGGATCGTATCGAATCTGTTCAGAAGCAGTTTTTGCTTTTTGCCTTACGAGGCTTAAATTGGGATAATAACCTTCGCTTGCCTTCATATTCCAGTAGGCTTCTTCTCCTTAACCTCCCGTCGTTGAACAATCGTAGGATAGTCCTTGGTGTTGCCTTCCTGCACAAGTTGATTAATGGTGATATAGATTCTTCTTTTCTGTTAGGTCATCTCCATTTCTCTATTCCCTCCAGACCTACTAGAAACTTTCGCCCGTTATTTTTGAAAACGTGCACAACAGATTACGCTATGCACAGTCCATTTCGTGTTTTATGCGTCCAATTTAATAATCTATACCACGTGTTCTCTTATGAGACCTCTCTCTCCTTAAGGCCTGTACGCATGAGCCCCGTACAGCTCTCGTACAGTATACATGAGTTTTACGGCTGTAACGACAAGTGTTGAAAAATTCACATATTGTGGCGGTAGGCTAATTGTTTTTTGTAAATAAATCGGAAATGCGACTGTGTTTTGTACACTTGATTTCAAAATAATGATTTGCACGCTACTTTTGTGTTTGAGTATATCTAACGCCCTGCTTCTGGCGGTTGCATTTTAGTGAACCCATATTTGATGGGCAGAGCTGAGATTACCAAAGATTATGCTAAACATGACTGAAACCACTCAAAAGACTCAAAGCAAATTCACCTTAATAATCTATACCCTGCAATAGATCAGTGGCAGTACAATCCAGTTTATATGTTATTTAAATTGTATCTTATTAATTAATAAATATATTTTTATTCATTACTTCTTGCGCAGCATTGACTGCCAAAACAATAAGTATGGCTCTATTGGAGCCTGAATTAGGTCAACTTTGTTAATATTATCCGAAAAATTTATAAGCCGGCTCTTGCCCGACATGTTGTTGCATTTTTTTACAACCGTAAATAGCTGCTGAAAGCTATTTACTGCCCGTAGCATTTTAACATAACATTTTAACATTTTCATTGTTCAACACTACCGTCCCAGCAGTAGCTAACAGAACTGCAGATCTTAAATGTACGTACTGTACTGAAGCTGTACGGGACCATTTTTATACTCGATACCGAAGGTAAAGAGTATATTGACTTAGTGCAATGTCCGTCATGGTGTCCGTCCGTCTGTCCGTCTGTCCGTCCGTATGTTCGCAACTTTTTTCCACACCCTTCAAGCTAGAGACTTGAAACTTTCCAATTCTCTTTATCTATGGGATAGTAAATTAAAGTGTCAAGATGGGGTTTCTACGATAACTGGGGGGCTGGCAAATCGATAAATTCGATAACTCAAAACCGATAAATCCACATATTTCGCACATCCTTACAGCTAGAAGTACCAAATTTGGTAAGAAGATAGCTACTAGCAACCCCCAAAAAACTGCATGAAAAATTTTGGAGCCACGCCCCCCATTCCGCCCCCAGCCTCCCCGAATTTTAAAGTTAAAAAAGCCTATATCTCCCACAGTTTTTGAGCTATAGTTACCAAATTTGCTGCCAAGATAGGCGATGATGACCCCCCAAAAACTGCATCAAAAGTTTGGATGCCACGCCCACCAATACCGCCCTAGCCACCCCCATGTGCCCCAACGCTTCGTCAAAAACGGGAATGCGTGTATCTTCCAGAGTTGTGGAGCTAGAGCCACCAAATTTGGTAGGAAGATAGCTGGCAACGACCCCCCAAAAATCTGCATCAAAGTTTTGGAGCCACGCCCTCCATTTCGCCCCCCTTTCCCCACTTTTTACAATTTTCGAGCTAGAGTCACCAAATTTGGTTTGAAGATAGCAATTTCCATTTTACAAAGATATGCATCAAAAATTTTGATGCCACGCCCACCCTTACCGCCCTCAGCCCCCTTTCCCCATCTTTTTTAAACTTCGAGCTAGAGTCACCAAATTTGGTATATAGATAGCAATTGACATTCCACAAAGATCTGCATAAAAAAATTTGGATGTCAAGCCCACCCATACCGCCCCCAGCCCCCTTTTCCCCACTTATTACAAATTTCGAGCTAGAGTCACCAAATTTGGTATGAAGATAGCAATTGACATTTTACAAAGATCTGCATCAAAAATTTTGATGCCACGCCCACCCTTACCGCCCTCAGCCCCCCTTTCCCCATCTTTTTTAAACTTCGAGCTAGAGTCACCAAATTTGGTATATAGATAGCAATTGACATTCCACAAAGATCTGCATAAAAAAATTTGGATGTCACGCCCACCAATACTGCACCCAGCCCCCCTTTCCCCATCTTTTACAAACTTCGAGCTAGAGTCACCAAATTTGGTATGAAGATAGCAATTGACATTCCACAAAGATCTGCATCACAAATTTGGAAGTCACGCCCACCCTTACCGGCCCCAGCCCCCCTTTCCCCACTTAATACAATTTTCGAGCTAGAGTCACCAAATTTGGTATGAAGATAACAATTGACATTCCACAAAGATCTGCATCAAAAATTTGGATGACACGCCCACCCAAACCGCCCCCAGCCCCCCCTTTCCCCACCTTTTACAAATTTTTAGCTAGAGTCACCAAATTTGGTATGAAGATAGCCGGTGGCATCCCCATCTGCATCGGAGAATCTTTAAGGCAGCTTAAACCCCTGCCGCATCCGTACCCCTTTGCATTCAGGCCTCTTTTTACCGGTTTTAATTCTGGTATCGAGTATGCCGCAGTCGGTTGCGTCCGACTGCAACGTTTCCACTTGTTTTATATGAAGTTTTTGCTGTACGGGAGCTGTACAGGCCTTTAATCAAATCATTGCTTTCAGTTTATCTTCGGGAAGTTAATGACCGCTCTCAGCTATGAAACGGGGCTGAGCCTGCTGGACTGGCTAAATTCTTTTCTTTCATCGGGTCATATATATATAAATATTTTATATTCTACTTGTAAGTGGCCCGCTTACTTCGCTGCGCGGATAGTTTATATAAATTTTAGCAATAGAAGATAGATACAAAATAAATAAATTAGAAAATATTTAAGCAAAGTATTTAATATTCTCTTTTCCACGCCACCATTGAGGTAGAGAATATTGTGGTTTCCCCAGTAGGCCTTATCCACTTATTGAATTTAATTTGCAATTATTAACAACTTTAAGAGCTTCTTTATAAACGACATTGGTTGTTTTTCCGTCAGGTGCTAATACAAATAAGATTTTTGGTGAACTGACTCTTGAGCAGGCTACATAAAATTGGCCATGAGAAAAACAATCGTGTCTTAAGTGTCTTGATTTATTAATTGTTAAGGCAAAGCAAACTTTTAAAGGAAATTGCAATCTTTTAAATTGAATTGGCAATTCAGAATCAGAAGGTATTAATGGAATTCTCGGTATAAAAATCGTTTCCCCTATACCATTGCCAGTAAAGATAATTGATTCGACAACATTCTTATGAAGGGCTTTAACTTGCAATCTTGTACCATTGCACAGTTATGGCGGTTTCAAGTTGCGAATCAACATTACAGGTGAACCAATCTTTAAAGTTAATTTATGTTGAGGCAGGCCAGCCGGATTTAATGAATTAAGAAAATCGACGGGGTAATGAACTGCATCTTCGATTTCAGCCACAGAATCAATAGAGTAATATGTCATTTCTTCACTTTGAAATGATTTTAATAAAAACTCGTTTATTTCCAATGCATTGTCATTTCTCGCAGTCAAAATAGCACGTTCTGAAAACCATTCGAGTGATTTTTGAGAGATATTTGTAATATCCGGAAATATTTTTAGAGTTAGCTCTTCAATACTTTTCACAACATGACACAAAGTTGATGGTAAAGTTATTTTGCCATCATGGGTTGGAAATAATCCATTTCCTATTTGAAGAAGCATTTCTGCAAATTCACCAGCTATGCTATCACCTTTTAAGTGCACTCGCATATTCTTCGTTAATGCAATTTTCTGTATTTTGGGCCACAAAATTGAAGACTTTGAGCACGCATTTATTTCATCTGCTCTTGTTCCTCTGGGGATCACTGGGAGAGTTTGTCGAAAATCACCAGCTAAGAATCTATCTCGAATATCTTTCAAAGATCGATCTACAGCTTCAAAAGCACCATTATGGCCCATAGTACACTCATCCCAAACAATAAGCTTGCAATCTTTGAGCACAGCAGCAATATTAGATTGCTTTGAAATTGAGCAATGTGGTGTTTCTAAATGAATCAAATTAAATGGAATCTAAAGTGTAGAATGCGCTGTGCGACCACCATTAAGTAAAGCAACGGCCAATGAAATTGTTTTAATTTGCCGTATCTTTGCCATTAATAAATTTAAAAGAAACGGTTTACCTGTTCCACCAGGTGCATCTAAAAAATAGATTTCTCCTTTTTCTGCTTCAACGCTATGTAGTATCTTTTCGTATACTTGTTTTTGCTCAGCAGTAAGGAGTAGCTCATTATTAACAACAAAATTATCGCAACTTTCATAATTTGTTTCTCTATGATATTCATTATTTTGAACAATTTCCGTGGATCTAATTGGTAGTGGAAGTACATATTAAGTCATGTTTTGACCACCAATAGACAGTACAATATCTTCAATGTAAATAAGACATTTATTTAATACATTATTCACAATACTTTGATCAATATTTCTGTCTTGTGAAAAATGAAAGGCTCTTAAAATATCTTCTGATAAACTCTCTTTATAAGTATTCCAAAGTTTAAGAGCATCTGAAGTTTGACAAAATACTAACATTATTGCAAAAAGTTCTCTCAGTTTTTTAGGATTTTGACATATGACAGCTTCGGCTAGAGTTGAATCCCAGTGCTTATCATCTTCTAGTAATCCTAGAGCTTTACACGCCAATTGAAATGATGCGTATGCTATACTATTAACGGTTTTTAAATTTAAAAATGAAGTTTGGCTCCTTACAAAATGTAATAAAAGTCTTAAATAAAAACATTCTGTATTATTGGGATGAATAGTGTAAACTCTTCCCAAAGCTGAATCTCTTTTAACTCCAGGAAAATTTGGTACATCATGCCCTCGTTTTCTTCTTTGAAATTCTTTATTGTTCCATGTAAAATACGATGGAACTTCACAATATAGAAGCGGTCTTGCAAACTCATCACGTGTGCATAGCTCAAGGAAGGCTAGCAAAGTGGTTTTGGGTGTAGTGCTTAATCTGTCAAGTAATTGTTGCGGATTATTGGGGTTAAAATATATCCGTTGACCATTTTCTTAATGAACAGCTAAGTGTGTAATAGCCGGAAAACGTTCATGTATGGGAAATGCAAGGATTCTCCATACCGCTTCTGAGCTACTTATTTAACGGCCACTTTCGTACATATTTCGTACATAATTTCATTACGTTGGTCTTCAAGAGTAAATGATGCTTGATCACTGCCCTTGTTAACATATTTACAAATGTATTTAATAGACTTTACAGAACTGCATTACTCAACATTTATGTGAGCTTCAAATGTTCTCAATAGTACACAGTTATAAGGCACAACACAACGATTATCTATGCAATTACCATTTATATTAATTGCATTACCACCATCTTCTATCGATCTTCTATGATATAGCGGGTAACTATCTTTTCCCGTCACAGTTTCTTTAAGTAATTGTCGAGGAAACCTTTTGGTACATTTTCCATTTTTCATGCATGGCGATTTATTATTAAATGCACCGCAAGGACCATGAATCATAACAAAGGATCCTCATCTGCGTTTGGTATTTCGGCACAGATAATTTTATCGATTTTATCTGGTCTTATTTTATTTTCTAACCAAAGTAGAATATGTATATGTGGGAAACCCCGCTTTTGCCATTCCACAGAGTACATGAATATTGCACGCTTCCAAACAAAGAACCTTTTGTCAATAGTGACATTAAAGCTTTAACTTTTAAATGAAAAACTCGAGCTTTAATATCGTGACGATCATGCGGTTTTTGACCCGGTAATAAAACACTTTTGATTTCATTCCATTGTGGATTGCATGTGAATGTTATGAAAAGATCTGGTCGCTCATAATGGCGAACATATGTCATAGCATCTTGAGTCTTTTCATGCATATATCGTGCAGAGCTTGTAAAAGAAGACGGTAAAATTACCATCTGACCAAGTTGAGCTGCGTCAACATCTTGTTGGCCTATTTCATCTTGTAGATGTATATATGTAGCTATCTGCTCTGAGTTTCGCTTGATTGTAGCGAATATAATTTAACCTTTCTGTTTCAATTTTAGCATACATATCAACTAAAAATTGACTATAAAGGGAACGACAATAAATTAAATGATTTAACTCAGATTGACGAATCATTATTATACTCGATACCGAAGGTAAAGAGTATATTGAGTTTGTGCAATGTCCGTCATGGTGTCCGTCCGTCTGTCCGTCTGTCCGTCTGTCCGTCTGTCCGTCTGTCCGTCTGTATGTTCGCAACTTTTTTCCACACCCTTCAAGCTAGAGACTTGAAACTTTCCAATTCTTTTTATCTTTGGGATAGTAAATTAAAGTGTCAAGATGGGGGTTCTACGATAACTGGGGGGCTGGCAAATCGATAAATTCGATAACTCAAAACCGATAAATCCACATATTTCGCACATCCTTACAGCTAGAACTACCAAATTTGGTAAGGAGATAGCTATTAGCAACCCCCAAAAAACTGCATCAAAAATTTTGGAGCCACGCCCCCCCTTTCCGCCCCCAACCCCCCGCATTTTAAAGTCAAAAAAGCCCATATCTCCCTCAGTTTTTGAGCTAGACACACCAAATTTGGTGCCAAGATAGGTGATGATGACCCCCAAAAACTGCATCAAAAGTTTGGATACCACGCCCACCGATACTGCCCTAGCCGCCCCCATCCACCCCAACGCTTCGTCAAAAACGGGAATGCGTGTATCTTCCAGAGTTGTGGAGCTAGAACCTCCAAATTTGTTAGGAAGATAGCTGGTAACGACCCTCCAAAAACTGCATCAAAGTTTTGGAGCCACGCCCACCCATTCCGCCCCCAGGCCCCCAGTATTTTGAAATCACAAATGGCTGTATCTCCCTCAGTTTTAGAGCTAGAGCCACCAAATTTGGTGCCAAGATAGGTGATGATGACCCCCCAAAAACTGCATCAAAAGTTTGGATGCCACGCCCACCAATACTGCCCTAGCCGCCCCCATCTACCCCAACGCTTCGTCAAAAACGGGAATGCGTGTATCTTCCAGAATTGTGGAGCTAGAGCCTCCAAATTTGGTAAGAAGATAGCTGGCAACGACCCCCAAAAATCTGCATCAAAGTTTTGGAGCCACGCCCACCTATTTCGCCCCCCTTTCCCCACTTTTTACAAACTTTTAGCTAGAGTCACCAAATTTGGTATGAATATAGCAACTGACATTCCACAAAGATCTGCATCACAAATTGAGATGCCACGCCCACCCATACCGCCCCCAGCCCCCCTTTCCCCACATTTTACAAACTTTGAGCTAGAGTCACCAAATTTGGTATGAATATGACAATTGACATTCCACAAAGATCTGCATCAAAAATTTGGATGCCACGCCCACCCATACTGCCCCCAGCCCCCCTTTCCCCACTTTTTACAAACTTTGAGCTAGGGTCACCAAATTTGGTATGAAGATAGCAATTGACATTCCACAAAGATCTGCATCAAAAATTTGGATGCCACGCCCACCCATACCGCCCACAGCCCCCTTTCCCCACCTTTTACAAACTTTGAGCTAGAGTCACCAAATTTGGTATGAATATAACAATTGACATTCCACAAAGATCTGCATCAAAAATTTGGATGCCACGCCCACCCATACCGCCCCCAGCCCCCCTTTCCCCACTTTTTACAAACTTTGAGCTAGGGTCACCAAATTTGGTATGAAGATAGCAATTGACATTCCACAAAGATCTGCATCAAAAATTTGGATGCCACGCCCCCCCATACCGCCCCCAGCCCCCCTTTCCCCACCTTTTACAAACTATGAGCTAGAGTCACCAAATTTGTAAGGAAGATAGCTTGTGGCATCTCCATCTGCATCGGAAAATCTTTAAGGCAGCGTACACCCCTGCCGCATCCGTACCCCTTTGCAATCAGGCTTTTTTTTTACCGGTTTTAATACTGGTATCGAGTATGCCGCAGTCGGTTGCGTCCGACTGCAACGTTTCCACTTGTTTTATAACTGTAAAAGCTTAACGCAGATATATATTTTTTTGGTTCCTCCTTTTTTAATAATGAATTCCATTCTTGTATATACACTGATTTGCCATCTTCGCCTTAAGGAAATAGCAAAGGGTTCTGTAAGGCATCGTATGATCGATGCACCTCACTTATACGATGTAATTTATAATTATGACTTTCAATAATAATATTGCGCTTTTCAAATTGCTGACCAACAATAACTATAGCTACTTCGCTTGATAGAGGTGCATTGTAAAGCCCTTTATGTGCACCAGCGGGTGTTTGATCAGCATGTATAACCAATTTATAGTCTTTGGTACTTGTTTGTATTTTGTTGAGAGCCATTTCTAGATCTTTTACATAAGGATTATGATGATGAAACATACATTGAAGATCCTTTACTACGCTACAATCAACATTTGTAATATTTATGCAACGTAGTTGAGCTTCCTTTTCATCATCACCAACAAAATAAATTTGAAGAAACTGCATTTCTTCATTTGGCAAAGGTCGGACACTACCAATTCCTTGGACGTTAACAGATACCCAGGGGCTCACTTTTCCATTTTAAAGCATTACAATGTTTGCATATAAAATTCATACTTCCAAGTTGAGTAACTTTATCTGACTTGTAAGTTATTTCAAAATCTTAGCTTAAGCCAGACATGGCTTTAACACTCCATGCGCGCAAACGCCTTTCTTGACGTGCATTAGGATTATTAGCCTGATGTCTTCTCACTGCAACTCTATGAGCTTCAGAATTATTAACCTGAAATCTTTTGATGCTTCTATGCGCTTACCCCTATTGATATATTAAAATAAAGTCAAGAAAAACTCACTTCTGCAAGTCATTTTAATACACGGGTTCAGGGTATCTTTTGGTCGGGATTTCTCGACTAAAGCCTTCTTACTTGTTTTCAGATTCGCTCATTCTCGTGTTGTGCTAACAGTCGGCAATTCAACACCTGCATCATGAATTGAGCGCTGCTGGTCCCAAACCCAAAGAGGCAGCTTAAAACTTGAACACGCTCACGCATCGCTCTTCATGTTCGGCGCTAGATGACAAATTATTTTTAAATCTCGCTCCGATCATGCGCCTTCGTTGTTGGCTATTTCGGCTAATTCTCTTGTGTATGCGCGCGCTCTGCAAGTCAAACAAAGAGCGTAGTATCGCTACCTTCTTCGCACGCACTGAATCAACGCAAAACATATCTAAGAGGCTGCAGTTAAGTGAATTGCATATTGCCTTTAGCTTTAATTTAGTGTGTGCGGAGGAGGTAGGGTTATTAAACTCTATGATTGACATGCAAAGCGCGCACATAAGATAGAGAGTGAACGTAAATGAGCAACAACAAAGGAGCATGATCGGAGCGAGATTTCAAATTATTTGATTATCATTATGTGAACGCCCTTTGCTTGTTCGAAATTGCATATCAATAATATATCAATAATGTTATTGTGATACGTTTTGTCTAAGTTATATAAGCAGCAAGTAGGCGAATCCACCCCCAAAACATATTCTGGTGTGCATAATTTTTCTACACGGACCAAGTTATGTTTTGTTGTTGTTGTTTTTTTTTTTAATCAACGACACCAACATAAAGTAGCAGTGCGGGCCCAACAACAACACTTACAACAACAACAAACGCTACTTGGGTCGTAAATCAATTGTCAAAGGCACACAAATTTGAGAAAAAAAGAATATGCACTGTGCGAAGTGATACATGTACATAAAATTATGAAAATTATTTTCAAGCGCATTGTTCACTTAATTGTGTATGCACATATTCATTAAGAAGCAGAAATCCGTTTCGTTTTTGCAAGTGTCGAACATTTTTTTATGACTTTGCTTGTGCGACGCGAAGGCGTCACTGCGCATTTGTTTTGTTTTTGTATTCTCGCTGGCGATCAAACCCTCAGCTTGTGCGACAATCAGGCGACAGTAGTGGAATGGGTACTTGTTATACTCGATACCGAAGGTAAAGAGTATATTGACTTAGTGCAATGTCCGTCATGGTGTCCGTCCGTCTGTCCGTCTGTCCGTCTGTCCGTCCGTATGTTCGCAACTTTTTTCCACACCCTTCAAGCTAGAGACTTGAAACTTTCCAATTCTCTTTATCTATGGGATAGTAAATTAAAGTGTCAAGATGGGGGTTCTACGATAACTGGGGGGCTGGCAAATCGATAAATTCGATAACTCAAAACCGATAAATCCACATATTTCGCACATCCTTACAGCTAGAACTACCAAATTTGGTAAGAAGATAGCTACTAGCAACCCCAAAAAACTGCATCAAAAATTTTGGAGCCACGCCCCCCATTCCGCCCCCAGCCCCCGAATTTTAAAATTAAAAAAGCCTATATCTCCCACAGTTTTTGAGCTATAGTCACCAAATTTGGTGCCAAGATAGGTGATGATGACCCCTCAAAAACTGCATCAAAAGATTGGATTCCACGCCCACCAATACCGCCCCAGCCCTCCCCATGTGCCCCAACGCTTCGTAAAAAACGGGAATGCGTGTATCTTCCAGAGTTGTAGAGCTAGAGCCTCCAAATTTGGTGGGAAGATAGTTGGTAACGACCCCCAAAAAACTGCATCAAAGTTTTGGAGCCACGCCCACCCATTCCGCCCCCAGCCCCACCGCATTTTGAAATCAGAAATGGCTATATCTCCCACAGTTTTTGAGCTAGAGCCACCAAATTTGGTGCCAAGATAGGTGATGATGACCCCCAAAAACTGCATCAAAAGTTTGGATGCCACGCCCACCAATACTGCCCTAGCCGCCCCCATCCACCCCAACGCTTCGTCAAAAACGGGAATGCGTGTATCTTCCAGAGTTGTGGAGCTAGAGCCACCAAATTTGATAGGAAGATAGCTGGCAACGACCCCCAAAAAACTGCATCAAAGTTTTGGAGCCACGCCCTCCATTTCGCCCCCCTTTCCCCACTTTTTACAATTTTCGAGCTAGAGTCACCAAATTTGGTATGAAGATAGCATTTGACATTTCAGAAAGATCTGCATCAAAAATTTGGATTCCACGCCCACCCATACCGCCCCCAGCCCCCCTTTTCCCCACTTATTACAAATTTCGAGCTAGAGTCACCAAATTTGGTATGAAGATAGCAATTGACATTCCACAAAGATCTGCATCACAAATTTGGAAGTCACGCCCACCCTTACCGGCCCCAGCCCCCCTTTCCCCACTAAATACAATTTTCGAGCTAGAGTCACCAAATTTGGTATGAAGATAACAATTGACATTCCACAAAGATCTGCATCAAAAATTTTGATGACACGCCCACCCAAACCGCCCCCAGCCCTCCCTTTCCCCACCTTTTACAAATTTTTAGCTAGAGTCACCAAATTTGCAACGAAGACAGCTGGTGGCATCCCCATCTGCATCGGAGAATCTTTAAGGCAGCTTAAACCCCTGCCGCATCCGTACCCCTTTGCATTCAGGCCTCTTTTTACCGGTTTTAATTCTGGTATCGAGTATGCCGCAGTCGGTTGCGTCCGACTGCAACGTTTCCACTTGTTGTAATTGTAATTTGTTTTTTAAAATGGGTAAAAAGTGCTCCAAATCGTATGGGAGGTACTTGAAGGAGTTGTCCAAATAAAAATTCCCTTCTTAGTGCTCACTTACTACCTGCATAAAAAATCGTGTGAAAATTTCAGCCTTCTAGCTCTTTTCGTTTAGGCTGTGGCTGATCCATTTTAACGCGGACGAACTCTTTTATATATATAGATTTTATTTATTAAACTCGATACCGAAGGTAAAGAGTATATTGAGTTTGTGCAATGTCCGTCGTGGTGTCCGTCCGTTTGTCCGTCTGTATGTGTCCAATTTTTTTCCACACCCTTCAAGCTAGAGACTTGAAACTTTCCAAATCTCTTTATCTATGGGATAGTAAATTAAAGTGTCAAGATGGGGGTTCTACGATAACTGGGGGGCTGGCAAATCGATAAATTCGATAACTCAAAACCGATAAATCCACATATTTCGCACATCCTTACAGCTAGAAGTACCAAATTTGGTAAGAAGATAGCTATTAGCAACCCCCAAAAAACTGCATCAAAAATTTTGGAGCCACGCCCCCCATTCCGCCCCCAGCCCCCCGAATTTTAAAGTCAAAAATGCATATATCTCCCACAGTTTTTGAGCTATAGCCACCAAATTTGGTGCCAAGATAGGTGATGATGACCCCTCAAAAACTGCATCAAAAGATTGGATGCCACGCCCATAAATACCGCCCTAGCCACCCCCATGTGCCCCAACGCTTCGTAAAAAACGGGAATGCGTGTATCTTCCAGAGTTGTGGAGGTAGAGCCTCCCAATTTGGTGGGAAGATAGCTGGTAACGACCCCCAAAAAACTGCATCAAAGTTTTGGAGCCACGCCCCCCGTTACGCCCCCAGCCCCTCCGCATTTTGAAATCATAAATGGCTATATCTCCCACAGTTTTTGAGCTAGAGCCACCAAATTTGCTGCCAAGATAGGTGATGATGACGCCCTAAAAACTGCATCAAAAGTTTGGATGCCACGCCCACCAATACTGCCCTAGCCGCCCCCATCCACCCCAACGCTTCGTCAAAAACGGGAATGCGTGTATCTTCCAGAGTTGTGGAGCTAGAGCCACCAAATTTGGTAGGAAGATAGCTGGCAACGACCCCCAAAAATCTGCATCAAAGTTTTGGAGCCATGCCCTCCATTTCGCCCCCCTTTCACCACTTTTTACAATTTTCGAGCTAGAGTCACCAAATTTGGTATGAAGATAGCAATTGACATTTCACAAAGATCCGCATCAAAAATTTTGATGCCACGCCCACCCATACCGCCCCCAGCCCCCCTTTCCACACTTTTTACAAATTTTGAGCTAGAGTCACCAAATTTGGTATGAAGATAGCAATTGACATTTTACAAAGATCTACATCAAAAATTTGGATTCCACGCCCACCCATACCGCCCCCAGCCCCCTTTCCCCATCTTTTACAAACTTCGATCTAGAGTCACCAAATTTGGTATGAAGATAACAATTGACATTCCACAAAGATCTGCATCAAAAATTTGGATTCCACGCCCACCCATACCACCCCCAGCCCCCCTTTCCCAACCTTTTACAAATTTTGAGCTAGAGTCACCAAATTTGGTATGAAGATAGCAATTGACATTTCACAAAGATCTGCAACAAAAATTTTGATGCCACAACTACCCATACCGCCCCAGGCCCTCTCCCCCTTTCCCCACCTTTTACAAACTTGAGCTAGAGTCACCAAATTTTGTATGAAGATAGCCGGTGGCATCCCCATCTGCATCGGAGAATCTTTAAGGCAGCGTAAACCCCTGCCGCATCCGTACCCCTTTGCATTAAGGCCTCTTTTTACCGGTTTTAATTCTGGTATCGAGTATGCCGCAGTCGGTTGCGTTCGACTGCAACGTTTCCACTTGTTTTTATTATTATTATTATTTTAATTTTCTGCAAGCAATGCTGCCAGACATGTCAAGCATGAGTGAGAGAATTTGCTAAGCCCGACTACAGATTAATATTTACATCCAACCATAACACATACGAGCTTTAAGAGCATGAATTCTGATAACATTACGAATATGATAAGAGCAAGCAAACATTAGCGTAATGCATTTACATTTAATACTATTTGAATAATAACAGAGTATAATTGAATGTTCTGCTCCCGACAACTATCATCCATTCCTTTGGGCTTGACATTTAAATGTTTAGCGCCATCCCTTTCTTACCTTTGTTTTTATATATATCTGCTTTGATTTGTTTGTCAAATGCTAAGGAATGCTTGTAGAATACCCCCTCTAGTGCTTCCGGAAGACACCTACCATCCAACCTTAGAACTATCCATAGAAATTTTTAGCCCTAAATCAATATCTTATAATACTTTAAAACCCGTTGCTTTCGTAAAACTAACTTTACTAAATTAAATTATCTTCTTCAACATACAAATTGGTCTCGTCTTTATTCCTGTAGTGATACAGAAACTGCCATTGCCATATTTTATTGGTCTTTGAATTCGCTTTTGGATATTTGCGTTCCCCTCACTTATTCTTCAAGTGTTAATAAGCCACCTTGGTTTACGAGGGAACTATCGAAATTGAAAAACGCGAAGACAAGATCATATAAAAAATTTAAAAAATCGGGAACCACTTAAGATTTATCTTCGTATTTAGTAGCAAAATCTAGTTTTCTTTCTGTTAACACTTCTTGTTATAATAATTATCTTAATCGTTGTAGACTAAACTTTTCACGTGACCCTAACCATTTTTATAAATTTGTTAACTCTAAACGTAAGTCTTCTTGCTTGCCGTCCTCAGTATACCTTGATAATACAAAAGCAAGTTCTGATCAGGCAGTAGCCGATCTATTTGCTGAGTATTTTCAATCAGTATATTCAAAGAATTCACATAGAACCAGCCATTCCTATCCTTTTCAAGTTCAATCGTCTAATTGCATATATATCCCAGTTATAACTGAGTGTACGCTTCTAAGTGACCTTAACTCTATCAAACCAGGCTATCTGCCTGGTCCTGATGGAGTGCCAAGTTGTATACTTAGATACTGTGCGGATTCACTTTGTAAACCCTTACTTAAATTATTTAACTTGTCTGTTGACTCAACAGTGTTTCCGGCGATATGGAAGCAATCTTTTATCATTCCACTCCATAAAAATTCTTCTAAGTCTAACGTTAAAAATTATAGAGGCATATCCAAGTTGTCCGCCATTCCTAAAGTCTTTGAAAAAATTATATGTTCTCAACTGCAACACACATGTAGTTCAATTATATCGCCTTATCAACACGGTTTTGTTAGGCGTAGATCTACTACCACTAACCTTCTCGAATTCACTTCGCTTGTTATCAAAGGGTTTCAGGAAAAAATGCAAACTGACGTTGTTTACACCGATTTTAGTAAGGCATTTGATTCTGTTAGTCATTCTCTGTTGCTTCAAAAATTAAATATTATTGGATTTCCATCAAAACTCGTATTGTGGCTTTCGGAGTACTTGTGTGGCCGAACACAAAAAGTAGTTTTTAAATCGTCGGTATCTAAACCTATTTTTGTTACCTCTGGTGTTCCCCAGGGTAGTCACCTTGGACCTTTGCTATTTAATCTGTTTATTTACGATCTTCCAGCTGTTATTACTAACTCCTATGTATATATGTTTGCTGATGATGTGAAGCTATGTTTCACATATAATGACGCTTCCATGTGTAATTTACTACAGTCGGATTTGGGTGCATTGTCGGCCTGGTGTCGTTTTAACTTACTCAATTTAAACTGTTCAAAATGTAAAGTCATGTCTTTTTGTAGAAGTACCCCTCATTTTGCTCACTACTTGCTTGATGCTTCACCACTTGACCGCGTGTTTGAAATTAAAGATTTAGGCATTATTCTTGATCCTAAATTAAAGTTTGACGCTCATATTTTGTCCATGGTCAATAATGCCATTAATGTCCTTGGCTTCATCAAGCGGTGGTCGAAAGAGTTAAATGATCTCTACACCACTAAAACGCTTTATACATCCCTAGTTCGTCCCATCCTGGAGTATGGATCTTGTGTGTGGTCTCCACAATACTCGATTCACCAGGATAGAATTGAATCTGTACAGAAGAAATTTCTTCTATTTGCCCTTAGAAGTTTTAACTGGGTTCCTTGAGTAGACTTACCCCCGTACTCAAGTAGACTCCTTTTGATAGATTCCCTCCCTGTTAAACCGTAGAACTAAGCATGGAGTATTATTTATTACTAACTTACTTAATGGTGAAATCGACTCATCAGTTCTTTTGAGTCGAATTAAATTTAATGTCCCAATTAGATCTTCACGTAACTTTTTACCCCTTAGCCTTGAGCGTTGCTTCAGCAACTATTTAATTCATAAACCATTTCGTGTTATATGTTCTGACTATAACAAACTTTATTCTCTTGTCTCCTTGGAGGCCTAATCTCCAGTACTAAAAAGATCGATCCTTTTCGCTTTATCTAATCGTAACCACTAACCACTGGTCTGATTGGGTTTTTCTGGGTTTTTCCCAATCCTCGAAACAAATGTTGGACTACTCAATTTTTATTGAATTTCCCAGAGCTTTAACGTTAACTTTTGATTATATTTTCAGATTTATATATTAATCTATATTTTACTTAATTTAATTATTTTAACTATTTTTTAATTTAAATTAATTTTGATTTCAATTTAATGTCAGCTGCTCTTAGCTGACAATAAATAAATAAATATATAAATAAGTTGGTATATTAAATTTTATTGAATTTTATGCTTATGATTAGACGCTGTATCGTTGTAACAATCAGTGAAGTCAATTGACTCACAGCCAAATTAAAATATGTCTATTGAAACTTTAGATATTAGTGGTTTTTTGAAGCCGCATTCAGTTGTTGCTATAATTGGTGATGGAGCCTGCCTTTTTAGATCTATTTCCTACCTTTTTATTCAATAGGGGTAAGCGCATAGAAGCATCAAAAAGATATCGTGTTAATAATCCTGATGTTCTTAGAGTTGTAGTGAGAAGAGATCAGGCTAATAATCCTGAAGCTCATCGAGTTGCAGTGAGAATAATAATCCTGATGCACGTCAAGAAAGGCGTTTGCGTGCATGGAGTGTTAAAGCCATGTCTGGCATAAACTATGATTTTGAAATAGCTTACAAGTCAGATAAAATTACTCAACTTGGTAGTATGAATTTGATATGCAAACATGGTAATGCTTTAAAATGGAAAAATGATCCTTTGGGTATCTGTTGCAAGGCAGGAAAAGTGAAACTTTCACAAAATGAAAGTTTGCCTGATCCACTTAAAAGCTTAATAATTGGTGGACATCCCAAGCATGATCATTTCATTGATCTTATAAGAAAGTATAACAGCTGCTTTCAAATGACTTCTTTTGGAAGTACAAAAATTATAAATGAAAGTTGGTCAACCTTTAAAGTCCAAGGACAAGTGTATCACTTAATTGGTAGTGTCCGACCTTTGCCAAATGAAGAAATGCAGTTTCTTCAAATTTATTTTGTTGGTGATGATGAAAAGGAAGCTCAAAAACGTTGCAAAAATATTTAAAATGTTGATATGAGCGTAGTAAAGGATCTTCAATGTATGTTTCATCATCATAATCCTTATGTAAAAGATCTAAAA
Source organism: Scaptomyza montana (assembly GCA_018904305.1). NCBI lineage: Eukaryota > Metazoa > Arthropoda > Insecta > Diptera > Drosophilidae > Scaptomyza > Scaptomyza montana. Next base: position 335,826 of record JAEIGR010000113.1, read on the forward strand.
ATGGCTCTCAATAAAATACCAAGAAGTACTAAAGACTATAAATTGATTATACATGCTGATCGAACACCCGCTGGTGCTCACAAAGGGCTTTACAATGCACCTCTATCAAGCGAAGTAGCAGTTATTGTAGTAGAAGTTATTGTTGGTCAGCAATTTGAAAAGCGCAATATTATTATTGCTTTCATAATTATAAATTACATCGTATAAGTGAGGTGCATCGATCATACGATGCCTTACAGAACCCTTTGCTATTTCCTTATGGCGAAGATGGCTATTCAGTGGATATACAAGAATGGAATTCATTATTAAACAAGTAAGAAGGCTCTAGTCGGGAGAGCCCGACTAGAAGATACCCTGATCCCAGCTGCAAAAAATAAATTAAATTTATATAAGACTTTGGTATACTGACTTAACTTCAATCGATTAAGCTCGATATCTCCGGTGTTTCTTAACCGATTTGGACGAAATTTTCAGAAAAGATCTTTTGTTACCCATTCTTTCAACCCTCATTTACACATATTCCAAATTCGATATTTGTTTGTTATCGGTTCCATGTATATGTCCCAATTAGATCTTCACGTAACTTTTTACCCCTTAGCCTTGATCGTTGCTTCAGCAACTATTTAATTCATAAACCATTTCGTGTTATATGTTCTGACTATAACAAACTTTATTCTCTTGTCTACTTGGAGGCCTCATCTCCAGTACTAAAAAGATCGATCCTTTTTGCTTTATCTAACCACTAACTACTAATCTAATGCTGGTCTGATTGGGTTTTTCTGGGTTTTTCCCAATCCTCGCAACAAATGTTGGACTACTCAATTTTTATTGAATTTCCCAGAGCTTTAACGTTAACTTTTGATTATATTTTCAGATTTATATATTAATCTATATTTTACTTAATTTAATTATTTTAACTATTTTTTAATTTAAATTAATTTTGATTTCATTTTAATGTCAGCTCAATCATTATACCCTTATTTACCCATTTTATGGGTTAAGGGCATAAAAAGGAGGAACCAAAAAAAAAAGATATCTGCGTTAAGCTTTTACAGTTATAAAATAATGATTCGTCAATCTGAGTCTGATTGGTTTGATTGGGTTTTTCTGGGTTTTTCCCAATCCTCGCAACAAATGTTGGACTACTCAATTTTTATTGAATTTCCCAGAGCTTTAACGTTAACTTTTGATTATATTTTCAGATTTATATATTAATCTATATTTTACTTAATTTAATTATTTTAACTATTTTTTAATTTAAATTAATTTTGATTTCATTTTAATGTCAGCTCAATCATTATACCCTTATTTACCCATTTTATGGGTTAAGGGCATAAAAAGGAGGACCAAAAAAAAGATATCTGCGTTAAGCTTTTACAGTTATAAAATAATGATTCGTCAATCTGAGTTAAATCATTTAATTTATTGTCGTTCCCTTTTAAGTCAACTTTTAGTTGATATGTATGCTAAAATTGAAGCAGAAAGGTTAAGTTATATTCGCTACAATCAAGCGAAACTCAGAGCAGTTAGCGATATACATCTACAAGATGCAATAGGCCAACAAGATGTTGACGCAGCTCAACTTGGTCAGATGGTAATTTTACCGTCTTCTTTTACAAGCTCTGCACGATATATGCATGAAAAGACTCAAGATGCTATGACATATGTTCGTTATTATGAGCGACCAGATCTTTGTATAACATTCACATGCAATCCACAATGGAATGACATCAAAAGTGTTTTATTACCGGGTCAAAAACCGCATGATCGTCACGATATTATAGCTCGAGTTTTTCATTTAAAAGTTAAAGCTTTAATGTCACTATTGACAAAAGGTTCTTTGTTTGGAAGCGTGCAATGTTTCATGTAATCTGTGGAATGGCAAAAGCGGGGCTTACCACATATACATATTCTACTTTGGTTAGAAAATAAAATAAGACCAGATAAAATCGATAAAATTATCTGTGCCAAAATACCAAACGCAGATGAGGATCCTTTGTTATTTAACATTGTTAAGTCAAATATGATTCATGGTCCTTGCGGTGAATTTAATAATAAATCGCCATGCATGAAAAATGGAAAATGTACCAAAAGGTTTCCTTGACAATTACTTAAAGAAACTGTGACGGGGAAAGATAGTTACCCGCTATATCGTAGAAGATCGATAGAAGATGGTGGTAATGCAATTAATATAAATGGTAATTGCATAGATAATCGTTGGGTTGTGCCTTATAACTGTGTACTATTGAGAACATTTGAAGCTCACATAAATGTTGAGTAATGTAGTTCTGTAAAGTCTATTAAATACATTTGTAAATATGTTAACAAGGGCAGTGTTCAAGCATCATTTACTCTTGAAGACCAACGTAATGAAATTATGTACGAAATATGTACGAAAGTGGCCGTTATATAAGTAGCCCAGAAGCGGTATGGAGAATCCTTGCATTTCCCATACATGAACGTTTTCCGGCTATTACACACTTAGCTGTTCATTTAGAAAATGGTCAACGGATATATTTTAACCCCAATAATCCGCAACAATTACTTGACAGATTAAGCACTACACCCAAAACCACTTTGCTAGCCTTCCTTGAGCAATGGACACGTGATGAGTTTCCAAGAACGCTTCTATATTGTGAAGTTCCATCGTATTTAACATGGAATAACAAAGAATTTCAAAGAAGAAAACGAGGGCATGATGTGCCAAATTTTCCTGGAGTTAAAAGAGATTCAGCTTTGGGAAGAGTTTACACTATTCATCCCAATAATACAGAATGTTTTTATTTAAGACTTTTATTACATTTTGTAAGGGGCCCAACTTCATTTTTAAATTTAAAAACCATTAATGGTATAGCAAACGCATCATTTCAATTGGCGTGTAAAGTTCTAGGATTACTAGAAGATGATAAGCACTGGGATTCAACTATAGCCGAAGCTGTCATATGTCAAAATCCTACAAAACTGAGAGAACTTTTTGCAATAATGTTAGTATTTTGTCAAATTTCAGATGCTCTTAAACTTTGGAATACTTATAAAAAGAGAAGATATTTTAAGAGCCGTTCATATTTCACAATACAGTAATATTGATGAAAGTATTGTGAATAATGTATTAAATAAATGTCTTATTTACATTGAAGATATTGTACTGTCTATTGGTGGTCAAAACTTGACTTATTATGGACTTCCACTACCAATTAGATCAGAGGAAATTGTTCCAAATATTGAATATCATAGAGAAAAAAAATGTGAAAATTGCGATAATTTTGTTGTTAATAATGAGCTACTTCTTACTGCTGAGCAAAAACAAGTATACGAAGAGATACTACATAGCGTTGAAGAAGAAAAAGGAGAAATCTATTTTGTAGATGCACCTGGTGGAACAGGTAAAACGTATCTTTTAAATTTATTATTGGAAAATGTACGGCAAAGTAAAAAAATTGCATTGGCCGTTGCTTCTTCCGGTATCGCAGCCACTTTACTTGATGGTGGTTGCACAGCGCATTCTACACTTAAGATTCCATTTAATTTGATTCATTTAGAAACACCACATTCCTCAATTTCAAAGCAATCTAATATTGCTGCTGTGCTCAAAGATTGCAAGCTTATTGTTTGGGATGAGTGTACTATGGACCGTAAAGGTGCTTTTGAAGCTGTAGATCGATCTTTGAAAGACATTCGAGATAGTGAATACTTAATGGGTGGCATAACTGTTCTCTTAGCTGGTGATTTTCGACAAACTCTCCCAGTGATCCCCAGAGGAACAAGAGCAGATGAAATAAATGCGTGCTTAAAGTCTTCAATTTTGTGGCCCAAAATACAGAAAATTGCATTAACGCAGAATATGCGAGTGCACTTAAAAGGTGAAAGCATAGCTGGTGAATTTGCAGAAATGCTTCTTCAAATAGGAAATGGATTATTTCCAACCCATGATGGCAAAATAACTTTACCATCCACTTTGTGTCATGTTGTGAAAATATTGAAGAGCTTACTCTAAAAATATTTCCGGATATTACAAATATCTCTCAAAAATCACTCGAATGGTTTTCAGAACGTGCTATTTTGACTGCGAGAAATGACAATGCACAATAGAGAAGTTCGGCAAGCCGAACAAACGGTGGACAGTTCGCGTCGGGCAGTTAGGAGACAAAATGAGATTATTAGGAGTACCGAAACAGCGCAAAACACAGCTCAACGAGCACAAAGACGTACAAATAGAGAAGTTCGGCAAGCCGAACAAACGGTGGACAGTTCGCGTCGGGCAGTTAGGAGACAAAATGAGAGTATTAGGAGAACCGAAACAGCGCAAAACACAGCTCAACGAGCACAAAGACGTACGAATAGAGAAGTTCAGCAAGCCGAACAAACGGTGGACAGTTCGCGTCGGGCAACTAGGAGACAAAACGACGATATAAGGACAAACGAACAGACACAAAATACTGTTCAACGAGCACGAAGACGGACCAATTTACAAGTAAGTCAGGGGGAGCAAGTGGTAAACAGTTCTCGCATAGACAAAACGAACATAACAGACTTTTGGAACAGACTCGTAGAAGGCTGGCTATATCCTTACGCCAACAGGAGCTTGCGCAAAATATTTTGATCCGAGAGCAAAATAGAGCTCAAAGAGCTCGGATACGCAGCAACCGTTTGCGTAGGCTAGCTGAGCAGAGTAGAAATTCAGCTAATAGGCAAAATGCTAGAAGATTAGCAAGGGAAGCAGTCTCGCAAGAGCCTAGTGGGCTAGAGCAAGCGAATAACCCCCGATCAGCCTATAATCAATTAGATTCCAAAATAAGTGCTTTTAATAAAATAGTTAAACAAGGCCCTGACCAACTTTGCCTTTGCTGCAAGGGGCTTTGGTTTCCACATCAAGTGGACAAGATTAGATCTCAATATATTGAAGAAAACAATTCATATAGTGCACAGATTTTGTTTTTATCCAGAGAATTTCCTTCTGAAGATAGTATCTACAAGTTTTGCAAGTCATGCAGTCGCACTATAAAATCAGGTAGGCTGCCAAAAAATTCCATTACTAATGGCCTAGATTTCCCAATCCTTCCCCAATGCTTGAAGGACTTGACTCCCTTAGAAGAAAGACTAATTTCTCCACGTCTTCCATTTATGATAATTAAGTCGTTAGGGCATGAGCGTCAAAATGCAATTAAAGGAGCTATTGTAAATGTTCCCATCCCCACCGCTAATGTTGTCACCTCTCTCCCAAGAGCTTTTCATGAAGCTGAGGTTGTTCAGCTCCACCTCAAACGTAGATTGGAATATAACCATGATTTCATGGCTGAAACAATTAGACCTTCTAAAATTATTGATGCCATGCGCTTTTTAGTTTCAACTGAGCTTTATCAGAAGCATAATATTTCTATTAATGAACAAATAATGTCCTCACTTTCAACCGCACCTAACAATATGCCATTCTTTGCAACTAATGAGGACAGAGTTTTGTTCGATCAAATCGTTTTAAATACTGAGAATCAGGAGGCCCAACAAGACATAGAAGAAGAGCAGCTAAATCCAGGCGGGCAAGAAACATTGTTAGACGAAATTCAAGCTGATCAGGTGAATATGCAAAGAATTCAAATGGCCCCCGGCGAAGGCCAACGACCCCTTGACATGATTGGAGATGAGGATGCAGAAGAATTGTCTTTTCCGACTTTATTTGCTGGCAAAAAAAGAATGTGCTTAGAAAGTTTCACTACTATTGTTAGATCTGAGCTTAGAAATTATGATAGTCGAGGTTGTAGAACCGATAAAATATTTTATAATTATAAAAAGTTGGAAATGATCCACATTAGAAGTAATACTTCAATATGCCTGCGAAAACACACTGCTCCTCGCTGCACAACTGCAGCCCATGCACTTAATGCTGATTTAGTTAGTAATTTAATTCTTCATGATGAAGGCTATCGGGTTTTAAAGGGTATTCGCTCATCTCCAGCTCACTGGGAAAGTGAGAAAAAAAAGGTAATGGCAATGATAAGACAATTTGATTTGCCAACCTTTTTTATCACTCTGTCGGCTGCTGAAACAAGGTGGGGTGAACTGTTAGTTCTGTTGAAGCGAAATGTTGATAAGGAGCACATAACCGAAGATAGTGCAACGGCTTTGCAATTTGCTGAAAAAGCAAGGCTGATCAGAGCCGATCCGTTAACATGTGCTCGGTATTTCGACTTTCGCTATAGACAGATTTTAAAACTAATGAAAAAGAGGGCGGGATTTTTGGATGTCATCCAGTTATCAGATATTATTGGCGAGTTGAATTCCAACAAAGAGGTTCCCCTCACATCCACGGTATGTTTTGGCTTAAAGGTGCACCAAAAATTAACTTTAAAGACGATGAAAGTAGAGACAGGTCTATTCCACCGGTAATAGACTTTATCAACCAATTTGTCACTACAGATGTGACAAATGTTGATCTTAGCCAGTATATTGAATACCAAAAGCATAATCATGGGCGTTCATGCATGCGGGAAATAAGGGGGTCCCGCATATGCCGCTTTGGTATTCCATATCCTCCAATGCCCCAAACACAAATTCTATTTACTTTGTCCGAAAGTGATCTCGGTACTTCACTTCGCAAAAATCTTCAATCTATTCAAAATTTGTTAAATTTTCCTTTTGATCGTGAAACATTGCCGACATTTGACACCTTTGATGATTTCTTAGCTCACGATCAAATCAACCTCACTTACGAGCAATACATAATGGCAATTAGGTCTGGTTTAAAGAAACCACAAATATTCCTTAAGCGTTCTTTTAACGCAATAAAAGTAAACGCCTACAACAAACATATTCTTGCGATGCAAAGAGCTAATATTGACAGCGTACGCCAACGCCACCGCGAACACGACCGTCGACGCCGTCACCACAACACACACTACAAGCACCAGTTGGCACGGCCACCAGTCCGACAACACGGACATCGCCGTGGGAATGGCCGACACCGCTGCAGGTGGGCACGCCGCCTCGCCCCGGGACACCGCCTCCACCACACGCTTGGGCAACCAATCCGGTGCGCCCAGCGTTCGGTCGGCAGGCTTCATGCCCGTATGGGGAACGGCCGGCTCGCCTGGTGCTGCAGCGGCAGTCATCCGCACCGCTGGCGACTCCAGGATGGAGGGAGGTGGCGCGAGCAGACTGGCCACCAGAAGTGGTAGCAGCCACAACAGGAGGGAGCGACAGGCGCACGTCGCGTATCGTTTGGGCGCACGGCCAGAGATACCACGTGCGAATTTCGGCCAGAGGCACGCGGGCCTTTGTGCCAGAGTAAGGAAAAAAGCAAAACAACACTAACACGCACAATAAAAAAAATATAAAAAAAAAAAAAATAATATTATTCGCATATTTATTTCGTTTAACCTGAAAAAAAATATAAAGAAAACAGGTGGATTAAACTGCAGGAGGGGGGGTGAAGTTTGCTGGAAGCATACTCACATAAAATGTGTGTGTGATCCAGCGCGAGCGGCAAAACGGCATGGCCTGGAAAAAGAGAACATGATTTAGGATATGGTGGATATGGCGCAAGGCGCAAAAATATGTTACTTACTTTTGCTTTTTAGATTCTTTTCAGCAACAACAAAACAATTGTAAACTGCAAATTGTGTGTCATGGCCGATTAGTGTTGGATAGTTGCGTGTGGCCATATCGATCTGGCCACATCGCAAATATCGATCAGGCCGTATCGAGTAACACCGTGCGATGCAAAGCTGGCTGCTATGGCGCAACGCACCACTAGATGGCGTTACACGACCGCCAGCTGATCGCTACAGCGACACTGCTAACGGACGCCAAGGTTCAAAACGGAGGCGCGCGATTTGAAAGACGCAAAATTAAGTGGAAGGCTTCACTTCCGGAGAAAGAGGGGAGTGTGAGGAGCCATATTCACTTATAGCGCCTCACAAAAAGCGATTGCATTTATAGCCGCAGCCGGACCTGAGCTGCGGCGAATTCGCATGTTGTCTCGCTCTGACGCAGGATGTCAGCGCTAAGGTACGTGTTTGGCACATGGGAGCCGCAAAACACGTACCGCAAAAGTCGTGGCAAAGTGCCGTTGGTGTGCGAGCGGTGCATCCACGAAATATAGTGATCACTGTCACACCAACGACAGGCGTGATCAGCAACGAGGAACCGTTGTTGCTAGGCAAATCTCACTGGAACGATCACGCCACCTTTGCCCTTGGGTGACATTGGCAGCGCTGACAGGCCCCAGTCCAGCGAGACAGCAGAAGAGTATAAAAGGAGCCGCCTTGGACAGAGCGGCAAGTCAGTTCAAGAGTCAGTTGAAGAGTCAGTTCAAGAGCGAATACAAAGTTAGTGTGAGTGCGAAGTGGAAAGTCAGCGCGAAACATAAAGTGAACACAGGACTCAGAGGGCAAGAAATCCTACACGAAAGGATAATTTAAGAAATTAAAAGGATTCATATCGTAATAAGGACAAAGCAGATCGTGTCCTTAGCGATTAACAAACATTGTACTGAGAAATCGATACGCGAAAGTTGTCAAGTCTTGTGCCGCGTTGCATTTGCAAAGCAACCTCGAATTAAAACCAAGTATCAGACAAGTGAGCCTGGCGAAGGACAGGTGAAGCTAAAGCCAGAGCCTGAGAGTAGGCGAGACTATTGGCGAAATCCTTGTGGTAACAAGGAGGCCATAGTAGAGCCTGGCGAATTCAGGCGTTGCTAGCTAAAACCTCGTTTAGTAGGCGTAACATTGACTCTGATTATTTGGTGCACCGAGAGCGCCAGCATTGCAAATAAAACCCCAACACAAGATCCGTGCGATTTCCTAAACTCAAACAAGAAATATCATTAAGTGCACAACTCAATTGTAAAAACCCAACGAGAAACTAGCAGAGAGTGCAGTTAAATATATGTATAAAAAGTCAAACTAAATTGTGTTATTATTGCCGCAGCCGCCACAAATATAAATTTGTTGGCACGTACCCTCAGCACCGCGAGAGTTAGCCCAGCTAAAACCGCGTAACTTTAGGTTCGTTACAACTGGCGCCCAACTGTGGATCTGCGGCTAATACCACATAGTTTTTTTTTAAATACATATAAATAATTGACAATATGGTTCGTTCGTGGGTGTACAATCTAAAAAAGGATGCACTAGTGAAATGCGGAGTGGAATTCGGTCTGGAGCTGGAAGGCACTGTCGAAAATATGAGAAGACAATTCGGAGACTGGGTAAGTCAAAATGAAAATACTCTTTCATACAGCGTTCGCATTAGCGAACTGGCGAAAACATACAGCCGACAGTCGCCGAATAAAGAACCCGAATTCATGCGCGAGGAAGGGGAATACGAAGAGGAAAAGGAGTTTGCCGGCATAGACGTAGCAAGGCTGAGCGTCCCATGCACCAGCGCGGCGGCTAGAGCGCGAGATTTACAGGAATCTCGCCGATCGCCCTGGAGTACAACCCAACAGCCAGGAGAGCGTAGCCACACCCACACACATGATCAGACCAATGCAAGGGCAAGTGAATACCAAAAAGTAGCCAAACAAGTTCGAGAGTGGAGCTTTCGATTCGATGGACTATCGAAGCTTCTCGAATTCTTGGAGCAAGTGGAATGGTCGGCAGACACATATGGATTAAATTTAAATTTAATTCCAAGAGCGATGCCGGAGTTGCTGAAAGGAATGGCACTTAAGTGGTACATAGCTAACAACAGGCATTGGACTACATGGGTGGATTTTGTCGACAGTTTTCAAGAATACTTCTTACCTCGAGATTATTTTGAAAATCTGTACGACGAAGTACGCAGACGGCGGCAAGCTCTGGATGAGCCTTTTAAAGTCTATATGGTGGAGATGCAGACTCTGATGAGACTCCTACGACTCTCAACAGAGAAGGAAGTGCGCACCATTTACACCAACAGCCTTCCTGACTTGCGCGGATACGCACGGCCAAACCAGTTCTCAAATTTGACCCAGCTGATGCAACTGGCAGAAGAATTCGAAGAACTAGAAAAGGATAGGCTGAAACTGAGGCTACAAAGTGCTACAGCCCAACAACAATACAGCCAACATCAACAACAACAGCCTCAACAACACCGAGATACGCAGCAAAATGTTCGCGATCACCATCAGAATCGTGCAAATCGTACACGATTTATGGCCATGGAGGAGCAGAACCAGCACTCTGGAGGAATGGACGAAAGGCCAACCCCAACACCTAGGACCCAGCAAAATCCTGCCAGGACACACATAAAAAACCCAGGAAGGGCATGTCGCGTGTGTGGACAGGAGGGACACTGGGCGATATAGTGCCGAAACCCAATGCTGGAGCTCTGCTGGGTCTGTGGCAGAATCGGTCAGCGGAGTGCACTATGTTGTCAGTCGGGAAACGGCCAGCGGCGTCCGCCAGCGAGGGGCGAGCGGGAGCCGCCATGGTCCGCCCCGAGACGCTAGTCGGTCACCTGAAGGACGAAGGGACGCAGTTGACTGCCACCGTATGGATCGGTGAGTGTCAGTATAAGGCTACAGTCGATACAGGGGCTACAAGCAGCTTTGTTAGCGTAGAGCTAGCTTGTAGACTGAGCACTGTAGGCCGGAGAAGCGTCGCAAGCAGACAGGTGAAGTTAGCAGACGGACACAACAGCAGGACAACAGAACAAATAACAGTCGAAATAAGACTCGGGCATCGCAGTTTGGAAATAGCGTTGCTAATTATGCCTGGTGTGATAGACGATTTGGTGCTGGGCTGGGATTTTCTGACTGGCATGGGCACAGTCTTGCAGTGTGCGGGATTGGTGGTCACCATCCCAGCACGACGGCACAAGGTTGGAAAGCTGGAAGAGAGACTGTCGGTGGCAGTTGTCCAGAATACAACCGAACAAGACGAAGCAATACACGATGTCAGAAACCCAGCTATTGAAACCAAAAATCTACACGAGGATCAAGAAATTAATGAATTTCTTTTGCGGGAAGTCGCAGCCTTCGAACAACTAAAGGGCACATCACAAATTACGGAACACAAAATTGTGATGAGCGACGACAGGCCTATAAAGCAGCGGTATTTTCCAAAGAATCCAAAAATGCAAGCGGAAATTAACCAGCAAGTAGAGGAACTCCTTGCGAAAGGTTGCATAGAGCCATCCAACAGCCCACACAGCGCACCAATCGTGATGGTGAAAAAGAAGAATGGCAAATGGCGGTTATGTGTGGATTTTAGGCAACTTAACAGCCGATCCGTTAAGGACGCGTATCCATTGCCAAGAGTGCACCACATTTTAGACCAGCTTCGTGAAGCCCACTTCATCACTAGCTTGGATCTGAAAGATGGGTACTGGCAGATCCCGATGGAGAAAGCGAGCCGACCACTGACAGTTTTTACAGTCCCAGGCAAAGGATTATACCAGTGGAAAATAATGCCATTTGGGTTACACTCGGCACCGGCAACTTTTCAGAGGGCTTTGTATCGCGTTATTGGACCCGAAATGATGCCACACGCGTTTGCATATTTAGATGACATTATAGTCATCGGAAGAACGCGCGAAGAGCATATGGAAAATCTCAGAGAGGTATTTCGGCAGCTGCGGGAAGCAAATCTGCGCATCAACGTGGACAAATGTGATTTCTTTAAAAGGAATTGAAATATTTGGGCCACAGAGTCACAGAGGAAGGAATTCGCACAGAATCGGAGAAAGTTGCTGCAATCGCAGAATTGAAGCCGCCAAGCAACGTAAAGGAGTTACGACAATACCTGGGCGTGGCATCATGGTACAGGCGCTTCGTACCAGATTTTGCGACAAAAGTAGCACCTCTGAACGCATTGATGAAAAAAAGCGCAAAATGGGAGTGGACTGAGGAGCGGCAAGTAGCTTTTGACACGGTCAAAGAGAAGCTGACTCAGTCCCCAGTACTGGCATGCCCAGATTTCTCAAAAACATTTTGCTTGCAGACGGATGCAAGTAACTATGGCCTGGGTGCGATATTGACCTTACCTTCGGAGCAAGGTGAAAGGGTAATATCGTACGCCAGTAGGACACTAAACGGTGCCGAACGGAACTATTCGGCCACTGAAAAAGAGTGTCTAGCCATAGTGTGGGGAATCAGAAAGCTAAGGCCATACCTGGAAGGCTACCATTTTGTGGTCATAACGGACCACATGGCGCTGAAGTGGCTAAACTCAATTGAGAGTCCATCAGGCAGAATAGCGCGTTGGGCGCTTGAACTGCAACAATACGACTTTGAAGTCAAATACCGTAAAGGCAACCTCAATGTCGTAGCCGATGCACTTTCGAGACAGCCACTTCCGGAGACATGCTGCCTAAGGAAAATCGCCACAGAAGGGATGGAGGCAGACAACGCAAATTGCAAATGGATTCAGAAATTAAAAAAGGAAATCGCGCAAAATCCCAGGAAATATCCGGATTACATGGAGGAAAATGGCAACCTATACAGACACATCCCACATCGCGCTGGAGGCGGAGATGTGGAAGCTTGAAAGCTTTGTGTACCCAAAAGTAAAAGGAAGGATGTATTACTGGAGAATCACGACGCAGCCACAGCCGGTCATTTGGGAAGCCGGAAAACGATAGCAAGAGTAGCGACACGCTACTACTGGCCAGGCTTATACAGGGACGTACGCACATATGTGCACAACTGCGAAACGTGTCAACAATATAAGCCAAGTCAAATGGCAGGAAAGATGTTGACACAAATCCCTGAAGAGCCATGGAGTACCGTGTGTGCTGACTTTGTTGGCCCACTGCCAAGATCAAAACACGGCAACACAATGCTATTGGTGATGTTTGACCGTTTCTCTAAGTGGACTGAGTTAGTTCCGCTGAGGAGCGCAACCACAGCCACTTTGCAGAAGGGATTCAGAGAGAGAATTTTGGCACGATTTGGGGTAACAAAAGTTCTCATAACGGACAACGGAACACAATTTACGAGTAAAGCCTTCAAACGCTTTCTCGAAGAATTGGGAGTGCGACACCAATTTACGGCACCATACACACCGCAAGAGAATCCTACAGAACGTGATAACCAGCGCTGCTGGGATGAATTTTTGCCAGAATTGTCACTGGCCGTTAATACCAGCGTATCGGCGTCTACGGGCTACAGTGCAGCGTTTATCACGCAAGGGCGGGAACCAAGGCTGCCAAATGCGCTGTACGACAACGTTACACTCGACACAGGGCAACCGACACAAACACCCAGCGACAATGCGCAAAAACTTAGAGAAGTTTTTGAATTGGTGCGCAGGAGTTTAGAGAAGGCCTCTCAGGACCAAGCAAGGCATTACAACCTACGGAGACGGCAGTGGAAACCATCCGTAGGAGACAAGGTGTGGGTGAAACAACACCACCTGTCAAATGCAGCGGAAGGCTTTGCTGCGAAGCTTGCTCCTAAATTTTCCGGACCTTATACAATAATAAATTTTGTATCACCTGTAATCTGTAAATTACAGAGGAAAACTGGGGAAAAAGAACGGACCGCGCACATAGGCGACATAAAACCCCACGGAGGCGGAACGGACAACGGGTGAGACAATAAAAACAAGTGGAAACGTTGCAGTCGGACGCAACCGACTGCGGCATACTCGATACCAGAATTAAAACCGGTAAAAAGAGGCCTGAATGCAAAGGGGTACGGATGCGGCAGGGGTTTAAGCTGCCTTAAAGATTCTCCGATGCAGATGGGGATGCCACCGGCTATCTTCATACCAAATTTGGTGACTCTAGCTCGAAATTTGTAATAAGTGGGGAAAGGGGGGCTGGGGGCGGTATGGGTGGGCGTGACATCCAAATTTTTTTATGCAGATCTTTGTGGAATGTCAATTGCTATCTATATACCAAATTTGGTGACTCTAGCTCGAAGTTTAAAAAAGATGGGGAAAGGGGGGGCTGAGGGCGGTAAGGGTGGGCGTGGCATCCAAAATTTTGATGCATATCTATGTAAAATGTCAATTGCTATCTTCATACCAAATTTGGTGACTCTAGCTCGTAAATTTTTTTATAAGTGGGGAAAAGGGGGGCTGGGGGCGGTTTGGGTGGGCGTGGAATCCAAATTTTTGATGCAGATCTTTCTGAAATGTCAAATGCTATCTTCATACCAAATTTGGTGACTCTAGCTCGAAAATTGTAAAAAGTGGGGAAAGGGGGGCGAAATGGAGGGCGTGGCTCCTTTGATGCAGTTTTTTGGGGGTCGTTGCCAGCTATCTTCCTACCAAATTTGGTGGCTCTAGCTCCACAACTCGGGAAGATACACGCATTCCCGTTTTTGACGAAGCGTTGGGGCACATGGGGGTGGCTGGGGCGGTATTGGTGGGCGTGGCATCCAATCTTTTGATGCAGTTTTTGAGGGATCATCATCACCTATCTTGGCACCAAATTTGGTGACTATAGCTCAAAAACTGTGGGAGATATAGGCTTTTTAACTTTAAAATTCGGGGGGCTGGGGGCGGAATGGGTGGCGTGGCTCCAAAACTTTGATGCAGTTTTTTGGGGGTCGTTAACAGCTATCTTCCCACTAAATTTGGAGGCTCTAGCTCCACAGCTCTGGAAGATACACGCATTCCCGTTTTTGACGTAGCGTTGGGGTGGATGGGGGCGGCTAGGGCAATATCGGTGGGCGTGGCATCCAAACATGCAGTTTTTGGGGGGACATCATCACCTATCTTTGCACCAAATTTGGTGGCTCTAGCTCAAAAACTGTGGGAGATATAGCCATTTCTGATTTCAAATTGCGGTGGGGCTGGGGGCGGAATGGGGGGCGTGGCTCCAAAATTTTTGATGCAGTTTTTTGGGGGTTGCTAGTAGCTATCTTCTTATCAAATTGGGTACTTCTAGCTGTAAGGATCTTGACACTTTAATTTACTATCCCATAGATAAAAAGAATTGGAAAGTTTCAAGTCTCTAGCTTGAAGGGTGTGGAAAAAAGTTGCGAACATACGGACGGACAGACAGACGGACAGACGGACGGACACCATGACGGACATTGCACACAAATTATTTTAAGACCCTAGAACAAAAAGTAATTTTTTTTTTGTGGTGAAAATCTGGAAAAGAAAAGAGCGGTTAATAAGTGGCCTTGTTAATGACGTATCTCATTTACTCACCTGAATCTCCATCACCTCCTATAAAAAAAAAAAAAATCACTCAACACATTTAACAGATATAAATAATAAAAATAAATATGTAAGGTATTACATATTAAATAATAAAAATAAATATGTAAGGTATTACATATTTATTAAACCATAACAAAAATAAATATGTAAGGTATTACATATATATAAATAATAAAAATAAATATGTAAGGTATAACATATTTATTAAACCATAACAAAAATAAATATGTAAGGCATTACATATATATAAATAATAAAAATAAATATGTAAGGTATTACATATTTATTAAAACCATAACAAAAATAAATATGTAAGGTATTACATATTTTATAAATAATAAAAATGAATATGTAAGATATTACATATTTATTAAACCATAACAGACAACAATGAATGTGTGGGCGGGAAGAATGGACGTCGGAGGGAAAAAAAAAATAATAAATAATAAGAGCCACGGCCCAACCAAGGGCATTACAAAAACCGGACCTGAACGCGGCGAAAGGTGTGCGAAGCAAACGCTGCTAGGGAAACGGTTAATGGAAAAGGTTAGCGATATCGCAAAGAGAGCGCTGACAAAACATGGCGGTCGCAGGCGGGAAGGATACCGTAACATGCACACTAGACTGGCCCTTAATATGACTTTTTTTTTCGTTTTTTAAACCGCCGGGCAGAAATGAGTTCTCTTTAGGCTCAAAACAAACCCACAAAAATTTGGGGCTGATCGAATAATATTTAATGGCCGCAGCCTCGCTCCGAAGTTTGAAAATTTTATATGTATGAAAAATCACTCATACGTATGGTGTTTTAGGTTAAAGTTATTTATTTTTTCTATTTTATCTTTACATTATATCGGATTTCATGATTTATATAAAATGTTTAATAATATCTTAAGTGTAATATTTGATTAAAATAAGTTCATTGTGAGATTACGATTTCGTGAATATTGTTTCAATGGTTATATAAGTTTATCAAAAAAACCTGCTGTTTGTCTTCAGGTTCATGTCATGGGTATTGTTCTGCATTGGGCGGTTTAATTAAAATTAATATTATTTTAAAAACATAATCGATGATTAACTTGGCGCCATAATCGAAGATAAGAAAAATCGAATTGTCAAGAATAGAAATGCACCTCGGCGTCATATGTTGAATGCCGTTATTTTATCAGCTGAATAAAAGTTGGTTAACATTAAACGTGCTTAAGTAAAAATGTCAAGTTTACAACCACATTTAAATAAAAAACCAGTGACTAGAAATGGGACTGACTCAGTGCATGTAATTGACATGGTTGGGCGCATAGCACATCAAATTTTGGGTGGAAAACTACCTTCAAATAGTCAAGTCTTGCAACTATTTTTATACTCGATACCGAAGGTAAAGAGTATATTGAGTTTGTGCAATGTCCGTCATGGTGTCCGTCCGTCTGTCCGTCTGTCCGTCTGTCCGTCTGTATGTTCGCAACTTTTTTCCACACCCTTCAAGCTAGAGACTTGAAACTTTCCAATTCTTTTTATCTTTGGGATAGTAAATTAAAGTGTCAAGATGGGGGTTCTACGATAACTGGGGGGCTGGCAAATCGATAAATTCGATAACTCAAAACCGATAAATCCACATATTTCGCACATCCTTACAGCTAGAACTACCAAATTTGGTAAGGAGATAGCTATTAGCAACCCCCAAAAAACTGCATCAAAAATTTTGGAGCCACGCCCCCCCTTTCCGCCCCCAACCCCCCGCATTTTAAAGTCAAAAAAGCCCATATCTCCCTCAGTTTTTGAGCTAGACACACCAAATTTGGTGCCAAGATAGGTGATGATGACCCCCCAAAAACTGCATCAAAAGTTTGGATACCACGCCCACCGATACTGCCCTAGCCGCCCCCATCCACCCCAACGCTTCGTCAAAAACGGGAATGCGTGTATCTTCCAGAGTTGTGGAGCTAGAACCTCCAAATTTGTTAGGAAGATAGCTGGTAACGACCCTCCAAAAACTGCATCAAAGTTTTGGAGCCACGCCCACCCATTCCGCCCCCAGGCCCCCCAGTATTTTGAAATCACAAATGGCTGTATCTCCCTCAGTTTTAGAGCTAGAGCCACCAAATTTGGTGCCAAGATAGGTGATGATGACCCCCCAAAAACTGCATCAAAAGTTTGGATGCCACGCCCACCAATACTGCCCTAGCCGCCCCCATCTACCCCAACGCTTCGTCAAAAACGGGAATGCGTGTATCTTCCAGAATTGTGGAGCTAGAGCCTCCAAATTTGGTAAGAAGATAGCTGGCAACGACCCCCAAAAATCTGCATCAAAGTTTTGGAGCCACGCCCACCTATTTCGCCCCCCTTTCCCCACTTTTTACAAACTTTTAGCTAGAGTCACCAAATTTGGTATGAATATAGCAACTGACATTCCACAAAGATCTGCATCACAAATTGAGATGCCACGCCCACCCATACCGCCCCCAGCCCCCCTTTCCCCACATTTTACAAACTTTGAGCTAGAGTCACCAAATTTGGTATGAATATGACAATTGACATTCCACAAAGATCTGCATCAAAAATTTGGATGCCACGCCCACCCATACTGCCCCCAGCCCCCCTTTCCCCACTTTTTACAAACTTTGAGCTAGGGTCACCAAATTTGGTATGAAGATAGCAATTGACATTCCACAAAGATCTGCATCAAAAGTTTGGATGCCACGCCCACCCATACCGCCCACAGCCCCCTTTCCCCACCTTTTACAAACTTTGAGCTAGAGTCACCAAATTTGGTATGAATATAACAATTGACATTCCACAAAGATCTGCATCAAAAATTTGGATGCCACGCCCACCCATACCGCCCCCAGCCCCCCTTTCCCCACATTTTACAAACTTTGAGCTAGAGTCACCAAATTTGGTATGAATATGACAATTGACATTCCACAAAGATCTGCATCAAAAATTTGGATGCCACGCCCACCCATACTGCCCCCAGCCCCCCTTTCCCCACTTTTTACAAACTTTGAGCTAGGGTCACCAAATTTGGTATGAAGATAGCAATTGACATTCCACAAAGATCTGCATCAAAAGTTTGGATGCCACGCCCACCCATACCGCCCACAGCCCCCCTTTCCCCACCTTTTACAAACTTTGAGCTAGAGTCACCAAATTTGGTATGAATATAACAATTGACATTCCACAAAGATCTGCATCAAAAATTTGGATGCCACGCCCACCCATACCGCCCCCAGCCCCCCTTTCCCCACTTTTTACAAACTTTGAGCTAGGGTCACCAAATTTGGTATGAAGATAGCAATTGACATTCCACAAAGATCTGCATCAAAAATTTGGATGCCACGCCCCCCATACCGCCCCCAGCCCCCCTTTCCCCACCTTTTACAAACTATGAGCTAGAGTCACCAAATTTGTAAGGAAGATAGCTTGTGGCATCTCCATCTGCATCGGAAAATCTTTAAGGCAGCGTACACCCCTGCCGCATCCGTACCCCTTTGCAATCAGGCCTTTTTTTACCGGTTTTAATACTGGTATCGAGTATGCTGCAGTCGGTTGCGTTCGACTGCAACGTTTCCACTTGTTTTACAATATGCGAATTGTAAAACTTAATTTAAAAGAATGCTCAAAACTAACTATTAGTTCCGTGTCAATATTTTGGCAACAAGCACGCATACCCTTGCGCGAAAATCATAAGTGCAGTGAAAAATTGATAAAGCTTTATGAAAAATGGAGCTCCGCTCGGAAAAAGCTTAAGAGTGCGAAACGCACAGAGTTTTTAAAGGAATTAGATGATATTTTCGATATTGCTCACGCTAATGCTCTTAATGTAATGCGTATTGATGAAGATAAGCAATTTCTACTTAAGCAACGGGAAAAGGGACGCCCGGGTTGCATGATTGGGGTAGACATCAAACTTTACCAACGAGAACAGCGTGCGTTTCAAAGACATCAAAAATTTGAGTCTCTGAAGCAAAAACATTCGCAAATATCCAATCATCCTGAAGGTAAGCAAAATATATTAATAACACAATATATATGAAATATATATAAAATTTATAGTTATTGAACAATCTGAAAGTGATGGGAGCATTTCGGACAATAGCACGGACGACCCTGAGCGCCTCAATATCAGCAATGAGTCTACAGAATCAGTTTCAAGGGGTTATAAGGACTGGATAACCTCCCGTCTGGCAGCTGCTCTTGATGATGCAAAAGTGTCTGATAGAAAAGCTGTTCATATTTTAACGGCAGCAGCTGAGGCATTAGGAGTAGACCTGAAGTCTTACATAATTAATAGAAGCTCAATTCAAAATGCACGAAAAAAGTTTCGAGAGCTTGCTCTTCCATGCATTATGTCCGATTTTGAAGCAGAAGTGAGTATGCCCAATGCAAAGGCTTAAATTTAAACATAATTTATTAATATTTTAATTTACCTAAAAAGATTTCTAATGCATGATCAATGGTCGTTCATTGGGATGGAAAAATAATGGAAGATATTGTTGGAAGGAAAAAAATTGATCGCATTGCAGTCATTGTTAGCTACAAAGGTGTATCAAAATTTTTAAGTGCAGCTATCATAGAATCTTCCACTGGAGAAAATATTGCCAAGGCTGTTTTTGATGCGTTAATGAACTGGAACATCCTCAACAAGATTAGAGCAATGAGTTTCGATACCACGTCATCAAATACTGGCTCTAGGTCTGGCGCAACAGTGTTTCTCCAAAAATATATGAATCAAAAGCTTATCCAACTCCCGTGTAGGCATCACATATATGAAATAATATTAAGGAGTGTTCTTGAATTGAAGCTTTCTTCAAGAAGTGGTCCAGAGGTAGTGCTGTTTAACCGCTTTGCATCTGTTTGGGAAACGCTAGACCATACTTATAACAAAGGAAAATGAATTAAAAATTAAACAGTTTTGTCAAAAACAATTGGAGTCAAAATCATATGCCAGAGCGGATTATAAAGAACTTCTTTACCTCACACTCGCGTTTCTTGGAGAAGCATGTAATTTCCAAACATGCAGCTCAACATCTAATGCGAGGTTTATGGGTAAATCAATATATAGCCGCAAAATTTTTTTATTTCGCAATCAATTCAGCCTATCTCAACGAGAGCTTAATGCATTGCGAGATATATGCGTTTTTATTATTATTTTATATATAAAAGTATGGTATGGGTGTACAAATGCAATTGCTTCGCCAAATCTCGACCTTCAATTTATTCAGGACACTATTTCATATGCAACTACAGATATTGCTGTATCAGAGAAAATAAATTCAAAGATGATGCACCATTTATGGTACTTATCACCGGAATAAGCAGCTTTATCATTTTTTGATTCTAGTGTATCAAATGAGGAAAAGAGAAAAATGGTTGAAGCTTTGAAATCCGAAGAACCTAAAATTAAATTAGTGGAGCAGAGACATATTTTAGACATAGATGAATTGCGCAGCAGCTCCATAAGTGATTTTATATCATATAAAACAAACTATTTTTTGATTGCTTCGGCCTATCAGCCAGTTTTTAAAAAACGATCCTCAAACATGGGAAAATAACGATGATTACTCAGATTCATTCGAGTTCTGTAATGATTTGGAATCCAAATTTTTGATGCAGATCTATGTGGAATTTCACTTGCTATCTTCATACCAAATTTGGTGAATCTAGCTCGAAATTTGTAAAAAGTGGGAAAAAGGGGGCTGGGGGCGGTATGGGTGGGCGTGGCATCCAAATTTATGATGCAGATCTATGTGGAATGTCAATTGCTATCTTCATACCAAATATGGCGACTCTAGCTCGAAATTTGTAAAAAGTATGGCAAGGGGGGCTGGGGGTGGTATGGGTGGGCGTGGCATCCAAATTTTTGATGCAGATCTTTGTGGAATGTAAATTGCTATCTTTATACCAAATTTGATGACTCTAGCTAAAAAATTGTAGTAGGTGGGGAAAGGAGGTCGAAATGGGTGGGCGTGGCTCCAAAACCTTGAAAAAGATTGTTTGGGGTTGTTGCCAGCTATCTTCCTACCAAATTTGGAGGCTCTAGCTCCACAACTCTGGAAGAAACGCGCATTCCCGTTTTTGACGAAGCGTTGGGGTGGATGGGGGCGGCTAGGGCAGTATCGGTGGGCGTGGCATCCAAACTTTTGATGCAGTTTTTTGGGGGTCATCATCACCTATCTTGGTACCAAATTGGTGACTCTAGCTCAGCGACCGGCAAACTCACACAACTATTCTTTTATTGCTCTTTGCTTGTATTGAAAACTGTGTTCGCGCACGAAGAAAACAGTGCACTGAGAAAAATGAATAAGTTGGCAAATCAAATCATTTTTTTCAAGCAATTCATAATTGTTGTGCTTGTTTTGAAATTGCCTTTTAAAAAATATATATTGTTACAATCTAAAATTTGGTGGCAAATTAAACATTGGGACTCGCCATCCATATTTTCATTGAAAAAAATTCATTCATTTTTTAGTTTTTTTGCAGTGTTTAATATTTGGCATTCAGAAAAATTGCGCAGCGAGGTCTTGCCTTAGTGAATGCTGAACAGCAACTGACTTGATTTGCTTTGCCGAAGTGGGAACAACACAACTGCCGAAAGCCGAACAGCGTGCGCTTGTATAAGTTTTTTTATAGCGTAGAGAGTAAAACGAAAAAATTGCTGCCCTATAGCCAGCTATAGGAAACGCTAACTTTGCCGGTCGCTGCTCTAGCTCAAAAACTGTGGGAGATATAGGCTTTTTTGACTTTAAAATGCGGGGGGGAGGGGCTGGGGCCGGAATGGGGGGCGTGGCTAGCGTCACAAGCTTCTGGTCTTCCAAATCCCACATTTCGTGCAAAGAGAGAACCTCTGTCGTCACCAGCTTCATCGTCATCTCTATTTCCGTCCACACTACAATCCAAAGCTTCAAAGGTATTGCTACCTAAACGTAATCCGATAAAGACCAGAGCTACCAAGAAAAACTCAACCATGTCCTTGGTGAATTTCATTTCCGCTACCGACAAACTAATCCAGTTTGAATCTCGAGTCAATACTCCTGCATCCAACGAAGAAAATATTTTTACCTTCGAAATTCGCCGCGACCGCCTGCAAGTTTTTTGGAAAAGGTTGAGACAGAGTATGAAGTGTGTTCCAAAGCACTCATACAGGAAAGTGACGGTGAAGATGTTTCTGCTATGGAGGCGAAATATGAACCCTGCTACACCGTGTATGAAAGGTGCCTTTCACGCTTGAAGGGGACGATAAAGAGTGCGACCGCGTCCGAAAGGGTCGAAATACCCACTCCTTTGCCCTTCTCCGGCGGCTGTCGCCTCCCTCCGTGTGACACAGAGGTATTCCACGGGAATTACTTGCGCTGGCCCACGTTCCGGGACCTTTTCACTGCAATCTACGTCAACAATCCTAGGTTAACTCCGGTTGAGAAATTGTTCGATCTCAGTTCCAAGACTGCAGGGGAAGCCAATGAAATAATCGCGAAATTCCCGCTTACAAATGACGGCTTTGCGTCTGCTTGGGCAGCACTCTGTGAGTGCTTCGAGAATAAAAGGCTGCTGGTAACCAGTCAGCTTAAAATTCTTTTTAGCCTATCCATGGCTACAAGCGAGTCAGGGGCTTCCATCAAGAACCTTCAGAGCACCATCCAACGATGTTTGACCGCTGTAGAGCACTCAGGAATTTTCACATCTTCCCCATTTGCCGATTGCGTTTTGATGTTTCTATGTTCGTCAAAGCTGCCTAAGCTCACGCTTTCCCTATGGGAGCAGTCCGTGTCCCACAAATGCGAAATTCCAGATTGGCAAGATTTAAGTGCGTTCCTTAATGAACGCTACCGAACGCTTGATGTGAAGCCCACTATCATGTCATCGAACGCCTCCGCTTCCAATTCCCGTGCCCCCCGAGGCCCAAGGAAAGTTTATTCGTTCAAGGCTCAACTAAATTCCAAGAGCAAGACCTGTGACTTGTAATCCAGGAAAAACCACCCAGTCCGAGTGTGCCTTCGCTTCCTTCAAATATCAGTTGGTGATCGGGCAGCTTACATTGAACAGAGAAAACTCTGCTTAAATTGTTTTGCTAGAGGTCACCAACTACGCGAGTGTACCATTGCGCTCAATTGCTTTACGTGCAAGGCTCGCCACAACACTCAGCTACATAGAGGTGACATAGCTCAAGGCAACTCCGCTAATTCCAACGCCAATACACAGTCCGCTACCCCACATTCCAATGCAAGTTTCCAAAATATACAGTCCACTACCACACAACCAGCAGCAAATGTTCAAAGCTATTTTGCTGCTAACGAGCAGAATGTTCTACTCGGCACTGTGGTCATTAACGTATGCCATCGGGGAGCTACGTGTACCGCTCGAGCTCGATTCAGGCTCAGAGACTACGTTCATCTCTAAGCGATTATTCCATTTGATAAAGCTGCCTTTCCAATCCGTGCAAGCTCAAGTCTCTGGGCTAAACCAAACAGTGGCAGCCCAAGCCCAAAAGTTGTGCCTTTTTCATATAGGCTCTCCTAAGAAGCCATGACTTCATATAGAAGCTTCGGTATTTGTCCTTCCACAGTTTGCCTGCAACTTAACCGCCATATCGATTCCACAAAGCTCTCTAAGAAGCCTGCCAGCCGTCGAACTGGCTGATCCGACCTTCTTCCACAGTTCTCAAATTGACGTGCTGTAATTTTAAGCGGTTCTCGTTCCAACATCTGCGGCTCAGTCCTTGGGCAAGAAACCATTTTTGGATGGATTCTCACCGGCCCACTGTCAAAGATTGTGCCTAGGTCCGTATCGTCCTTTTCCACAAGAATTTCGAAGAATTTCGAAGGGACAAAATTAGACCATCTCATTTCAAAATTTTGGGAGGTGGAGGATGTTCCAGCGTCCCTGGTCAAGGCAGCTGATTCCATTTGTGAGACCAATTTCGTTCAAACACATTCACGCAACAAAAATGGCAGATATGTTGTCAATGATATCGACTTAGGTCATTCCAGGTCAATCGCATTGGAACAATTCCTCATAAACGAGAATCGTTTATCCAGAAACGTCATTCTGAAAGAGCAATGCAACTCCGTCCTCCAGGAATATCTCGACTTGGGCCACATGAAAGCAATCTCACCGCATGGCATCTCAGCCAAACATTCTTTTTACCTGCCACACCACGCGGTGTTTAAACCCGATAGCACTACTACCAAGTTGCGTGTAGTTTTCAATGCGTCTTGTCCATCCTCAAATGGCAAGAGCTGGAACGATGTCCTACATCCAGGACCTATTCTGCAATCCGATCTCAATTTGCAGATCCTCAAGTGGCGATTCTTTCGATATGTTTTTAATGCTGATATCACAAAGATGTATCGTCAGATCCCACAAGACCCCAACCACACTCCGTTCCAACGAATTCTCTTTCGGAAGGCCGACGCACAGGGCGCCCGTAGAACAAGTCAAGTGGCAAAAATCAAAAATTTCATGTGCCTCTAAAAATATTGAATTAACCAACTTTATAGGAAATTTTCCCACGATTTCAGATCTGCAATCCTTAATACAACCAGATATTTATACTCGATACCGAAGGTAAAGAGTATATTGGTTTTGTGCAATGTCCGTCATGGTGTCTGTCCGTCTGTCCGTCCGTATGGTTGCAAGTTTTTTCCACACCCTTCAAGCTAGAGACTTGAAACTTTCCAATTCTCTTAATCTATGGGATAGTAAATTAAAGTGTCAAGATGGGGTTTCTACGATAACAGGGGGGGCTGGCAAATCGATAAATTCGATAGCTCAAAACCGATAAATCCACATATTTCGCACATCCTTACAGCTAGAAGTACCAAATTTGGTAAGAATATAGCTATTAGCAACCCCCAAAAAACTGCATCAAAAATTTTGGAGCCACGCCCCCCATTCCGCCCCCAGCCCCCCCGCATTTTAATGCCATATATATATAGCCACCAAATTTGGTGCCAAGATAGGTGATGATGACCCCCTAAAAACTGCACCAAAAGTTTGGATACCACGCCCACCAATACTGCCCTAGCCGCCCCCATCCACCCCAACGCTTCGTCAAAAACGGGAATGCAAGTATCTTCCAGGGTGGTGGAGCTAGAGCCACCAAATTTGATAGGAAAATACCAGGCAGCGACCCCAAAAAATCTGCATCAAAGTTTTGGAGCCACGTCCACCCATACCGCCCCCAGCCCCCCTATCCACCCTTATTACAAATTTCGAGCTAGAGTCACCAAATTTGGTATGAAGATAGCAATTGACATTTCACAAAGATCTGCAACAAAAATTTTGATGCCTCAACTACCCATACCGCCCCCAGCACCCCCTTTCCCCACCATTTACAAACTTTGAGCTAGAGTGACCAAATTTGGAAGGAATATAGCTGGTGGCATCCCCATCTGCATCGGAGAATCTTTAAGGTAGCGTACACCCCTGCCGCATCCGTACCCCTTTGCAATCAGGCCTCTTTTTACCGGTTTTAATACTGGTATCGAGTATGCCGCAGTCGGTTGCGTCCGACTGCAACGTTTCTACTTGTTTGTTTAGAAGATACATATATCCCTGCAAAGTTGACTGATTTTTTGTGTTGCATAAAAATCGCAATTTTAATGTGATTTTGTCGGCTTTGAGATACAATTGGGGTGTTCAACAGCTCGTTTTATCGTTTCACGTTTCATAGTTGAAACATCTCGCAACAACAACATATATAGAAAATTTCTTGAAACGTTGTATACAAAAAGTGTTTCAAGTTTCAACAAAGTAAAGATGAGAAGAGCACGATATTTAGTCGATATTTGCTATCGATGTTCAGTACTTTTCAGTATATTTGGTGTATTTTTGTGCAAAAAAGTATGAACACATATGATTAATGGCCGCCAAATGTTAAAAGCATGTAATTGAGCAACTAATTCAAACAACGAGCTTTTCTCATCTTCAATATCCTCTATTTCTCTAATAACTTGCTTTGCTAAAGCATCGCATAGCAAATCTTTAGCACTTTTAAAAAGCATTTTTATACTCGATACCGAAGGTAAAGAGTATATTGGTTTTGTGCAATGTCCGTCATGGTGTCTGTCCGTCTGTCCGTCTGTCCGTCCGTATGGTTGCAAGTTTTTTCCACACCCTTCAAGCTAGAGACTTGAAACTTTCCAATTCTCTTTATCTATGGGATAGTAAATTAAAGTGTCAAGATGGGGGCTCTACGATAACTGGGGGCTGGCAAATCGATAAATTCGATAACCCAAAACCGATAAATCCACATATTTTGCACATCCTTACAGCTAGAACTACTAAATTTGGTAAGAAGATAGCTATTAGCAACCCCCAAAAAACTGCATAAAAAATTTTGGAGCCACGCCCTCATTCCGCCCCAGCCCCCCGCATTTTAAAGTCAAAAAAGACTATAGCTCCCACAGTTTTTGAGCTATAGCCACCAAATTTGGTGCCAAGATAGGTGATGATGACCCCTTAAAAACTGCACCAAAAGTTTGGATGCCACGCCCACCGATACTGCCCTAGCCGCCCCCATCCACCATAACGTTTCGTCAAAAACGGAAATGCGTGTATCTTCCAGAGTTGTGGAGCTAGAGCCTCCAAATTTAGTGGGAAGATAGCTGTTAACGACCCCCAAAAAACTGCATCAAAGTTTTGGAGCCACGCCCATCCCTTACGCCCCCAGCCCCCCGCATTTTGAAATCAGAAATGGCTATATCTCCCACAGTTTTTGAGCTATAGCAACCAAATGTGGTCCAAGATAGGTGATGATGACCCCCTAAAAACTGCACCAAAAGTTTGGATGCCACGCCCACCGATACTGCCCAAGCCGCCCTTATCCACCCCAACGCTTCGTTTTGAAGCCACGCCCTCCATTTCGCCCCCCTTTCCACACTTTTTAAAATTTTGGAGTTAGAGTCACCAAATTTGGTATGAAGATAGCAATTGACATTCCACAAAGATCTGCATCTCAAATTTGGATGCCACGCCCACCCATACCGCCCCCAGCCCCCCTTGCCATACTTTTTACAAATTTCGAGCTAGAGTCACCAAATTTGGTATGAAGATAGCAATTGATATTTCACTAAGATCTGCAACAAAAATTTTGATGTCACAACTACCCATACCGCCCCCAGCCATCCTATCCCCACTTATTACAAATTTCGAGCTAGAGTCACCAAATTTGGTATGTAGATAGCAATTGACATTCCTCATAGATCTGCATCAAAAATTTGGATGCCTCGCCCACCCATACCGCCCCCAGCCCCCCTTTCCCAACCTTTTACAAATTTTGAGCTAGAGTCACCAAATTTGGTATGAAGATAGCAATTGACATTTCACAAAGATCTGCAACAAAAATTTTGATGCCACAACTACCCATACCGCCCCAGCTCCCCCCCTTCCCTACATTTTACAAACTTTGAGCTAGAGTCACCAAATTTGGAAGGAATATAGCTGGTGGCATCCCCATCTGCATCGGACAATCTTTAAGGCATCGTACACTCCTGCCGCATCCGTACCCCTTGCAATCAGGCCTCTTTTTACCGGTTTTAATACTGGTATCGAGTATGCCGCAGTCGGTTGCGTCCGACTGCAACGTTTCCACTTGTTTATAAATAAAGTATAGCCGCGGTAAACAGCAACAGCGACAAAAATTGAAGAATAAGAAATGTAAACAAACAACAGCTGACTGCTCAAACTTGAAACGCGTTGACACCCAAAATGCCGTTCACGAGTTAATTGTTTCAACTTTGAAACATGAAACGATGAAACGGAGCTGTTGAACACCCCAAATAACTCAAAAACTAAGAAACGGATCATCATGATGTTTGATTCTTTTAATAGATCTTTTTATTTAAGGTTAGGTAAGGTTAGGTTGGACCGGCTGACCCTCCCAAGGGGGAATGTCACACATATACCGCTAAAGGGGTCCTTTGTGGGGCCGGTGGTTGGAAACGGTTAGGACTATCTCGTTGTGTGGTCCTGCGGAGTGTAAGTGCTTCTAGCAAACGCTAGAAGTTTTTTAGGTTCTTTCTTGCTGGCTTCATCGAGCGAGGCAAGAAAGGGAGCTTTGAAGTGGCGTAGTCGTTGTGCTGCCAGTGCGGGGAAGCTGCAGAGGAGGTGCTCTAACGTCTCTTTGACACCTGTATCCTTGCATTTCCTGCATTCTGCGTTATCCGTTTAGCCAAGCCTTTTCATGTGTACCGCGGTTAGGCAGTGTCCCGTCAAGAGACCCGTAAGCCTTCGATAATCATGCCTTTTCAGGTTTTGCATGTATTGCAATAGTTTAACATCATATCTTTTGCACATTATTTTGGAGATTTTGCAGTCAGAGGTGTTTGTCCACCTTAGTGCTGCTGAATAGAGGTCGCAAACAATCGATAGTACTATCGGACAATCGAGGGTTTTACACTATCGCTGGCACTATCGAGGGCAGCAGTCACTATCGATTGTTTTCAATAGTTTTTTTTTGCCGATTTCATTTTATTCTGCCATTTTGAGTATATTACTTTGAGACATGTGCTAACACTTTTAATAAAAAAAATTGCCTAAAGTTACAGATTGCTGGAGATGATATGTCAACAATGAAACAGTGCATTCCAAAGTACTTATGCATCCCTGCAACATCCGTAGAATCGGAACGCATCTTTAGCAAGGCTGGAAGAACTATTACAGAAAGGCGAACACAGCTAAAGCCAAAACATGTAGACATACTCATATTTTTAAACAAAAACCAGGAGATTTTTCGAGAATGATAATCAGCCCTTAGACATTAATCAACCATTACACTACATATTAACATATATTCTAAATAAAGTTAGCCTGGATTATTAACGAAAGGAGTTAAAAATCATTTTATAAAAAAAATTAATTGAGTCGAACCCTAAGGTTCGTAATGCATGGCTAAATACAAGGCATACTTAATAAGGTAATCCCGCTTTTTTGCTCGCCCTCTTTTTCTGTTGCCTAACGATTCAGTCTCGTTGCGAACGTTGTGAGAGACAACGCGTTAGGCAACGAGAGAGCGAAGTGAGACTATCTTATTAAGTATGCCTTGGCTAAATATGTTTATTTATTAACACTATCGAAAACTATCGATAATTATCGATGGTTTTGAAAAAACAATCGCCCACTATCGATGGCAACGACTATCGATGGTTTGCGACCTCTACTGCTGAATCCC